>JAKFQP010000130.1:560522-584602 GCA_023375905.1 Nycticorax nycticorax | reverse complement strand
TACACACATGTAATATTCATTTAATTATAACAAACACTTTGTTAAAAAGCCTGAAGGGGGGAGAGAGGAAGGAATCAGCAGATGTTGGGGGGTTTTATCATCTTTATTTATTTATCTATTTGTTTGAAATATCAACTGAAATTTGAAATCCCTTATGCAGTTTGCCAGGAGCTGACCTTGTTTTGTATTTGACATACATACTTTTGCCATTGGTTTCCAAACCTTGACTTAGGAGGCCTGTAAATAGATGGTTCAAGAGTAAAACTTTCCTTTGTTTTTGTTCATGCTGCATGAAAATTAGTACAATATCAGCCTATTTCTCTGATGTTCCCCACCTGCGTAAACACCACGAAGGGACACTGCAGGTCAAAATCTAATACCCAGAACCTCAGTGGTATGGAGGTATTTTACTTCCACTGATTTCTTTAGGTCATTAATACTTTGGAGGTTTGGTTCTTACAGTGCAGACTTGAATGCAGTCTTATTTTCTAGTGGTTCAGATTTTTTTTTTCCTTTTATTTTTAGACTATAAGCTACAGCTCAGATAGAGTTTGGATGAATGCAAAAGAATTGCAAGCTTGCTCAAATTTCTCAAATATGCCAAAGTGAACTTAAAAGTGTAATTTGTGCAGATCTCCTGTAGGCTTTCCACTCAAGCCTAAGTTAACATAAGAACATCTGTACTCAACCCAGTATTTCTATGTTGTTATCATACTCTTTATTGGACCTAGCTAGTACAGCACAGTAACGCTAAAAAGTCGGTCAGATAAGTAAAAGTCTATTTAAAAATATATAATACGCAGGTTATGAATAAGATTTGTTGATGCTTATGAGGAAGTGTCAGATATCCCAATAAAAAATGTTACTTCAGTTTAAATGATAATCAGAATTTATATGCAAGAAAACACAAATAGGCTGATATTAGAAATTCCATCTTCGTATTTGTCTAGAAATTTTGGCAAACTCTTGGTGGGAGAAGCATGAAAAAGATATTGCCCCCTCTGAGAGCAGGCCTGTTGTCACCGTGTGGCCTTTTCTATTTCTAATAAGGATCAAGGCTGCACTTTCACTGGATCTTGTATAACCTGAAACACCTCTGGAGAATTTGCAGCTGTAAAGCACAGGGGGAGGGAAAAACCCCTTTCTTTGTTTCCTTGGAACTGCTCTTTGGCATGAAAGCATCTTCTTTTTATACTGTTGACTGCCAAATCCACCTGTAGGCTTCCTCTGGGAACTGAATGGATTCTGGACCTCCCACCTCAAAACACTACCTCGTTCTCTACCCTCCCTCCCATCCCCAGACAGACATCAGCACTGAGACACCTGCTCCACGAGGGCTGTTAGATATTAACAGGCTCATCATGATCGACAGTCATCGCCACACAGCTGGGGGCTTCGGGCTCTGCCAGACAGCAGCGTCAAAGCCATAGTGACAATAAAACCTTTAAAACTGAAAAGTTACACCCTCTCCTCAGAGTTCATGCTCATTTTTGGGAGACCTCGAGCCATGTGATTTAATTTAAAGGTGTGCAGTGCCCGTGGAATTAAGTAGTGAAAGACATCAAAACCGTAAATCGCTGCTCCAGACCCTTCTGCAGTGCTAGTGTCAGACCAGCGCCGTGATCCAGTGGGTGTTTCACAACCAGGCAGATGTACATTGGCACTCCCAATGCACAAGCCAGTGCTCAAAATGAAGGAGTGGAATGACAATGTTTAGTTTTCTTGCTGTGCAGGATGCCGCATCAGAGCAGGCAGTTGTTGCCTACAATCTACACAGCTGTGTCCCACATCTAAAAAGAACAAAAACAAAGTAATCCGGCTTTTTTTTTCTGTTGGTTAAAAGGGTCTGTGTGATTCAGAGCGAGGATGACACTGTCTCTGTGCCAGACTATCTCCTTTGTCATGGGATCATGAAGATGCAGCTTCTCTGCAGGGAGAAGTACTGATGGCAATATATTATTGAAGAAAAGCATAGTGCTTTGGCTCAGATGTCGATTCCCATTATAAGACAATGCTGTGACAATGTTCTGGTAATACAATGCATTTTGGCAGTGTTTTGCTTCATTGCTCTTTTTAATAAAATTGGGAAAAAAAATAGTAATGATAAATCTGCTTAGTAAATTAACTGGGGTGACAGTCCTGTTTCTCGCATCCAGACCGCAGAAGAGCCCTCTTGACCACTGGACCTTGCATCTGCTCCTACTTTGTGACTTCTTCTGTTCCCTGAAAGACAATCTGATCTGCATTGCAGATGATCCTTTAATCCTCAGGTCCTACTGGAGCGTGGCATTGCTTACAGCTGGCTTGACAGAGGCACGGCTGTTCAGCATGATTTGAGGCCGTGAACACACATCATCTCCTGGCTACAAGTGTGCCTACAGGTTGCTGCCCCGCTGCCACCCCTGCTCTGTGTCACTGCCTTCTTGCAGTCTGCCATCTGGGGAACTGTGTGAGCACTTTCTCTTTTAAACAAAATGAGCAAAGATCCACTGCTTGCACCTGATAACTCTCTTCTACCGAACTGCAAGAGCTGGGAGGGTCTCTGCAAGTGGCAGAGCCAGCAGAGCTGGGGGAACAGCCACCTCCCGCAGAGAGGTGCATGCGGGGACCAGGAGAGGTGTGCCCCATTCCCCACCAGCACCCACTCCCTGATCAGGAGGAAGGTCTGTGTCCCCTTTGTTGGCAGTCTTAGAATCATAGAATCATAGAATCATAGAATGTTTTGGGTTGGAAGGGACCTTCAGAGGTCATCTAGCCCAACCCCCCTGCAGTGAGCAGGGACATCTTGGAGTTATTCGGGGAGAAAAGCCGGCCTGTTCAACAAACACTGCAAAGTATTTACTACAGCTGAGGAGCAAAGTCAGCCCAGAAGACAGAGGCAGAGCCCCAGTCTGTAGGTGTGGGGTTACCACCTGCCATAAAACAGTACTCCCTCCCTTTCGTTCTTGAGCCCCATGTTATGACACTTCTCAAACTGCACAAGAGTTTGGTGCTAGCTCCCACTGGGGTCGATAGGAAGCCTCTGATGCTCAGGCAATAGGGCTTCTGTCCAATTTACACCAACACAAATTTAATCCTCATCTATAGCTCATCAGCTAGTATTCCCCCTTAGATGAAGTTCTTAAACAAGAAAGAAAGTGACAGGTCAAAACCAGTCTGAAGAAAAATACCATTTTTTATACTATTGATTGATTTCATCACCTGCTTTTTTTGTCTCAAACCTATTCATTAAGTCATTAGTTAACCTGAATTAGCTCCCCTGCCTCAGCAGCTATCCCTGGTACAAAGCTTTTTTAAGAATCAAGGCACCCATAGGCAAATTCAGCAGCCACGTACCAATCAGCTGTCCCTCTAGAAAGAGAAAGCAGGGTTTGCCTGTCCTCCCAGTTTTCCGGTTTTGTCTTTCCACTGAAATTGAGTTAGACCTCTGGAGGCGAGGACAACAAAAAGCTGGCTGAGTCAGTATTCTGGTTCTGCTTCTCTTTGTCACATATTAGCCCTGTTCGGCAGCTAAGCTCCCACTCTCCTGCATTCTTTGTCCAGTAGTCAGAGATATGGAGGTGTAAATTACTTCCCTCCCAGACCTGAAAGAAGTACAGAAAAATTTCTTATGCTTTTAGAAAAATCTTGCATATGAATGAAATCCATCTTCAAACCACCTGCTTCTCTTGTTGTGGTCAAACGTACAAGAGAAAGAAAATCAGCGCAGAGATTTTGCATGGGTCACTTAGCAACCAAGTACTGAGCACAGAATCAATTTCTGTCTGGGACCAAAGATCAGGTGTTGGAGAAGGAACATGGAGAGAAATATCCTTTCAAAATTGGGGCAGTTTGGATTAAAAATGTGGCATCTTGTTCCTGAGATGAAAGAGGGAAAGGGGTATTTTTCCCACTTCTTTTCTTTAAACTTGTGTTAGATTCTGAAATGAGTCCCAGCAGGAAGAACAAAATGCACATCTGAGAAAGAGAGAGTTTTCTGTACTAACCTGGGGTTTCTGTTGGTTGTGATGGGTGGAGAGTTTGGGTTAGGGGTTTTTTTCTGAGAGTCCCAGCATCTGTTATTAATCTTGGCATTTCAGGTTCACAAGTGCAGCTTCTGCTTGAAGAAAATAAATAAAAAAAAAAAGGTGTGGAAGCATATTTGGCACATTCAGAAAGCAAGAGGGAAGTTCAGAGGAGCTCCTGTGAGCTCCAGGAGATCCAGGGCTTCTTCATCCATCCCTGTCTCTCCACACCCCTGGTGTAGTAGTTCACAAACGTCTCTCCCCACTGAAAATTCTGCATTATTAATTCACAAGTATGTGAGCAGCACTGCCCTGGAGAAGAGTGGAATATCAGAGGTTGCTGAATCACGCTGAAAGGTTATTTAAATATGCTGCACATTTACAGTTTCTGATCTGCCTTCAAATGGTTACAGCAAGTTGACTCTGGAGGTAGCGCTTTGTGAGACCCTGGACGAATCAAACATCAGCTCTGCAAAAAACGAGGGATGATATTTACTTCATAGCAACCCTTTAACTCACCAGACCCTTGGAAGAAAGCTGATGCATGTGCTCTGATTCAAATGCCCATCACCATTTTTGAAGGTCTATGTACCTCTTACTCTGTGTTGCAAAACAGGAGGATGGGCACTAAGAGAAAAGCTACCTTTAATTCAGTTTTACCAAGATAAGCTCATCATCTTTTTTAAACACCTCTCTGAGTAATTCCTTCCCTTTCATAATCTGAAAGGTCATTTTAATTCATGGCCCCTTTAACATTATTAAGAGGTTTTTCCCAGAAGGAAAAGTCTTTTTTTTTTTTTCCCCCACATCATTCATTCCAAAACAAATGGACCTCTTTATACTGAGATTACACTTTGTCATTTGCGTTGCTCTGGTACTGCATTCAACTATACTTTCCATCCCTAATACCCTTAATAAAACTCCTGTTTCTCCATTTATTAATACATTTCATTTAGTATTTCCCAAAAAGGAGAAGGGGGGGGGGGGCGGGGAAGAAATAAGAAGTACTCAGAGAAACAAATGTTAGGGAAAGGCATTTAATTAATATTTTTCAACTTTAATGATACAGAGCCAGCTGAAATTCAGTTAACAACAGGGAATTATTTCTGCCTCACGTTATTATCTCTGAGCATAACTTTTGTAATTGTGGTTGCTGGGAATGTGATTATTAAATCCACAGATCTCATCACCATATCTGAATGAATGAATGTATTACACTGCCAACTTTTAAATACGTTTAGCTGTACAATATCCTGCCAACAAATTTGTTCAGTTTCTGTAAATATGGTCAAAACCTCACAGACTACTGTGGGTTATAAAACCTGAAGACACTTACAGATTACTTGCAGCTTATGTCTAGGTTTCTACTACTTCTGACTTCAAAGTTTTGCATGGATTACAGAGAAGCATTGCTTTTAATAACCCTTTTAAAAAGAGATCTCTCCACCATTATCAGACCACTCAGGACTTACCCCAATCATTCTAAAATGTAAATGTTTCCTTACAATCAGTTTCAAGTAATTCTGCAGTGCCATCAATAGCCTGAATCCTCAAAAAGAGTATGGCATACTCAGTGTAGTATTCAGGGTGCAGAAGATCACTCAGTCTCACCACATGCAAACTACTCATCTGAGTCTTGAAAAGGGAAGTCAAAGGAAAGATTTGCACTGGCTGTCTCTGAGCATTAATTTAGGTGCAGAATGAAATTATAAATATTTGTAGGGTGCCTCAGTTTCAGAAACAGCTTTTCTAAATGCCACCTACCCTAGAACTGCCATTCCCCGGGGCTGGAGCAGTAACTTACTTTATTTGGCCACCTCCAGCCAGGGTTTCTTCTGTTAAAAACAGATGGATATTGAGTTCAGTGTACCACAGGATCAGCCATTAATTCAAAAGAAATACTTGCTAGGGGAGCGAGGAGCAGAATGTAAGACAATACTTTATTTGACAGAGGTGTGATCGAGGGGTCTCTGGTCAGGGTGAATAGCCAGGATTTCACAGTGGCCAATCCAGCTTGTTGTGTGGCCAAAATTCCTTTGTTTCAATTTCCCAGCCTCTGAAGCAGCGGTGACACTTACTCACCACATCTACCTTACGGGTCCGCTCTGAGATTAATCAATACCTGTCAAGTCCTTTGAAGATCAAAAGAGCCATGAGAAAACTAAGGGCTAGGATGACAAACAGACCTTTTCAAGTAAAACGCTGCAGCTGAAGGTATACTTGCTGGACCTGGTGGCATTTTTATTTTCCTCCCCAAATCCTTTTCAAGGAGCCCAAGCAACCATTATCATACAACAGCGGCACTGAGATCAATGGCACTACAACAGAGACGAGCTTGGCCCAGTGTGTAAATTCCTGGATAAGTCCTTTGAAACAATGTGAAAACCCTATTCTATCAACATTATCTTGCCCTCACAGACACAACCTTAAACCTTAAGTTTTCTGAGCTTGTGTTTTATCATCTCTCCCTGCCTGGCTTTAAAGCAATTATTTATGCAGCCTTCTCCTATGGGCGGTCTCTGCACCACGCACCTTCCCTGGCTGGGGCTGGCAGCATGCCTCATCCTGCATTGCCCCATCATCTAACGAGAGCCCAGATGTGTGAATGTCAGACAACACTGGATGGGCGGTGGCAAGGCAACTGGCAAGTCATCACCCAAAACTTTTGAAAAGTTACGCTATGAAGCAGCCACCAAGGAGCTCAGCCTGCTCATTCTGCATCTTAAATGCCCAGATCTGCAATTTTCATTACCAGTAAAGACCCAGCACCAGGTGAGAACTGTCTGCTGCTTGGACTGAGTCGTGGTCGCAGTGCTGGACATTACATTTGAAAGCCTAAGGAAGAAGGCCTGAAATGAAGACCAACCCCCAAAAGCATTTCTGGATGGATTCTCAAAGCAGGTGATGCCCTTTCTCTGCTCCTTGCTCCTGCCACCCGCTGCTGCTCACCACCCCCACCGCCGTGCTCCGCACCGCTCCTCCCTGCCAGTTGCAGCCACCTCCAGCAGCCCCAGGAAGGGTTCGTGCAACACTGAAGCAGACCGCAGACATCCCCTCACATGAGGCTCTTTCAAAGCTTCTGATGTCTCTGAGAAAGCTTACAAAAGACTACAGCCGCTTTTCCCCCAGAGTTTAATGTTTGCACCTCAGTTGCTACCAGTTAAGGCGTCTGCTCACCCCAAGCACATTCAGAATTCATTGACCAAGACCTGTGTGTGCTACTAAAACCACGAGCTTTCTCTTGTCCACAGCAATGCCTTTCAAACGTAACAGCACAACACATGCAGAGCAGCTGTGTCCCACGCCCGCGTTTCTCACCCTGGTCCTTTCCTTTTCCCTCTACTTTGCTTTAATTGGGGTGACCCAAGGGCTGTTTGCCATACAGCATCTGATCCCTGTGGACTGAAAGTCTCGGAGGGAAAAAGAAAAGGATATTTTTGCCTGTAGTCCTCTGGCATCAGACTTACAAGCATCATGAACTTTTTGGCTGGTATAGCAACAGGGCAGCGTTTTTAATTCAAGGCATTAGTCATACCATTTAGGTGACAAAACAGTGAGCAAATTGCATTTTGCAGAAGAAATGAGGGGATTAGACAACTGCTAATGGTGAAATAAATTCTAGCTATTATTTCCAGATACCAGATTTAACATTGGTAAGGAAGTCCTTCACCAATCAGAGGAAAACTATTTTATTGCAGTATCCTTATAAGAAGAAAAAGGTTTCTTGCTGCAATGAAATTCCCCATCTCAAAGCCTAACTGAACTGCACATTTCAGTGGCAATGTGAGGAAACTGATCTCTGATTATCCATGACAATAATTTGGCTAATGTTAGCACTTTTAGGAGCCCTCCTGCAAATAGTTTGCCAGCTACTGACATGCCATACACAGTGAGAAAATTAGCCTAATTGCTTTGTCTGCAGCTGACATAATTGCCAGTTAGTATATGCGGTTGTGTGAAATGCGTGTGTAATTTAGACCACGAGGATAACTGTGAGCACAAGTTATCTATCTGTCCAGGCTGGCACCTGGGGCCCTTGCTCTCTTTGCATACCAAGTCTGTTAACCTTGAGACTGCTCTATTCCCCCAACAAGGCTCATCCTGAATTCGACCTAAGAAGCCCAGGCCTTTGCCACGCTTTAACCTGTTTGGCAAAAGGTCACACCATCTCAGCAAAGACCCTGCAACTTAAATTCTGCACAGCGTTCATGCCTGATATTGTGGCCAGCTTGAAGGTGACCTTGCTTCCTTCTTAATTTACTCGTTACAAACTTCTTATACGAGGTATTGGTATGCAAGCACAGGCAACTGTCCCTATGCACTGAGGAATGCAAAGAACTTTATAAAGTTTTTCAAATAAAAACCTGCACTGTAAATAAATCTGTACTTGGCAAAGGAAAGATATACAGAACAACATGCACAGTGTCCAATATGTATTATCTCGATGAACAAACAAGCAATTATCGAACACTCTGAAAGCATTGCAAACGCTACCCGATCAGTGAATTTGCTTTCAGGTAATGCAGACTGCTAATCAGGAATGGTGCCAATCTCCCTCTAGACAGAGGATATCTGTAAGAAGGGGTCCTGTCATTTTACATATCGCACACTTTCTCTTTCCTCCAAGCTCTTTACTGAGCCAGTGACTCAGCGCAATGTCAGAGGGCAAATGCTTTCCTGATGAGATTTAAAACTGAGGTCCCAACCTGCTGTGATAATTAAAGATCCTCAAGTGCTTTTTGTAAGTGCAGGTTTGTTTCCTGGCTGAATTGCACTTCAGGTAATGACACAGTACTGGCTTAAATCACCTCTCTGGCTTAAATAGGACAGAGTTTCCATCCCAGGCATGGTTTCATTTGGATGCAGCCACCTTTTCTTTCTGTACCACTGGGCCAAACAGCATCAACATGCTCAGCCTTACACAAAGCAGCATTTCACCTCACAGGCTGCAGAATTTCAAGCCACCTGGCATCAATCCCATTTCACAGCTTGTGTATTAATTAATAAGATGCTTTTACTCAGGCCAGACACTGAAGGGTTAGAGTTGGCACTGAGGTGATCCAAAGATGCATGGTCTGCAGGAAGGTCAAGCCAGGCTCTGAATTTCAGGTGTCAGGGAGAAGATCATTTTGTCTTCTCCAACAGGCAGGAAATTGCGTTTTAATGCCTACATTAAACTAACTTGGAAAGCCACAGAGACAAAGTAAATGCCAGAATAAGGTCTGAGGATCAGCTCTAACTTCCTGCCACTGGCCCCAAACTATTCTGGGAAGAACAAAATATAGGATTTAATCCCATGGCCATACACTGAGCTCCTACAGAGGCCCCCAGCTGTGTCAGAAGCAGGGTGAGGGTCTGGAGAGCTATTGCACAGACTCACGTTGATATAACGCAAGAGGGTATCTGTAGCAGGCTCTGCCATCCATATCAGCCAACTGCTACAGGGTGCCAGGGTGTTGACCTCCCTCTTGTTTGGCACTACAGGGGTGCTAGGACTCCAAGATTCTTTCTAGTCTCTAGCAATAAGCACATTATAGCAGCTCAAGACCACCCCTACTCCTGTGCCAGCAGCATATCTCTGTTTATCTTAATTCCTGCCCTGTCTCTGTCTTGTACCCTCTGGTATCCTCTGCTATCATGCCAGTCCTCTGCCATGCCATACTTTTTCCTCAGTGTCCCTAGGATTTTGTACTTCTGTTCCTCCCCTGCCATCTCCCACACCTACTTGATTTCTTTTCTCAGCACTAAGATTTCCACAAAGCACACTAAATTCCTCCCAGCCATTAGCATAGGAAGCATGTCAAAGCACAAGACAATAGTCCCACTTCTACAAAGACATGTCCAGAGACTGCCCAGTACAATGAGCATGGTGTCCCAGTGTGAACAGCAGAAGATTGTTTGTCTTGTTTGACTGTCTGTTTGACTGTTTGACTGTCCATTGACATCCGCGGAGATGATGGGCCCTAGAGATCTACTTGTGGCAGAAAGCAGGTCGACCTGCTCCTGAAGCTGGTGTCAAGGACCTCTCCTGGCGGACCTTACAGTAGCTTGCCTAGTATCGCAGACACGAAGGCAACAGCCCTTTCTGTTGAACTCCATGGCCAATGCTGAGGTACATAGGTACAGGCCCTCTCAGTTGCCCCAGTAATGAATAAAAACTACAACCAACCATCAGTCTATGGCCACTCTTAGATCTAGAGACAAATATCATCTCTTAGCAGTGTCTGTCGGCCAAAAGCTGCGAGTGTGGTCTCACCACTCACTTTTAGCTGACAAAACTGAAGTGGTAACTTGCTAAACAATTTGGCACCAGACAAAATAAATCTAGGAAATATGTCCTTTCAGTGTCACCTTCCTTCCTCTTGTTGACTACTCTTACTATCCTTCCTCATGAAGCCCAGGCAAAAAGATGAATCACAAGGAGAAAACAGAAGAAAATACAGAATTACTCTGTTTGATCCTGCTCTCCCCCTCCTACAGAATTACTTCATTTGCCAGTAGTCTGGAATGCATTGAGCCAAAAGTCTCCAAAGGAAAGTATCAGAGCAGTCTGCTGTAGAAAACACACAGCTCATATGTCAAAACATCTTGGGGTGATGTGAGGATTAAGGAGGAAGGAACAGTGCTGCTGCTTGTGTAAGAGCTGCACCAGATCACCTCGTGTAAACAAAGCCAGCAAGGAGTTTCAAAGGCAAACATGCCCTCATTCACTTCATGTGGGACGCAGGTATTTTCCACTGAAGCTACGTCTACAGGAGCTTCTCTCATCTGGTGGGAGAGAACCAAGCCCAAATGGGGCAGAATGTGCTCTAACTTTGAGATGCAGCATTTCTTTCATCTTGTCTCAAGTAACACTGCTTTCTGATTTATGTCCCATATATTAAATAATTTACAGCCAAGGGACCTGCTGGGCTGGCTGGCACTCTCAGTTTTTGTGCCAGCCACATAGCATAGATTATTTGAGTTTCTTTTCTTCTTCTTAATATTCTGAAAACAAAGGGTTTGGATCCAGTTAAAGAAGTTGTGTGGTTTCCTGCTTGTGCTTTCATTTGTTTGGGGTATTGGTTTTTTGTTTTTTCTTGTAATTAGGGTAACACAGTTTATATTGCCTTTAATCACAGCATACGCACTCTGTAATTACTCTGTAAATACATGCATATGAATTGTTTATATGTGTGGAGGTGGGAGAGCAAGAAAGTGGATGTAATTATGCGTATAGGGAAATGTAATGATTAATTATCTGGAGTACATAATCTTACCAAGAGGCTTGATAAAGTGCAAGCACAACTGTCTCTCCTGTGTGTTAATTACTTACAGAGAGCTTGATCCAGCTGTTTCTACTCACGCAAATTCCCATTCCAGTCTATCTGAAGGGGAGTCCACAGGATTGAAACCTGTGAGTGCTTTCCCTGAGCAAACAGCTCTCATTCATACACGTTCACCCAGAACATGTGGAGCTGTCTTTAGGCTGTGGGGCTCGACCTGCATTTAGAGCAGTTTAGCCCCTCAGCCTCAGGCCAGCAAGAATGAAATAAGGGTGTCATCATTGCAGCTCCTAAGGTTCAGAAGAGGCAGAGAACTGCGCCCGGCTAAGAACCTTTTCCCTTGCTGCCTAACCCAGAACATCTGAATCAAGGCAGCATTTATGAACAGTCTGTGTAATAACCAAGCATGTGAAAGAAATCCCCTTTCTGCACCAGTGACGGAGGGGACAGAGCCGGATTTTCACACCCTCTATAAAAAGCATCGAGGCAGCTTTCCAAAAGAGCCCAGCAGGCAGCGGGCTCCGTGGAGAAAAAGTCTTATTTTTCCTTCCAGACTTCAATGCATTAGCAAATGGTACCTTGCAAAAATTTCAGCAGAATGTTTGGAAAGTTTGGAAATTCTCAAGGGAAATGCCACTGTGCTGATGAACCAGCAACTGCTTCGTTCACTCAGGGCGGCAGCAGCATCATCTGGTCTGTTCTGCCTGGTGCCCAGATGAGCAGTCTGACTAAACACTGGGTGGAGGTGCTCTGCAGCAGGGAGCAGAGGAGCAGAGAAAGAACCCCTACACTCACTGAATATAAGGTTGTGCCACCCAGGCACGGTGCAGTGATACCAGACTGATGTATACAATTTCTTACTACACATGCAAACTACTACAGAGCTTTTCTTTTTGCTTAACTATTTTTAGTGCAAAAGTTTTTCTTTCCTAGTGTTGTGAAAAACACATTTCCTGAGTCCTCAGATAAGGCTCTCAGGCAGCAATACCTTTTTGTTCTTCATCTTTGCTGTCAACAGAGGCCTCATTTTGCTACCAGTTGTGGGGACAAGCAGAGCTGGCATAAGGGTGCTTTGATGCAAGCGGGGGTGAAGTAAGCCCCAGCTTAGTTCATCGCTCTCGTAGCTCCTGCTTCTGATGACTTTGGCATCAATAAGTGGCCATTCACGATGGCCTTTTTCCCCTCCCACTACAGACCTCCAAATTTCCTCTCCAGAGATACTGGTCCCTACACACCAGCCACATGGCATTGTAAGCCTGACTTGTCTGCATGCACACGCTTCCTCACACTTCCCAGTTTTTTCCTTCCAGTGACTAAGCCTGTCTCATTTCTTGTATGAACAGACAACATTGGAAAGTGTGTTTTAAAAGTTCCTGTTGATTGCTGCAAACCTAGATGTGTGGAGAGGCAAGTGTGAGTAGCAGAGCTTTCCCTCACACTGCACTCCTACATGTGCATCCTAACACTTCAAGAAAGTGAAGAGACCTGGCAGGAAAAAAAATGTGTTGGGACTTGCCTTGCACATGCTTGCTGCACCAAGGACATGCTTCTGCATTGCTGCTGCACTGCAGCACTCTGGTTCAGGAAACAAGACACAGGTATTCAGCTTTTTATCACCAATTCATACCGGATACCAGTGTTTTCTATGAAGATGTCATTGTTTGCTTTGCCTGACTGAATGTAGCTTTCTCTTTACAGGGAACTTATTTCACTGGACTGCAATTATCCCATTTTGTTGTTTATGCTACTCCATTTCTCTCTTAAAACATTCCAGCCTGGCCTAGCTCTTACGGCTCATGTACCAGGACACAGTGCAATGCTTCTACGTTTAAAAAGCATCTTGGCATAAAATTGAGATAGAAAATTTCCTTGTATTTATTACAAACCCCAGCACAAGTTAATTTCAGTCAAAACTGGTCAGTGAACACAAATGGCTCCAAGAAAAGATAATCTGAGGACGGTTTATAAAACAGTGTCAGAGGTTTGGTTAAGTACAGCTGAAGCTATATTAATCCTTATAATTTCATTCAAATTCTGTACGAGGAGGAGCACTTCAATGTCTCAGTCAAGCTGTACTGCTATATTGCCCTACCTTTTTATCATTTCATATCTCTCTTGTAGCAAATAATAGGTGGGAAGTTATAGTCTAAGACTTCTGAAGCTCTCAGCTGTTCATTACATTGAGGCTAATGTCTCTTTTTGAATGTTTCTTCCTTCTTGACAATCTGTCCTGTAAGTCAATGATACGAACATTGGAAAATATCAATAGCTATTAAATATTTGAGAGCAATGCTACTCCCCTTTCTTCACAGTGATAGAGAAGTCATTTATCCTAATGCTGCTGGTGGCATTCAGAACAATCTCAATCAATAGGTGGAATCTAATTTCACAGCCCTGATACCTCCACAGCTAGATTGCCTCAGCTGCAGTGACGCCTATCAAAATGGCATGAAGTCCAGTCCTCGATCAGATGCTCTTTTGCTGAAAGCAAGCAAGGCACAGCTTCTCTGTGCTCCCACCTCTGAAAGAAAGCTACAGGAACTTGCTCATCTCTGAAGAACACAGCGTCATTAATACCAGACTCTGTAACTCACTGAAGTTTGTCTCAGCCTTGGCAGCATTGAGAAAAAAATTCCGTAAGTCAGTGGTTTGAAGTGAAAGTTGCTGGCACTGTTACCTCATGCATACCTTGGCACTTTGAGGAACTGGACCACAGTGACAACCATATGCCAAGTGTCCAAATACCTATGAAATGGACTATATAAAAGATAGTGTGGCAACCAAATATAAACTAAATTTTACTTTACTTTTCTATAAAAAATACCTAACTGCAGTCCTTCCATAGTAGGTGATAATTCATAGTATCTCTGCCATGATGTAAGTTGCAGGACTCAAACATAGTAAAATCACCCAGGCTTTAGATGTGAAAGATAGCAGAACTACTTCAGGAACACTTGGAAAATGCACGTAACTTCTGCAAACATGGCAAACTCTTTGAATGGAAATTTAGCAACATCAGCTTCACCAAGCACTTCCTTCCACTCCCAGAACACACTAGCTAAAGATATGGTGAGGGTCTAGAGATGTTGCTACCAGATTTTCAAAGCTTCCCTTCCCTGGTCAGAGAGAGCAGGCAACTCACAGTGCAAACAGATAGGAAAGTCTTTCAGGCTTTTTGCAATGCTGTGTGAAAGTGCATTGCACACATTGAAGTATAAGCTTTACTTGTGTAAGCCCAAGAGAAATCTTGTTTAATGAGCCACCATTTGAGTTCAGGCTTCTTAAATAATAGGCAGGAACTTGTTTGATATTAATAACACACAGGTAAAAACACAAAATAATTTCAGTTAAGTTGTCATTAAAGGAGGTGCTTTCATACCCTTGACGGTGATGTTCAAGGTACAGTGTTCCTGGTTCCTTACTGTTGTTGCATTAAGAATTAACACCATTTTTAAAGAAACTTGATTATTTAATGAATTCTGTACATCCATCTGATTAGAATCATACAGTCATAGAATCATAGGTTGGAAGGGACCTCAAGGATCATCTGGTCCAACTTTTATAGGTAAGAGCACATTATAGACAAGATAGCCCAGCACCCTGTCCAGCTGCATCTTACAAGTGTCCAATGTGGTAGAGTCAACCACTTCTCTGGGGTTGACTGTTCTCATGGTGAAAAATTTCCCTCTCATGTCCAATCAGAATGTCCTCAAGAGCAACTTGTGTCAATTCCCCCTTGTCCTCTCCAGGTCACTCCTTGTAAAAAGGGAGTCTGCATCTTCCTTGTAGCTACCTGCTAGGTACCAGTACATGGTGATGAGATCCCCTCTAAGCCTCCTTTTCTCAAGGCTGAACAAACCCAGTTCTCTCAGCCTGTCCTCACATGGCAGGCTACCCAGTCCTTTAGTCATCTTGGTGGCCCTTCTCTGGATCCCCTCCAGCCCATCCACCTATTTTTTGTATAGCGGGGACCAGAACTGTACACAGTACTCCAGGTGTGGCCTGAAAAGCACTGAGTAGATTAGCAATAACTTAATACAGTCCATGATTCAATAAATGTCAGGAGCATTGGTACTACTGCAGAAACGTTGAGCTCAGGTAGCCAGAGGCTCACCAGAGACCTCTTGCTCAGAGAGTCAAGCTACATATCTCCCTGGGGAGAAAACAAAGGAGACCTTTAACATGGAAAACCATGAAGACTCTTCAGTGGCTCCTTCAGTAGGCAAGAGGAACACTTATCAGTCCCATTTTTACAAAAACTGCTCCATAGGGAGCGACTGTAGCATTTTGGGGAGCCACATCAATCTCTGGACTAAAACCAATCTTTCCACTGTTATATGGCCCATCTCTGCACACAACTACTTCTCCTTGTTACAGGTCACCAGTCCACATGCAAAAGTCGAAAGTAAGGCCTCCCATACCCATAAGATGACATTTTATATGTGATTATCCTGTTTACCCATAAGCCAAGAGAAGGGTTCAGAAAAATGACCAGGATCACAGTGCTCTGTTGTTAAAACTGGTCTACTTAATGCCGCCTTTCAATGGTCCAGTCTCCTAAGCAGGAGTTGAGAGGAAACAAACGGGCTACCCAGCTGCAACTGCACTGTCCTGCAGAAATCCTGCATCTGCTTTCCTCTAGTTTAATTGCTTACAGAAGGCAGGGGGCAACCGCAAACCACATCCAGCCTTATCGCATCTCACAGTTCTGAGATTTTCCTAGAATTCTGATTTTGCTGGGGTTATGCTGATACACACTAACCCACACCCTGGTCACGTGTTCAAAAGAGAAAAGTGCAACAGTTTTATGAACAATTTTGATCTGCTGTATCGTTGTATGGTATTATTGAAATATCATAAATGTAAACCTTAACCTGGATAAAGCATGAAACATAAACAGAATTTACAATAGGGCAGAAGGTAAATACGCATTGTGTTCCATTACCAAGCAACATAACACAATTAAATATGCGTGAAATTAAATTTTCAGTTGCTAAAAGCAACTTGTTTTAATTCAGAAGTGCAAGAAATCTACCAATACCCACTTCAGAATATTTGTGCCCACTCTAGCTTCTGAATAAATTAAAAGTGCTAAGTGCTAACAATTCAGATCAAAGAACAAATATTTTAACAGAAAAAGTGTGTCAAGGAAGGAGAAACCCATAAAATAAAATTGATTAGACGTTCCAAACCTTAAGCAATGTTTTACAGAGAATTTTTCCTGTTTTGGAAGACGTGTATACATTCGCTAGTCACAGCTTACTTTGGAGTCCTTGCTGTCCTTCAAACTCCTTTCATTCAGTTTTAAAGCATCCTTTGACTTTGGTGGGCTTTGAGTCAGGCCTCACAAGCTGCAGGCACTGTAATTAAATACCTTCTACCTGATAATTGGCATGACTATTTGTGAATCAAATCAAGTCATATGTGTATGTCCGCAATAAAAAGTAGTCTAGGGCAGATCTTAGACGAACTACAAAGGGTCCCTGCAGTGGAAAAACACCATGGCATTTTCTGTGACAAAAAACACTATAGATATTCATGATGTAACACTTTTTAAGAATGGGAGTGACTGCGATAATAAAGTGTGGACTCAGGCCATGATCTAGTAATACTCTGTTATTATTTTGTTACATATGTATTGGCACCAGGACCCAGGAGGTTTATAAATGCTACTCATTTATAATGAGAGGGTTTCACATTCAATTTTGTGTTTGGGCAAATGATTGCCCAAGGTGCAAGGATCAGATCCATTGCAATTCCTTGCAAAGCAGATCCCTTGCACCCTGAGCAGTCTGCCTGGAGCCTGAATTCTGGAAAGGGGAAATGATTCAGGCTGGGGCAGTTGGTGCTTTTAGTAAATGCTGTACTTCATCACCTGAAAGCAGGCACTTTAGCATCAATCAAACACTGCAGCTATGGCCTATAGCTCAGTTTGAGGAGGTTCACCCTGGACCTCTCTCATGCTTGATCCCATCTGCTTTAGCAGCATAAGTTGAGAGAAACACAGTGCAGCATTTCATCTCTTGTGTTTGGTACTACTGAGCCCTGCAGCAAGCAGTGTGTGACAGGTACAGATATAGAGGAAGATGCCTAAATGAGTTTTTGAGCTGTTTATGAGTGCTAGAGAAAAAAATCAAAGCAGCTACTACATGCTGTTGTTGAACATCCTATTGCAATTTGCTCAGATTTACCTTTGTTTGCTATAAGATTTAAATAACAAGTATTAATGCTCTCTGTGGAGTGACAGCCATGCTCTGCATGTACATCATGCCCCACAGGTCCCCAGCAATGCAGTGTACAATACATGCATGCGTAGAAATCTCTGGGAACAAAGTGGAAAACACCAGAGAAGCAGTAGGAGCATTTGAGGACGCAACACCTGATTCAGACAAACAGGAGAAGCCATGGAAATAGATTGTTTAATTCCGGTGAAAAGCAGCTGGATCAGGAAACACAGGAGCCATAACTACAAAGTAAAGTAGTGGGGCAAGTTACAGGTGTCCGCCTCCTCTTGGCTGAGCCACCCATAAAATCACAGAATGTTTTGGTTTGGAAGGGATCCCTAGAGGTCTTCTAGTCCAACCCACCCTCAGTGAGCAGGGACACTGCTAAAAAGATCAGGTTGCTCACAACCGCATCCAACCAGGCCTTGAGCCCCATCCAGCCTGGTCCATCTCTATAGTAGGCTCAGGTTCTCGTTCCCCTGCTGTCCTCCCAAATCTGTGGTTTGCTTCCCACATGGATGAGTGACCCATCTTCGGTGGGAGCGGAGAGGGTGCTGACCCCAGTGTCTCCTCACCCCAGTAATTAGGAAACTCCTTTGGCCTGCAGGAGCAAAAAGTCTGGACCCCACAGACTGAGGAGGAGAATATCATCGCATGGTGAAGATACAGAAAAATCATATGGAAACGCACCATGGACAGGAATCCAGCATCAATCTTTAAAGATGGAGTCTGTATCTGAGGCTTATTCTCTACCTTAGAGGGAAGATATTTATTGGAAATTAGAGTGAGTCCGGGCTTGAGTGCAACATCTTAAATGCAACTGCTAAGATTTAGAAAATATTTCATTATTTTTTAATATCTCTCATTTTTTTATTTTCCTTTACGCAGCAGTTGCTGCCTAAGCAAAAAGCTAGTTCTTTTTTTTTTTCAAGTATGTGTTGGGGGAAGAGTCTCCAAAGCAACTTTCATCTGACAAAATGACTAGAACTGGCTGACGATCTTTGAATTCATGCCATTTCAATTAAAAAGGTTTTAAAAAAATGTCAGTTTTCACAGGAGCCTTGTTCCTTACAACCATGAGACAAAAGGCAACATCCACCGTGTTAATTAAATAGGAGAGAGGGAAAGAGAGAAAGTAGAAGTTAGGACTTAATTAGCATAACAAAGATAATGGGGAAAAGAAACCGTAGAAATACAAGACAGGAGAAAAGTAGGTCTTGCCAAGGACAGGATGGATAATAACATTTCCTTCTCTGCTGAGAACATGTTCTTGGCCATGACATTCTTTCCCCTTTTTCAAAAGTAAAATGGAAATGTGAACTTTTTATTCACTCGTGGACTTACAGGATTTTGGGGGTAAGACGAAGGAGAGATTAGCTGCTGAGAGACCTCTGTAAAGAGCTACAACTAAAAAAAAAAAAAAAAAAAAAGCCTTTCCATGCAAAAGAAAGAAGTCTTACTGGCCTGTGACTGTTGCTTGTCATCTTGTACACTTCAGCAGCTCCCAGGCAGCTGGATTTCTTTTTCACAGAGCACTGCTGCCCCAGTTCCTGCAGGGGCTCCTACTTTTCTGGGCAGGTGGAAAGCCAAACAGTGCAGCAAATTGCTGCAAAATACCAGAGGATGAAATGTTTAGCAGTGAAGTCAACTGTTCATAGTCACTCTGGTAAAGAAAAGAAGTTAGAACATCATCCCAATTTATTTTCTCTCCCTTCCCATTAGAGACTTATTTTCCAGCAGAGGAGCATGCAGCGGCAAACTTATCAACCATAAAGTTGCTATTGTTTTAGCTTTGACCAAGGGCCCCGGCTGGTTAGCTACACACTATGTCAAGGTGTGTTACACGGGACAGTTGGTTTTTCCTCCCAAGCAGATAGGAAGAACAGCTAAAAATGCATCTAAAACATGCCCACAAATCCTTTGCCTCATCAGAGCAGAGAAGAGCCCCAAGCTGATGCTTACGTGGAAGCTGTGCTGCACCCTTAGTGTGATTAGCATCGATTTAACTGACAGCTTCTCAGGTCTAACAGTATGACTGAACAGGGAAGGAGGGCCCATTCTTCACAGCTGCTAATTTTTCTGTGTCTTTTATATGTTATTTCATGCATATTCATAAAAGAGCTCATTCACATGCTAGCCAACAGCTTACAGGTACACAGAGATTTTGGTTTATTCTTCTAAGGTGAGGCACTTGCCAGGACAGAGAGCCGTATTGCACGCTATGTAGTGTTACTGATAAAACAAACACAGCACTTGAATTTAACAAAAAAATATTAGCCAGGCTATCATTTTTCCTGCACCTGTTTCTTCAGTAGTTTGAGGAGCTAATAGCAAAGTGGGCTGTAGAGCTGATCCCTCTGCCTGAAGGCGCAGAGCGCTTTGAATTGTTTTGACAATGGTTTGGTTCATTTTATTTCATCACAGTAGGGAATAAAGTCCTCTGCACCAGAGAAGACATAACAGCGAATCACAGCCAGGATTATAAGCATCAGTTTATGAAGGGGAAATGATTAGTTTGTCTCATTTCTGTTGAACCTTCTTGTTTCTGAGCTGTGGAACAGGCTCTGAGTTGAAGCTGCATGGGGGACAGGCGGGAGCTGGAGCCATAGGCCCCCAACACCTCCATTAATAACAGCATGACCCTTGATGAAAAAATACAAAAGTCCTGAGCAGTGATTTCCATAATATTTGAAGCCGACACTTCATGGGCCGGTGTTTCCTGTAGAAGAATTAGCTTGAGAGCTAGCTGCATCCCACTGAGTTATGTTTTAATCACTAACACTGTAACTACAATAAAGGGGACAATCGCTGCTGTTAGCGTAACAGTTCTCTCCACTGTGCTTCATTCATTAGGACCAGCGTCTCCTGATTAGCTGCAGGGAGACCCCTGGAGTCACATTAATCCTGTCAATTCAGGCAGTTGCTGTGGCTCTGCAGGGTACAGCTGCTGACTGCAGGATTACAGAGATGCTCTTCTGCTTGGTCTAAGCTCAGCATGGGTCCGGAGGTGAAAGAGGCGAACCCCTCCTGGCTCGTGCTGTGCTCGGGGGGCTGCACGGAGGCACGGCGGTGCCCTCGCCCATGTGGGCAGCCCTCGGCAGGTGGGCAGCAGAAACGAGGGGATGCTGTTCAGGACCTGGGAATGGTCACCGGGCTCAGCACCCTTCCAGTGCCAAGATCTCTCCTCCAGCCAGTCACCTACGCTCCACCCATTTGGCCGGTGGGGTGGAGACCTCGGGGAACATGTGCACCCTGGGTGATAGCAATTGTCATTCCAGCACCTGGGAACCCAGGGAAATGGCAGTGGGGCCCTCCCCGAGCAGCAGCACGCAGCATGCAGAGCGCGTCCCGGCTAGGGAGACCTGCATGTGCTCAGGAAGCCTGGCATTCCCAGGCTGTGCCGATGCACCTCTCCTGCAGATCAGCGAGGCACGTGCAAGGGAGCCAGCACTTCTGTGCCCAGCAACACCCGTCAGCTAGGAGTGTTTCCTCACCATGCTGTTGTTGCCTGAGTTTTGGTGAGGATAGGGAGCGATATCAAATGTGACTGGGCAGCTCTCACTTCAGAGACTTCCAAAGCAGAAAACCGAGGGACGCAAGCAAGCCTGTAGTTTTTCCAAGGAAGTTTCTGTCAGGCTGTAAAACACTTTGCAGCATGAAGCACTAGTTAGCATTTTGGACAAGCCCAAACTGGCAGCAAGAAGGGCCGGGTTCTACTTTCAAGTTAAAACCCAATGGCTAGAAAGGACATACTGCGAGGCGCCGAACAAGGACCTGATTGCAAGGGCAGTTAACTGTTGCTGTTGTTTTTGTTTGCTTTTAGCTGCACAGCACCCTGGCAGTGAGCCTAGCCCAGGGGGACTGTGGGCTCTACCAGAACAGTTTTGCTAGCACAGCCATGCTGATTTCAGATGGGATTGTTCACACCACCACAAGCCCCCGAGGACAGTGCAGTCGAGCACACCTGAACCTCCCACAGACTAGTGCAGGCACTGTCACAATGCACCACGTCCAAGAGCTCTTGGCACTGAGCAGAGCACATCGGCACCCGCTCGTGAGGCTGCCCCCATCCCAGGAAGGTGATGATTTGAAAAATGTAGAGGTGCAATCACTAAGGAATGTTGAAGAGAAAGAAAAGCAAATAGGAAGGGAAACAGATGAGAAAAAGGGCCATGGAGAGGAAGGAGGATGAGCTGGGGCTTAAGGGAACCTGAGGGGGAAAATCCTGAAAAGAAATGGTGCAGAGGAGAGAGGAAATAGGGTGAACCCAAAGTCCCAGGTGAAGACATCAGTCAGCTTTAGGGGATGAGGATCCACAGCAACCACTCCAACGGAGGTCCCCCCCTCAAGAGACCTGGGTGACGGGCAGTCCTGTCGGTGTCTCTTCAGGCACTCAAGTAGGAGATCATAGAATCGTTTAGGTTGGAAAAGACTTTTAAGATCGTCAAGCCCAACCATACATCCTGCCCAGACACCCTCTCTGCCTGTCCGTCCCTGGGGAGTGGCCCTCTGGGGCTGCTTTGCAAGGCAGGCTGACAAGGTGTCTGAAGATATGCTCCTCTTTTCTTCCCCACAACACTTGGGAGGCACCTCAAGATCAGTGTGATAAATAAATAGATGGCTAAACGCTGGTGTGTACTAAAAAGCTGGCTGGGTGGGAAAGATGTCCTTGGCAGTTTGCTTTCTTTGCTGCTGTTCAGATGTGGGCAGCATGATCTGGGACTTGTATTCATTGTTCTGCTTGTAATTTAGCATAAACACAAATGCAGGTTGAGACCCAGCATGTTCTGTTTAGTAGAAACCATGAGAAGAAAAGGAAATTGTTATAAATTAAATGTTCCTGTCTCTTCAGGCAGGAGATGGGGATTCTGATTTATTTTATCCATGGCAGAGAGAGACAGTAAAAGCAAAACACAACATTTATTTGAGAGGGATTCACTAGAAGTTTTCACCAGTAGCAAAAGTTTTATATCTTAGAAAGTATAATAAGAGAATTTTAAATATTGTCAACAGCTAACAGCATAGAAAAACTTTGAAAATAAATAACAGGAGAACAGCCATACATTTCAGACCAAAGGTTCATCTAGTTCAGGATCCTGCCTCCAGCATGGCTGCAAGCTGAATCCCAGAGAAGGCTGAGGATAAGGTGAGTACACTTAGTGCCCTCAAAAACCCAACTGCACCTCTATTTGCAGCTCTGGAATCTTCCTGAGCCTGATGTAGATACATCTTTGGATGCAGCTTTGTACGCACCTTTGTACGCCTGATGATTTCCATACGTCTGAAACCAAACCAAACAGCACATCTGGCTTCAATCTCCTGCCAGCCCGAAACTTCTGATGCAAACAGTTCTTTCAGTGCAGGCTCAGATTTATTTAAGATAGGTTTGTCTCCTCTCCGCAAATGACTTAGATCAGTGATCTCAGCTCTCTGCGTGTTTGATAGATTAGTGCTTAAACAAACCCTACAGACTGCAAAATACCATTGAGTAAAGCAATGTTCAGAGAGGAACTGAAAGCATTTTTTCAACTGAGATGCATGACTTTAAAATCGATTCCTACCCTTGAAAAGTTATTATGTGGATGTGAAATCCTTTACCTTTAGTTGAAATTTTATTACAGAACTTTTTTAGCAGGAAAAAGAAGTTTGATTTGCTTTGGTTTATTATGGTTTAGTTTTGTCAGTACTGCAGAGCTATCATGAATATGGAAAAGGGATCAGATTTTATTTTGGTTTGTGCATCAACAATTGAATTATAAACCAAAAGCAGAAATTCAGACTCAGCAGAGTTTCACATATGAGACCAATATTAAAATTAAAACTAAGTGAAATGGGTTAAAAGACATTAGTATATCCAAGATTTTTGTGGGCTTCCACTGTATTACAGTATGAAAATTTACTGGATGCAATGAAATGAAGGAAAAATACCTCTCTACCCAGGCAATCCTGGCCTGGTTTTAGTGGCCTTGTGTCCAAATCAGCAGATCGGTCTGACCCCTTGTGTTCTGTCACAAAACTAAGCGATCTCTAAATTAACTCACACTGGGGAAACCAAAGCAAAATTCACAGACCCAAAGCCCGCAGCAAGAGCAGAAAGAAAAAACTCTTTCTACCGCTCTCTATACCACCACAGCGGCATTTCTCAGTAGCCGCAGAGAAGCGGGGCTCAGAGTAGAACTAACCTCACTTGTCCTTAGGCTGATAAGCATGCCAAGCTGGCACAGTGCAGCTCCAGTGTGAACAGCCTGGGCAGGGCACTGGGCTCCCGTGTCCCTCAGAGGACACACTGCCTTAGCAGCCGCTCTCAGGTTGGGGGGATGCTTTCAAAAACTCCCTCCGTTCAGAAGACTAGGTGGGCAGTAAGATGAGCTGCAGC
The DNA here is from genome assembly GCA_023375905.1 of Nycticorax nycticorax. Lineage (NCBI taxonomy): Eukaryota > Metazoa > Chordata > Aves > Pelecaniformes > Ardeidae > Nycticorax > Nycticorax nycticorax. The sequence goes on along the minus strand of JAKFQP010000130.1, from coordinate 560,733 downwards.
AAAGCAAGGTGAGATGAGTCACGCTGTTGCTCAGACCTGCATGGCTTTGGAGGAATATTGCATATTTCCAGAGAGAAGAAGCATGTGAGACAGGGATGCTGGACTCATGGAGGGTGCTCACCACTTCCCCAGGCACGCCTGGAGCCCTGGCAGAGATGCTGCAGGATTTTGCAGTGCTTTATCAAAAAGGAAAAAAAAAAAAAAAAAAAAA
>JAKFQP010000130.1:538363-559667 GCA_023375905.1 Nycticorax nycticorax | reverse complement strand
AAAAAAACACCAAAAAAAAAAAAAAAAAGAAGAAGAAGCAAAGGAGCTGGCAGCTGGGCTTTTACGTGTAAGGCTTTTAACCTTATGGCTGCAGACTGCCCCCAGCATTTCTCTCCTGTTGTGGGAGACAGTGCAGGTATCTCCAGATCCCCAGTGACAGATCATGGAGCAGGGACTTGGGATTCTTGCTCCTGCCGCATCGCTGCAATGCTCCATGGCTGGGTTACCTCTGCAACCTCCTGGTGCCACAGTTGCTTCCCCTGTAAAGCTGGGACAGCCAGTCTGTAAGATGAAATGTGAGTGAAAATGAGCACTTTTAACTTTAACACAGCAGTTAAAGTCTGCGTTAGGACGAGCAGACTTTAACTCAACTCCCAGGATATCTGAAACTCTCTAGGCTGCCCTGGACTGAGCAGATCATAGAATCATAGAATTGTTTAGAAAAGACCTTTAAGGTCATCAAGTCCAATCATTAATCTAACACTGCCATCCCACCCCTAAGCCATGTCCCTAAGCACCTCGTCTTTTAAATACCTCCAGGGATGGGGACTCAACCACTTCCCCAGGCAGCCCATTCCAATGCTTGACAATGCTTTCTGTGAAGAAATTTTTCCCAATGTCCCACCTAAACATCCCCTGGTGCAACTTGAGGCTATTTCCTCTTGTCCTATCGCCCATTACCTGGGAGGAGAGACCGAAAGAGACTGAAGACATAACGTAGCTTGGACAGATGAAGCACAGTTGTCCTCTGCTCTGTGCATTGTCCAAGCATTGAGGGCAGGTTATGATGGCAGGCAAACACAGCAGAGCAGCCCCATCCTGAGAGTCAAAGGCAGGGATGAATGTGTGTTTTGGATAACCAGAACTCAGGGTCTGTTACGCAGCACTGACAGCTTGGAAGCATCTTCTCATTTTTGACTGGAACCACCATACTTACTTGTTTGTTTAGGGACACTGAGTCTGCCTTTGTTCAGCAAGATTTGGGGATGGATTGCATATCCTAACCCATTTTTTACTTCCTTTTGTGACACCTGTCAGTTACTCAATAGCTGACAGCAAATGTTGTTTTATTGATTTATTTTTCTAAACACTACAAATCATTCCAGAAGATGGATGCGAGCCTGTTATAGTAAAAACATTTCTTTAAAACAGAAAGAAAGAAAAAAACCAACAGAAATAACCAATGAGCCGAGCTCACTTCCCCCTCTCCCCTAAGGTAAGTGGATAGTTGCAAAAACATGTGGTTTTTTTTCCTTGGTTAAAGCTTGCCATCTGGTGGAGTGAGACCAGATCAGCTGCTCTGCTCTGGGAGGAAAACAGGAGAAAACACCCTCTTTCTTACAGGAACAACTGGTCCTCCTACAAGACAGTAGCTGGATCAATCAGACACGGCTGACCTTGTCTGCCTGGGAAGCTAAATACAGAGCTGAAGAATGAATGTTGGCACATCAGTAGATTTTGAACCTTGGCGGCACAGAAGCTTTATTTAATTTGATCAGCTCACACAAGAGGTTTTAAATTGCCCTCAGCAAAGACACACTGCCATTCTCTCATAGATTTTTGAAAGCTAACATTATTTATGGTGTATAAGCTAACTATGTTTTATGATTTCAAATGAAATGAAAGAGACTCTCTTGTGACCAAACACCAGATAAATATAAACACTGTTTCTTTATCCTTGAATTAGCCCTTCATGAGGCTTCTTTGCCAGCCAACAGGATTATTTACCTAAGAGGAAAGGGAAAGGGAAGGGGGGGGGGAGATAAAGAGAAAAAGAGGAGAGGAAGGGAAGAAAGGAGGGAGAAAGGGGAAGGAGAGATGGAGAGAGACAGGAAAGGAAGGGGGAGAGAGACCAGATCCTTCATAAGGATTTCAATTTGACTGCACCAGTGACAGTCCTAGTCCCTTGAAGCAGCTGCTTCAAAGAAGTATGTTATGGAGCTGCCAAGGAAATATGATCATCTTTTCATTGCTGTTCTTCATCCTGTAAAAAGAGCAGATAAAATATACTTATCTACGAATACTCTACAGGTACGTTTCCCTCAGTTTCCCTCAGACTAGGTACAATTTATAATTAAAGTGAGGTTAATATGACAAGATCTATTTTTAAAGCAAGCAGAAAAGCACTTTTGAATCCACGAGGCTTTTTTCCTTCTCATTTATTAGAGAAAAAGCAATGATTATAAGTTTAATTACCTTTTTCTCCTTCTCATACCACTGGGAAGAAACAGGAACAGCAGGTAAAGGGCCTTCTACCAAGTCCTGGAGCTTGAAACCTTATTCTACTCCAAGGAAGATATTTGTGTTTTTAAAGGGAGACCCTGTTTCTGCTGAAGCCAAAGCCAGAAACCTCTAGTCAGGGTCACGAGGAAGCTCAAGCATTTTGCTGCACGGCACTGTGAGACACCAAACACCCTCTTTCCTGCCCCGTTCCTCCCCCTGATCAGGGTTATCGGCTGACGCTATACATGTTAGTCAGTGTATTATTTATGGGAACGAGAGCTGACGGCTCAGTTACTTTCCTTAATCGTACAGCCATCCACTCCTTATGAAGAACAGAAAGAATTGAGGGAGGGAAGAGCAGAGGCCAGGGGAGACTCCATCCTTCCTCCCACCCCTCCTTTGGTGCAACAGCCAAAAGTATCTCTAAGCCCATCCAGCTAAAACAGCCGTGGAACTGCAGGACAACTTGCACTCTGCCCCCCCACCTCTGGCTCAGGGAGCAGTTATCATCACGGCTGCTACTCAATTACTCTGCAGCCAGAGCCAGAGGGTGAATTACAGTGTGATACAAAGGCAGCCCTCCATTAAAAAAAAAAAAAAAAGTCTCCAGAACTGCTCCTCAGTCTCTGTGCATGTGTGCTTGCTTAATTCACTTAACTCCCTGACAAGCATCTGTCCTAAAGAACTCTTTTCCTTCCCCTTATAAATTCCTGACAATGCTACCCATCAGCAGGGCTGGGGAGCAGGAACGGGGGCTGCAGGCCAGAACCCGTACAGGCCTCTTCCGATAGGGCTCTTTAACCCCAAAAATACCAGAACAACTCTCCTAACTGAAGGTTGCTGTGGGGTGCTTGCCCTCAAGGTTTGTGGACACGGGAATACTACTACCTGAAGACAGCGGGTCAAGGCAAAGCATCAGGAATTCTGTAGCGTGGTAATTCCACTATTGCAAGGAATGAACAGATAACGTTGTACTGCTGTGCAGGGTTAAAACACCAAATACAGTCATTTGTGTGTAAAAGCACCATGTGAAATCTTTGTATGCAGTAACAACCAGCACAAACTATTGGTCCAACACCGTGTCTTTTCTGACTTGCTACCTACATGGACAGACTATGCTTAGTGGTCAGGGAATTTTTTAATCGGTTTTATTGTTGGTTCTGCTGGTCTACCCCATTTTTGACTCTTTATCCAGAATAGCTTGGTGGGGAGCTTAGGTCCCTCAGCTCCTTGCCTTGCTGAGTCCCTCACCATCTTCAGTGCTCATGGTTCCAGCTGTGGATTAGCTCAATGTGGCAAAATAAATAGTACCACGGAATTTGGAACATCTTCACTGAAGTCTTCCTGATGACCTATTGCCCCCCCAAATGTAACATCTAATAAAAAGAAAGGCCAAATTATATTTACAAATATAACACCCTTGAATTTATATGGCAAAATAAAACAACTGACCATATAACAAGGCTGACAGAAAGGAGATTTACAACTGCAAGCAAAATTTGTCCCTCATCTGTGAAAAAGACAAGATGTTTTAATGGTTTACAAACTACACCTGTTGGGGACAATGTGAGTGCTATCAACTTCTAGTTTTCTATTGCATTGTTGTAGAAAATGGGTTGTTTTTTCAGGCTACATGGAGGATCAGGAATTACTAGAGACAAGGAGTCAAAATTCTTTTAAATTTATGGAAAGCCACTGAAATATGAATGGTTTCAAAGTGCAACAGATAATAAAATTAGATATAGATTTATGAATAATTGGTAAAAGTAGTATTGTAGCTCTCCAGCTGGCTGAATAATGATGCTAATAAAGTTCCCATGTAAGTGACAGGTAAGTGTGATAACAGCATCACAGAATTACACAATGACAGAATGGTTGAGGTTGGAAGAGACCTCTGGAGGTCATCTGGCCCAACCCCCCTGCTTAAGCAGGACCACCTAGAACTGGTTGCCCAGGACCTATGTCCAGGCAGCTTCAAAAGCCGGATATTCAAAACATCTCCAAGGATGGAAACTCCACTATCTCTCTGGGCAACCTGTGCCAGCACTCAGTCACCCTCATGGTAAAAAAGTATTTCCTCATGTTCAGAAGGAACCTCCTGTGTTTTACTTTCTGCCCATTGCCTCTGGTTCTGTCACCAGGCACCAGTGGAAAGAGCCTGGCTCCTCTTTGCACCCTCCCTTCAGGTATTTACATACATCAATAAGATGCACCCTGAGACTTTTCTTCTCCAGGTTAAACAGTCCCAGCTCTCCTGTTGTCCCCAGTCATTGCAAATTGTTGTCCCCAAATTGAAAATTTCAAATAAACTTTTCAAGGACACCTAACTTTTGCTCCCAAATGTTAGCTCTCACAAAGCCTCAGAATTTTGAAGTCAATGAGACCTAGGGTAACCCAGAGTAGGGCCCAAGCACATGACTTCTCTCAAAACTTAGAAATTTCACAATCTGTCTACATCGTTAGCCACTTTATTCCTTTTTAAATTATGTACCTGGAACACTAAAAATTTTGTAATAGAAAATTAAGGAAACAAGTATTGCCAAGCAAATGTTAAAAGAGAGACACCCAAAATCAATGCCTGAGTTAAGGTAAATAAACAACATAAAATGGTAATAAGGAAAGGAAAACCCTTGTAGTCTTCAGCATGAATGATTTTACCATAATTACTTCTGTGACAGCTCTTAAGCCTTTTGCTTTTTCAAGGCTGTCTCTATCCAGGGAAGGTCCAAACATCCTTTCAAAAGTAAGGCTCTCCCTACTTCTGAGGTTCGGAGGTCCTCCTCCCTCCTGGGGACCAAGAAGAGGAATTACAGTGGCTGGCAACATGATCTAACTTGGACAAGCACAGAGTGGAAGCACAGACATGCACCTCCATGCCTTCTTTGTAGCTGAGAATATGTTCAAAGGACATCACGATAATACTCTTTGGCCTGTGCTTAACTCCTTCCCCATTTCTCTTACTGATCGTGTGGCAGACATTGTCAACTAAAGGCTAAACCTGGTTTGCACCCACTACATGTTTGCCCACACCTTTGAATGCAATTTCAGCTGAACCCGGCAGCACTTTCAAACCAGGCAGCTGACAACGGGAGCTGGAAGCAACACCACCTTTCTCATCTGAGCTCGTATGCCTGGAGCCAGCTCTAGATCTGGCTTGTAGAGCTGCAGACTCCAGAACAAAACTGCTGTGACATCAAGTACGCCAACTTCCACCCACGCCTCTGCTTCCAAGGCCAGATCAGCAAATGCAAAGCTAATGCATTAAAATGATGAGTGCCAGGTCTCCAAAAGTGCTTTAAAAATAAAATTACATTAGCATGACAGTTCAAAGAGCTTTCTCCCTACAGTTTCCCATCTTAATTTTTACATATATATATGATATTCTGCTACAAGTTCAGGCTCTCTGAAATCACAAAGGCAAAAGAAAGTCTTCACGGAGTCAAACATGGTCTGAATACAGACTGGGGCTAGAAATAGCAAGTATGTCTTTAAAATTATGCAAAAGCAAGCAGGGGGGAAAGAGGACAGGGGAGAGTGAAGGCAGTTCTCTGCAATGCTATGATAAAAAAAGCACATCAGAAGAAGAAAATTGTGTCAAGTCATACAAGCAAATGAAATATTTAAACTGAAACAAAATATTTAGGCTTAGAAGACCAGCACAGGCAAATAAAATAGACATAATGATCACTAATTAATTGTGCCATGTTTGTTTACTGAATGATCACTTTTATTGTTTTGGATTTCTAAAGATTTCTCATCACTACTGCATTTAGCCTACACTGTCATTTGTAATCATTTCTTGCTCCCATCTGATTGCCACTCATCAGAACTTTTGCTGAGCGTAGCTCAATAATTACCCAGTGCAGAGGGGTTCTCCATCCCAGGCACACATGAAAGGTGAGGAGGTAAGCCTTCATGGGAAAGGAAGGGTTTTAATTATTTAAAACAGCAAGAGATTGCTCATGTAAGAACTCTTCTCTCGTTCCTCCCAAACTCACTGGCAGGGGAGAAAGATCTTTTTTTTTTTTTTTTTCTCTCCTTCCCCACCTGACACACAGTGTTTCTACATATGAAACAAATTACTTAGATGCAGCTGTGGATGCTGAATTTGATTGGTTTAGCTGTTGGGTAAAAAAATTGAGTGCAGCCCAGCAGCTGGGAATTCACCAGCAAGCGAAGTGTTGTAGATTAGTTATCCTCAGAGCCCTCCTCTTCCCTTTCATTAATAAGGTCTGACTGACAATTATTTTCAAAAGTTGTTTTACCACGGAGGAGGCAGGCTGTGATCAACGGAATGGAACCGGCACGAGGGGGCTGAAAGAGCTCAGAGGAGGGCAGCATCAGCAGCCAGAGGAAGATCCCTGTGCGATCAGAGATTTCAAAGACAGGTTCAAACAGGGAGAGAAGGGAGGTCAGTCCATCAGCTGACAGAGAGGCAGGCATGTGTCTCCAGTTATCATGGCGTATACCGGCACATTAGCCAGGAGCAACAGGAATTATTCTGTAAGCCACATACCTCTACCCCGTAATCACCTGGCACTGCCACCTGCTCCCCATCTGTTTTTCAGCCCACACAGTGCCACTGTGTCATGGACTTTGAGATGATGTCCGGGTTGAAGGTGGAGGCTTCTCCTCTGAATGGAAAAGCAACCCAACAAAGCAGTGAGGGGGAGCAAGAGCTGGCTTGCGTGTTCTCAAAAAAGGGTCTTGCTTCTCCCAGGTGAACATGCTGCAGTGAATACCTCCAGCACCTGCATAAAATAATTTCTAAGGCTTTAATTGTAAAATTGATTGGAAAAAATACTGTTACATAGACATCCCCATGAACCTAAGGAACCAGAGAAACACGACAGGACAAGAAAGTGATTTATGTCCTTACCTTTTCCTCTTAAAGAAAGGACCCCATTTTTGCAGCACCAAAACCTTAAAGATGCCTTGTGCAGTTTACCACAAGGTTCCAAAATTATGTCCCACCGCTTATAGAAACTGTCTCAGACAAGGCTGTATAACCATGCTCTTAGCATCTTCTCTCACTGATGTCAGTGGTAATTTCTCTGTTCCCTTTGTCAGTGTAAAAGGAGACCTGTGATCTGTTGTCAGCCCACCCACCTCACCCACTCATACGTTAAGTGTCCTGTGCTGGGTACAGCGTTTTGGTAATACCAGCAGGTTACTATTGACCCAGATCTCCCAGAAATGAGGGGTGGTTCTTAGGAAATGTGTGGCAGAGCAGCAAGATTCTTCAGCAACTGAATGGATAAAAATATCAAGAGAGGATAGTATAGCTGTGGTATGAAAAGTAACACTTTACTACCATGAGCTTATAGGATTACTTTCCTATTTGGCTGCTAAGATAACAGAATTAAGGGGGGGGAAGTCATATCCTTGCAGCTGTATAGATATAAAAATATGAAGTTTCTCCCTGCTGTGGATGGATATTAAATTCTATTTCATTATATCCAAGCACCACCAAACCCAATGATTTAAGAATGAAAATACTATGTAAAGTCATGGCTGCATTATTTTATACATCCTCATTTTATTGACTGAGCTGTCAGAAACATAATCACATTCATTAATGGTGGAGGTAATTGGACCAATCTTCAAAATACAAATTATCAAAATAAAATCACTCCAGTTCAGCGAAATGCATGGATTCATACCAGGTTAAAAACGAGAGAAATATTTCTCTATCTAATGTTAGGTAGATCTGGGTAACACTATTTGATGCACTGATCCCTGGCACAGGTCCAGAGCTTTCACTTGAACTGCAGCACACTGCAAGACAGGTCTGAGATTAACCCCTTCAAACAATGAGGAACTGGAGAATCCATCATCTCCCCAGATATTTTTTTTGAACCTTAATTAAAGATTAAGAACAGCATGAATCATTTCCCTTATAAATTGGCTGTGCTTCTCCTTGCCAGATTATTTTATACACAGTGTGTTTGATTTTATGAATAGATTCAGGAGAATACACTATGCCTCCAGCAATGGCTCCAAGCAGTTTTATGAGGAAATGGTTTCCTAGTTTCCATAATCGCCCTCAAGACATTTCACTGCAATAAAATAAGCATGAATGGCAATCTGCCACTCAACACCAAAGATGTTCCCAGCCTGATCACAGGGACCAGAATTTGGAAACGGATGATGTTTGCATTTTCAGGCTCCGCTCCACGGAGAGGTGGTTGTGGAGGAAAGGGGCAGTTACCAGACATATAGAGATGAGCAGGCTGAAAAGAATCAGCCAAGGCTGCAGAAGTAAAATGAGGATTTGGGGATCATTTCTTAAGTGGGTGAGTGAAATAGTTTATATACCTAAATTAATCATGTTTCCATGAAAGCAGTGTAAGTGAGGGATGTCCCTCCTCAGGACTTTAGCTTTCACTAGTGTATATTCCTACAGGGAACTCGTGTCTCTGGGCACTCATCCGGTATTACTGGTGAGCTGGATTCCAAATGCCGGACCCCATGTCTGTTAAGAGAGTAAACTTAGACTGTATCTGCACGGACAGCAATGCCTACTCTCAGACATCCTTGACGTGCCTTGGAGTCACGTTGTAAAGCCCCTAGTTGGCTTAAAATGTGACCTCAGTGTGACCTACAAATTTCAGCAGGCTTGATTTAATAGTTGTTAAGAGAAGCCAGACTCAGCAGGCTGCAGGATCCGGGGAAGGTTTCCATCCCAGCCCAGCAGAGCTGAAGCACGTCGGATCCCAGAGCCAGGGTGCTCCCCTCGCAGCCCCACCAAGGCCGGTGGCTGTCATTCCCCCTCCCCAGCCCCAGCTGGAGCAAGGCTGAGTACCCAATCCCTGTGGGAGCATGTGTGCATCCACACATGCATGTGCACACATGTGAAATTAATACACAGCTGATCACACAGCTCTGCACATTATCTTTTTCTCATTGGTCCCAGTTTCACTAAATTCACACCTGAATTTTGTATTTCTGATGCCGTTACCAAGCTCATCTGAGCCTAATAAGGTATTACTGATGCTGCTGCCTTTGCAAGGCTCTGCTCCCCAGAAGGTCTCCAAAGCACACCTCAAAATTTCTGTAAAGTTCAGCAGTTTCTCCCCCTTAACCACTTGTGAAATCCAGAAACCCTCATGGTGTTGTCTATAACTTTTTTCAGCTTCTTGGTGTGTGATAACACACCATCATATCCAGCAACTTTTCATGTCATGTCCAGCAACCTCTCTTGGTGTGTTCAGTGAGGTTAAACCACTGCCCAGTGCCCAGTAATCTCCATGCCTGTCTTAGCAGTATTTTCTTCCACATCACTGATGAAAAAATATTAAATACAGGTTGCAAATCAATCGCTGGAGACCTCAACTAAGAATAGTCAACTGGATGATGTGCCAACAGGATTAATTTTTTCAATCTTTCAGTGAACTGCTTCCAAATTAGGTTCGTCCAGCATGCACTGATTTTGAAAAATGCTAATCTTTTTACACAGGTATCGTGCAGGACTGAGCAAAATGCCTTACAAAAATGTAAGCATATTATGTCAACACAATTCTCACTGTAAAAATTGGTTGAATTCATTAATTATATTACCACCTGTTTATTCCTCATTGACTATGCCACCCCAGAACTTTTCCCCTGATTATTTTGAGCAGTGGCTCCTATCCACTTAGGTTATTATATCTCCCTTTTCTGAGCACTGTGTTCTCTGTTTACTGGATGGTATTTGTTTCTTTTAAAAGAACAAAGACTGATGATCACACATTTGTATTACTGTCCCCTGTCCTGAAATGTGAAGGAATACTTCTCTTTCTCTGTAGAACTCTGCACAGAGATTTTGTGGCAAATTAGGAAACCTAGTTTATAATTGGCTTTCCCCACAAACTTCCCCTTGGGAAAGATTGCTGAAAGCCTCACAAGTCTATGCTGATTTTAGAATAAACCTTCACCCGTTCATGACTTCGCATGAAAATCATGCGATATGCAGACAGCTTGCACAATTTTACCAGAGCTAGCAGGAATATTTTCAAAGAAACAAAATTGCATTAAAATATGCTACTTTCTGGAAGCCAAGTATTTTTCAGAGACCTATTCGTTGCAACAAAGTTCTCCTATAAATCCCCTTGCTGCTGTCAAGGGTAGACAGGGAAAAACCTAGGTATTTATGAATCAGTCTCAATAAAGGAAATGAGCTCAGACTTCTGCCTTCCTTGTGGGCATCTTCATTTGAAATTCTCTCTGGAAATTGCATTAGTTTTCTTATGAGAAGGTCCCTATAATTTGCCTAATTATCATCCTGACAGCTTTACATACAGCTTATATGCAGAAAATGAAAGGAATGATGAGGGAATTTCATGGAAGAGCTTTTATTTCCCCTGATAGAAATATCATCTCAGCCTAATTTGCATGTTAACATTTCACATCACCCTCCATATCTTATTGGTGGAAATACATCCACTCTCTTCTATTCCATAAAAACAGAAAACGAGAATTGACATTTGTTCATCTTGTTCCAGCAAAGCAGCTCCAAAAAGAGTGAATTTGGGTCAGACTAAGATGTTGCCTGTCATAGAGATATTCAAACTTTCAAATACAAGTCATTTCTTCTAGAAACAGAATTAAAATAGGAACATGATTGCATTTCCGCATCAAAGAAATAAAAAATATCTATGGGGCAACCTAGGACTTAGAGGCAAACAGATAATTGCATGCCCCTTTTTCATGCCTTCATAAATAGACAGGAAAACTGTGCCTTGCTAGAAATTGCTGCTGCACCTAGGTGATCATTCTTTACCCAGATTCTTAAAAGTGCCTTTTGACTTGCAAACCTCAGCAGTACCTGAACTTTTGAGAAGGCTGACAGCTACCGTAAGCCAGGACAACCTTCTGATGCTCATATCCTCAGGACCACTGAATGGCAACCTGAGTCATCACGCCTTACTTGGAAAATTCTCCGGTCACTCACTGTCTCATTTTCTCCCTCTTTAAAATCCACATTACACCCATTCACAGATGAAGCCTTTGAGCACTTCCAATGAAAGACAGCACAGTTGCAGAGGTCTGTATTACTAATCACTTGATACTGATTGACAGCATATTTACAAATCCATAAACAGATGATTCGGTCCCAGTATCAAGGCTACTGGGCTTTTTACATTACTGTACTTCATCCAGTGACAGAAGAACATTTGGTATAACCCTGGACTAAAAATGGCATTGCCTCAGTCTCCTTCAATAAACCATTATCCATTTTATTTTAACTGAGTACTATGTGGCTAGAAGAAGCACAGAAATTAAGAACTTAAAAGTCTGTATTCTGGGGTAAAAAGGAAAAAGCAAAAGTATGAAGGACCATGTAACTATATGTGGTTAACTTTATTTGGGTTCTCAGCTAATGTGCTGCCTCACACTTTCTATTTAAACTGCAACATACGCCACTAGCACACACTTTTGTAGGTAATCAAGACACCATGGAACTATTTGGCTCTACATCATAATACAAAGTGAAAGGTTCAGCTACATACTCAACAACAGTTTTTAAATTTTCCTGGGGTTTTTTTGTACGCTTAGCTATATAACGTAAGATTTAAATATGTATGTTTTTACAGAGAATATGATACACGTTCTCTCTAATATTTTACCCTTTTCTGCTATGTACAGAGATTTCCAATCTGTTCTTTTAAACATGCGGTGTGCATTTAATAGGAAAAGGATTACAGATACATTCTGTTTCTTGACACAAACAGTGCTGGCAACATTCGCATCCTCAAACTGAGATTTTCAAGTCAACTCAACAATAACGCTTTAAGCATAATATACTTCATTTATATTCTTCCTTGAGGGAGATGGAAACACAAACACCATCTTAATTAATTCATAAAGGACAGATTTAGAGTTATCACTAAATGTGTCTGAAAATACCACTAGGGAAAATATAGGCAAGTGTCATTACATGTAGAGCCAGCTATCCTGCTAGAGAATAACTCCAGAAACCTAAAAGCTCTAAATCATATACAGCATGGAGTAATTGCTGTTGCTACAGCACTTCCAGTGTGAGCATGGAAAATGCTGATCCCAGTTTGTATTCAGCACTCAAAACTCAAAGTGGGCCTAAAATATACTTCATGAATGCTTTCAGAAAAGTACTTCTGTTTTATATCTAAGTAAATGGGTGAAAAAAGTTAATTTAACCACAGTCCATACCATGACTTCGAACTCCAGAAAGATTTATACATATGTATAATTTGGCTTCTTGGCTCGATAATTAATCTGAACATCATGGACAGTTTATACACATTATTTGGCTGCATCCAGGGCACAAAGTAAAACCCACTTTTGTTATGAATAGCAGAAGCAAGGCGGATAACATGTAAGTAAGATGCTGGGAAACACAAGAAGCTAGTTATGAGGCTACATACGTATAAACAAACTGGGCTTTGGAAAGCCATGCAAAGCAGCAATGCTTCTTTGGTTCTAGTCAAGTGCTGAACCTCTTGCAGTAAGAAATGCATATCGATCAGTGTTATCATCTAGCCTTTCTATAGGCATAACACACATTGCAATTATTTGCAATTATTTAATTCCACTCTTCTCTTCAAAGCTTCACTTTGCCTTAAAGATTGACCAATTCTAGTGCAAGTTAATACAACTTGCTGATCCTGCTCTGTGCTCAGAAATCTTGACAAACTGGCATATATCAAGAACAGCAATGTGCATTTTAGATTGCTACTGTTCAAATCTCAGGTGAAACTTCAAATCAAATCTTTTTTAATTATGCATTCATTTCAACATATGTTCAGCACACAAGTGCTATTCATTAGAATTTACCCACATTCAATAATTTCTATTTGGTATTCATTATTGTACAGTGTTCCCTGGAAAAGGGCCTCCACACCAGCAGATTCTCACCAAATACCTACACAACAATTTTCTAGTACTAGAAAATGCTTTTCTAGGTTCACACACTGAATACATGGTTAAACTCAAAGCACTAGAATTTCAGGTTTGTGAAGAAATCAGTGTTTTGCAGGATGGAGGAAGGCTTGTTCAGTAATCCAAATTAACTGATAGGAACTAGGCGTCTTCAGGCAAGCATATCATCCTCTTGAACTTTTAACTTCAATTTCAGGCTCCCTACAAGGAATAAATCATGGATGTCCTATAGTCATTGTTAGGAAGAGGCTTCTGTGGTCACGACAGTCTTCTCTGGAGATATTGGAGGGGAAGATCATAGACTCATAGCATGCTTTGAGTTGGAAAGGACCTTTAAATGTCATCTAGTCCAACCCCCCTGCAATGAGCAGGGACATCTTCAACTGGATGACATTGCTCAGAGCCTCATCCAGCCTGGCCTTGAATGTTTCCAGGGATGGGGCATCTACCACCTCTCTTGTCAACATGTTCCAGTGTTTCACCACTCTTGTTGTAAAAAAATTTCTTCCTTATAGCTAGTCTGAGTCTACCCTCTTTTAGCTTAAAACCATTACCCCTTTTCCTATTGCTACACGCCCTACTGAAAACTCTGTCCCCATCTTTCTTATAAGCCCCTTTGAAAGGCCGCAGTAGAGTCTCCGTGGAGACTTCTTTTTGCTCCCCTGTCTGACAAGCTCTCTAAGGCATGGAGGAGCACACCCTGGAGACATCAGTCTCCTCCTCTATACCCCCTGCCCAGATCTGATAAGTCTGATCTTTCCAATCTGCCCAGGAAAAAATGGGGCTCCCATCACAGCATGATCACATTTTCATGAGCTGGTTTAAAGTTACTTTAATTTTAAACACATGGGAGGATAAAGCCCATGGCTTTATCATAAATCTACACAGTTCAAGGGGAAAAGGCTGACTCTGCCACCGGAGCCTCTGCACATGGTACTGAGCCTCACCCTCTGGTCTGCCTGTGAAGTGAGTTACGCTGATCCTGGGCTACCCGCCGTTAGAGCTAGCGAGTCCTGTCACAGCAGGACCAAGTCCCTGCTGTGGATCTCCTACCAGGCAGATATTAATCAATCAAGCACAGCAATCCACATTAGACTTTTAAATGGGTGAGCGAAAAGCTGTTTCACTCAATGACAAATTGCGCAGAAGAGAAGAACAACCTCCTGGTAATTGGTGGTAACTAATTAAGTAAGCTGAACACAGAGGCTACTAATGATAGCCACTTGCTAAACAGCTACAACTGTTAATTGTAAAAGTTCTGGAGCCTTTTGACATGATCTCTGGCAGGTTATATGCAAAGCCACCTGAAGGAATAAATTAATTGCAGCTTTGCCATGTCCAGAAAGAAAATGGGTAGGAAAAATGCAATGCAGCTTAAAAATTAAAAGGTGATTATCAGAATTAAATTAATCCTTTTAAAAGGAACAAAGTCAGAGGACTTGATCAGCAGAAGTGTGGCAAAATGGGAGCAAGTGTTAGAGGATTTGTCTTAAGAGAGTTCCCGCAAGTAAAAGATGTCTTAAAAATAGCAAGTGAACCATCTTCAGATACTCAGTATGGACCCAGACAGCTATCTCCAATAGCAAAGCAGTCATTCAGGCTCTATATACCTACCAATAATTCACAGGAAAAAAAGAACCAATGTTAAAACGAATCTTTTTTTTTAACAGCCAAATTCTATTTGAAGTCAAAGAAAAATAAAATGAGAAACTAGATAACCTAATGACTCATATCCTGGTTTTCTCCTAGACATCTTCCTGCATTCATCCAACATGCTACCCACATGCCTGTAAATCTGACCTCTGATACACCAAGAGCACGAAGAGGTTCAGTACACTGGACCAGGATCACAACCCAAGTGTCAGTCTGCCTAAATCCTTTTGCAGCAGGCACTGTGGTACGCACAACACCCTAAGGCCTGTTCTCCTTAAAAAAGAGTTGAACTCTTGTTTACTTTCAACATTTTGTGTGCACAGTATTTGAAACATCACCAGTCTTCCCAGTATGGATTCTTTACCTTCCAGGTATTCTGGAAATGCATCTATTTCTGTTTGCTCTTGCTGTCCTAACAGATTATGTTTTCTGAAATATTTCATACCGTTAACCCTGCAACTCCATTAATGAGCTCAGGTATTTATACTCTTCCAACTTGGGTTATGTAATGGCCTCCATTACAATGTAAATATCAAACCAAGTTAAAACTTAATAACAAATCAGGTTCAAAACATGTCACTTAAGCTTTCAATGCAGAAGAAATTCTTGCCTATGTTTCACAGTATATAGTCTAATCTGCCACATCGTAATAGAGAGAAATCCCTGGAGGACACAGCATTGCAGGTCTTGTTAGCCAGGAAAAAAAGGTATGAAATGTAATCAGCCAGATGTAGTCTCTTGACGTTCCCTTGGAGGACTGAATTATCTAACGTGAAGGAGTCTGAAGCCAAATATCAAAGGTGAGGTTGTGTTATTTTTGTTTCCTCCCTTTCTTCCTTCTTGTCACAACTG
The DNA here is from genome assembly GCA_023375905.1 of Nycticorax nycticorax. Taxonomy (NCBI): domain Eukaryota; kingdom Metazoa; phylum Chordata; class Aves; order Pelecaniformes; family Ardeidae; genus Nycticorax; species Nycticorax nycticorax. The sequence goes on along the minus strand of JAKFQP010000130.1, from coordinate 544,040 downwards.
GACATGGTTCACATTTTACCTGACAGATTTACAGCTAGACATTTACACCCACATTAGGCTCCTAAACAGCTCACGTTTCTGAATTGCTCAGAAACCTAGCAGTTCCCATTTCAACCAACACCCTAACTTCGGACAACTATTAGTTTGAACTTCTGCCAAAAACTGTGAGGTTTAACTATCAGACAGCCACTGAATCTCCTATTACTTACTTGTCTCCTAAAGTACATGACATTTTATTTTAAAGTGTTCCCATTACATGGAAGTGTATGGTCAGGCGTTGCCTTCTCTGAGGTAGTATCACTCTGGCAAGGTTACATGACTGCTGTTGCTCTTCCTATAAGCAAAATAATTGCCTTCCCCTCGTTCAAGGTTTATATGGTTTTCAAAGAGCCTTTTAAGCAATTTGCGGATGGCAAATGTTTCACCTCTCAGGAAAAGTGCTTGTATACCCCACCATTTGAAGAAGCAGGGAGTCATCACATGACCTGAGGATTTGATATGATAATGCAAATCTATCTTTTTCCCCTTCAGCCACTCTGTTACAATCCAGGGAGTTATCTTGAGTATCAGGATTAACAGATTTTGCTGAGGTTGTTCCTCCGAGCAAGTAACATAAACTCTTTTCCAAGTAATGCAAGGATGATAAATCTCTGGTCTTAACTCTTACAGATAAAGCAACTTTTCTTTCAAAATAGACATGCTTTGTATGCTTATCTTTATTAAAAGGCATTTAATGTTAGACATCTGAGAATACATTCATAACCATCATAGCTTTTAATAGAATCTCATCTATATAAGCAAAGTTTGGATGTCATCCTGAGCAGCAAAAAAACACATTATCCATTTACCTAGAATGAAATACAGTGATTTTTAAATTTTATTTTTTTTTTATTAAAACTGTTACATGATGCAAGAGATCTTATTTGTTTATCTGGCTCTGGAGGTGATTTTTCGCACTGGAGTTGTCCCCATTTCCTATAATGTAGTTTTCAGTCAATGTAATTATACTGCCCTCCTGGTTCTTGACCAGGTAAATAACAGCATGATGGTGTACAATCCAAAATCTGTGTGAGGACACTGAGAAATTGCCATGTTGCTGTAGAAAACTAGGTCTGCTCTCTCCAAATCTAATTTCTCTGGACTAACCTTGTTTGTATCATAAGGAGTCAGCAATCATTTGTGTTATATGCAAGACAGTGAACGTGGGCTGAAATTCTCACTCTGAGTCTTGAGGATGCAATCTGAAGCAATGGGAGCAAAGTTTGGGGTTGGTCCTTCAGAGCTTGTATCCAGAGCAGTCATCAGAAATTACCAGTGAGAGAGGAGAGCTGGGTCATTTGGCATGGACGATGCCTGGGAAGACACAGGACTTTCTGTGGCTAAGCAGAGCTGGCAGGTTAACTCACCAGCTGGCACATCCAGCCAGGCTGTCTGAAAAGGCACAGCATGAACAGCAGAAAGGTGAGTGAGGAGGCACCCACACAAGCCTCACCCTTGACTTCCAGCACCTCCACACCATCCTCTGCAAACCCCCTGCAGACAGAGGGTACCAACCGCTGTGCACAGGCAACTCTATTCTGCAAATCTGGACACATGCAATAATACAATAAATTGCCCTATGAGCGACCCAGGGACTGATTTCCAGCAAATTTGATTGTTCTAGCTGGCTGAGTTTTAACTGAAATATACTGAAGAAATGCTCTGAATGAAGTGTGCTCTGCCACCCTTTATTAGGCAGCAGAGTATCTCTAGCAGAGAAGCCATAACAGGACTTAGGCCCCCAGTGTCTTGGGCAATTGCCCCACACATATTTCCAAGGTACCTGCTCTGGCCTATAGCAGGGCTTGAGTTCAAATGTCACCTTTTTTTTTCTTTTTTTCTTTCCACAAGGGGATCGATGGTGTCTTTTCAGTTACCAAACTAATCTACTTCCATGAAATTTATGGGAACCTGGTGCTTTGGCTGCAACCGTATCAGTAACATAAAGAGGGACAGAGACGGGGCTTAAAGACTGGCACGTGTACATCCATACTGTTTAATTATCAAGACATTATCTGGCACATTTTTTTCTGGTGACAACTAACTCCTACCAGGCAAAGTTTAGGCATCATTTAGGGAAGAAGCAATTCCAAAATACAGTAAAGGGTCAAGCAAAATAGAGTTTAGCCATGGGAACATGAATTTTGGTCTGGTTTAATTATTGTTAAAGATTGACAGTTTTTAAATCATTGCCTCTGCAGGTTAAACAAAAACTCTTAGGAGAGTGTACACACACAGACTCTCACAAGTTCATCTGGGAACAAGAGCATGTAAACCCCAACTGTTTAAAAATATATAAAAAGAATAGAAGCACTGCTTGGCAACCCAATACTAAGTTGTGGGTTTCTTCCAGTAAAAATGATTGAGTTCTCAGTGTTTCAGGAGGCTATTACAGGCCATTCCCAGATTTACAGATCAGAATCACTAGCTTCAATAATCAAATGAATTACTGAAGAAAAAAAATGGTTGTTCTATAGCTTCTTTTATTTACGGTACTTTACCAAGTCCTTACTATCTTTATTTTATGGATGGAAAAACTAGGGAAAGTGAAATGTTATCCCAGAATTATCCAGCAGATGAGCTAGCTGAAGGTAGGGCATGCTCCCACTCCTTAGATGTTTACTTTCTTTTCCTCTCTTTCCTCTAGGAGCTGATAATCTTTCTCTTCCACAATTGCTAATTCCCTTTTTTGAGGGATGCAACTGCCCTCCACTCATGTAACTAATATTGTTAAACCTGAAATTACTTTTTCCAGTCTCTGGCTCCAAGTTTTCCATGTCTCCCTCAGCACTGAGTAAGGGCTAGTTCATCTGTAAGCTTACACGCATTTTCCAGTTACATGAGTCAGTCTAACAAATTACACTTCTCTTCACAAACGTTTCTTATGGCCTTACTTCAACACAGCTACCAACCTACCAGAAAGCCTACTTAACAACTGAATGCACAGATATCAGCACCAAATATAGGTCTAGACAAAACATTAATATCCTTGATAAACCTTGATGATCCTTGGAAGAGGAACCCAGACATCACGACTGAACCCAGATTTGCTGAAGGGCACATAAGATTTCAGTCATATTGTCAAGAATTCAGCCCAGACTACAGTCTGCAGTCTTAACCTCAAGAATATCTTGTTCAGCACTGAAAGATGAGAATAACCCCTTATCACTCAAGAGTCTTTTGTCAAGTCATTGTTTTGTGAAGACAAGTGTTGGAAGTGTTAGATGTCTAAGAAACCTTGATATGTTTCTTCTGCAGCCAAGTAGAAAGACTTTGGCTCACATTAGAAAGCTGATTTTTAAAACAACCAACCACATGCACAGTAGCTGCATCAGGTAAGGTTCTAACAGCTGAAAGGCTGGATAAATGTGTGCAAACCTCCACAAGCCTTTTGCCTCATTCTCATCCTTTCCCTTCTCCAGTCATGCTTCCCAGCCAGCTTTCTGACACACAACCAAGTGGAAGGGTGGGTTAAATGCTGCAATACTGATGAGTTTTTAGCAGCATGGGAGAAAGAACAAGAAAGTCAATACCGATCTTGTAAAGACTCTGACCTAGTTGCAGCCTGTGAGTGTATAATTGTACTTGCCAGTAATATCTGTCTGATTCATAGTCTTGAAAAGTCCATTTCTTTAGCGATCTCTTAGATCTGTCTTTAAAGGTGCTTAAAGAATTGTACGACGTACTACCTTCAAGAGGATGACGCAAAACAAGCTCATCATTGATTTTTGCTTCCCCATTTATTTCCGTTCGAACAATTGTGCAGCTAAAAATAGTTTAACTCTTACTAAGGTCAGTTGGGGAGAGAACTTTAACTACTTTCCATCTCAAACAATACTGAGCATTTTTCACATCATGTTTTCTTTTCCTTGCATTTCGATACACTCACTGTTACCCATCCTGTCCTGTGATTAGCAGCACTCCCCAGCCCCTATTTATTTCTTAGGGAAGCACTTCTTATAGATTCTGGAAAGGAACTAACTTGCAAGAAACTCAATAAAAGTTTTGGCACAGTCATCTTCAACAAGGTTTAAGGAAGGCCTCAGATGGTGTTTTGCCTAGGTTCTTTCTCTCAGGGACCACTAAGAATTAGGTTTCAAAGCTGTACCCATCACAAAAATCTCCCAGAGCACAACAGAATCATTCAATTATACAGAGCATAAGGTCATAGAGACTCATCACAAAAATGTTAAAGAAGGCATGAGTGAAGAATGAGTGGCATCTATATGTATCAGAAGCACGGCTCCCAGGACACCACTCCCAGCAGAAAAATTGAGGGAAGTGCTGTTTTTGTCACAACTGCCAGGCCAGTGGTCCCGATGACCCTACAGACCCTGCAATCCAGACACCAGCAGGATGGCTAGAAGGCTGTGGCACATCACAGATACCTATCTTTTTGTGTTGGACCAGCAGGAACAGACATCTCAAACATATTTCACACAAGGAGAAACAGTCAACATGCAGCAATGTGATGTAAGACTTATGAAAAGTGAAGTAAGCACGAACCCTAGGCAAAGGATTGCTTCATAACTACTGATGGTTTGTAAGGGATATAAAAGCAATGTCCAAAAATTAGCTTGATGTCTCCTATCAAGAGCAACCACAAAAATCTGATGACGACTTGACAGCCAGAGCTCCTTGCCCTCTGTGTCCAGACTACGTGGACTCACACATTTTGAAGTTTATGAGTTTGTAAGTGTTGGAGAGTGAATGCATAAAGTCAACTTGCTTAAAGACTTTTTAAATAAATATCACATTCCTATTCCAAAAGATCTTGCACTGAATTATGTTGTGTTAATTTCCCTGCCAAGTAGGAGTCAGAAACCTTCATGCCTGGGATTCTTCTGCAATTGGGTTTGAAAATGCAGAGCAGGAAGACTGGAGCTAATGGCTTCACTGCAATGGAGAGCCTGTTCCTTATGTACAGAGAAAAATGGTATTGCCTTCTCTCCACCCCTGGGGGGTGCAGCCCCACAGAAGCTGAGAAAAAGAGTAGGTCCTGAGACTGGTTATTCCCAAGCTTTCCCTGAACTCATCTCCTAAATTTCAGGAAGACATCCCTGCTCCTTTAACGTACCCTGCCACTTCAGGAAAAAATCTGAGCACAGAAAACCCTTGATCTAAATTCCCTTGTGGCAACCTTTTCTTGATTACAGAGGGGAACATGCAGTGTTGAAGCCTGTACTTGCTTCTTCTTACCACCTGGCAACAATCTCATCAGAAAATCCCCTGCAACATCCAGCTTTGGCACTGCTAGTCCAGAGGGAGTTTTGTCAATGAGAGTAATGATTTTGAGATTAATTGACATCCAGATAAGATGTCGTGGTTTAACCCGGCTGGCAACTAAGCACCACGCAGCCGCTCGCTCACTCCCCCCCGCCCTCAGTGGGATGGGGGAGAGAATCAGAGAAAAGAAAAAAAAATAAGACCCGTGGGTTGAGGTAGAGACAGTTTAGTAAGAGAGAAGAATAACAATAGTGATGATAATAATAATGGTAAGAGAATATACAGAATATATAAAACAAGTGATGCACAATGCAATTGCTCACCACCCGCTGACCGATGCCCAGCCCGTCCCGAGCAGCGATCGCTCCCCCCGAGCCGCAACCACACCGCCCGAGCTGCGATCACTCTGCCC
>JAKFQP010000130.1:465838-534339 GCA_023375905.1 Nycticorax nycticorax | reverse complement strand
GTGCATAGAAACATCAGATCCAAAAATAAACAATGATGGACGAGTCCTTGGTTTCTGCAACCCAAACATCATCTGTGTGCCCCATTGGAGCTTCCTGAGGTGGTAGTCCTTGTTTAGTTATAGCCTGGTTCTGTCTGCACTGGATTACCGTGGTCATGTTTGGAGAGTGACACTAGGAGAGCATGGCTTATCAACTTTGCCCTCTCTGCACTGCAGCTATCATTTGAAACTGAAAAGCAACCATCACAAGTGGCCTCAGGGCATGTAGCAGTAATGCAAGGAGTGAAGAGAGCCAACAGCCAGACTAGAATAGTCTACCTCTTTAGGAAAGCTTCAAGGAAAATCTAGATCAAAAGCAAAAATAGATTAAAAAAAAAAGGAAAAAATTTCTGGGGATAGTTATACAGTGTTATAAACTGTCTTCTAACTGCTACAAAACAAATAAGCAAATAACATGGGTTTATGTGATAATGGATCCTTGCTGATTTCCAGTCATTTTACAAAACTGAAGTCCCCATCTCCCTCTGTGTCAGTTAAATATGCTCTTCACCTATTCCTCACCACCTCTGTCCTACTCAAACACCTTAAGGTCAAGAGAGCCTCCAATCCCCTTGAGGACTCACCTGGTCTTATAGGACAGGTAAAAATGCAGAAGTGAAAACAAAAGAGGAGTTTTGTCTGCTCTGCTCTGCAGCAGGTTGTTCTTTGGACTTTTTGGTCTTCTGAAAGTCCTGTGTGGCCTGAGCTCCCTTATCATCAGCCCCTTAAAGGGTGGAGGGCTTCCCCTCTCAGTCTCCATGGTGCTTTGCAAAACATTTACATTTTCACCTTGTGGGCACAGGTTGTGATTTAGGCTACAGGCCCTTCTGACAATTTCTCCATCTGCCCCTGTGCCTGCTGCCTGGGGCTGCAACCCAGCCCTCACCAGGACATAACCAGGGCCAAATGCTTCTGCACCCCTTGCCAGGAGCAGGCAGCACACAAGGGCCGGGGTGGGAGGGAGCCCTGGCTGCACACACGAACTCAACAGCCAGCTCAGAGCAGGTGATTGCTCCATACCGCTACTTGCTGAGAAGAAATTACCAGTTTCTGAGATTAAGAGTGTGGGATTTTAGCTTCCTGAAATGTAATTCCTTTTGTTGAGAAGTTTTGTGGCAGCGTGTAGCCTGTTATTAGGCGCTGTGTCTTTTAGCCCTACACAGCAGAAGGTATCTTTCCTGGCTCATATGCCTATAGGCTGTATGTGCCTGTATGAGAAGACTGTCTGCTGAAGCCAGCTTCCCTTGAACAGTTTTGGGTCAGAGTTTGGCACCACAGGAACACCCCAAAAATTGCTTTTGTAACTTTCCTGTCACATAGTCGCTTCCTTCCTTCTCGTCCACCTAAATCACAAACCCAGGCCCATCTGCAGAGTTTGCTTCCTCAGCTAAGGCTGCAGAGACTCTGGTTTCAGGTTTGTTGGATTCTCCATTGCTGTCTTCACTGGCTTTTACCATATGGAAGTCATTGCATGGCTTACATTTCCCTCAAGAGTCTTCTCCCACATTGCCAGCCTCGCCCCTTTGGACCAGCTCCCTGTGGTCCTATTAACATCTGTCTCCACAAAATACATTGAGCAACAGAGCAAGAAGGGACTCATGCCTGTTGTGTCTCATGCATTTCTGGATGGGTTTTTTTTTTTCCCTTTTACATTTCTCTTCCTGCCCTGAGGATCCTTCTTCTTTCTGCCTATGTCACCAGCTCACAGGACAGCGCAGGAGAAAGGAGACTGACGTGGAGCTGGCTGCCTTCTGCTTTGTGCACCCTGCCATACACATACATGGGCTGCCATACACAGCATGAGGCTTGCCTGCCAGCATGTCCCCAGGGCAGGTGCGCGTTAAGTGGGGTGAATATTTGGAGATGAGCAAGTGTCATGGATGGAGTGAGAAGGAGGCAAAAAATATAGGTTATTGGTGTAAAACAGTGAGTTAACAAGGTTCAGTGGTAAACGTGACAGTAGTTTATAAGATTCGATAGCAAGATACACTAGGTTATTTATTGCATAGAGGACAGGGTCAGACAAAACTGTCAGGGAGACCCTCCATTGAGTCATGAGGTTCAGAAAAGATCCCCTTGCTTTCTAAACTCCTTCCTCAGAGAGGAGCCTAGGTGCAACTGGATCCAATCCTGGTCCCAGACTTGGTCAACAGTTTATGTCGAAAGGATTATATATGCACAATCAATCCTTTGTATCACTTAGCTAAGATTTCAAATTTTAGCGTGCTATCAGCCACTTGCAGAGAATCTGTTGTGGTAAGGAATCTCTCAGCCTCGAGGAGTAACCTTGAGAGGCATCCCTGCCCAAGGGGAGATCCTGGTGTGCAGCCCGCTGCCATGCAGGAGAACTCCAAGGCTCTTGGGGTGCTCACTATTTATGGGGGTCTGATGGTTGGCTCACAGTAGTGATTACATACCGAGCACAGATTTTAGTTCCTTCACTGTGCCTAGGTGGGCACATTGCACAATAGCTCGTGGCTGTTGTACTGTTATCTGCCTCCTACACATCCACTGCATGCATCCATCACAACTAGACACATCTATCACAACCTCCACAGGTGGTTATCACTTGAGCAGAGTTTCAGGAAGGGGTTTGGGGGGGGAGAACACACCGCTGCAGCATGGTAATGACCAAACCATTGCATTTATTCCATATTCATTTCAATCTGGGGCTGACATAAGTAAGAGCACTTCTGTGTCACTGGCCCACTGAAGGCATACTGCCTCAATGTTAAAGGTCAAAATATATTTGTGACAGCCCAGAGCAAAGAAACCTGAAGTCAAAAGCCCACGCTTGCCTCTGCCGTCTGCTATCTGAGCCTGAAGGTTAGTGGAACTGTCTCCTCCTGCCAGGAGGCAGGCCTTAAGCTGTGCTAGCCAACTATCTCCCTCTTTCATTGCCACCAGCGGTTTCATCTCATTCATCCTGGTGGAAGCCGCTGCTTCAGGAACCAACAAATTTCATTGCATTTGCCTTCACAGCACCCTGGGCAGGCAGGAATAGGTGATAGTCCAAGGTCTGCAGCAAATTCACCACCTGACTGTTGGCTTCCTCCGTGAGAGGAGATGCTTTCATGGCCTGTGCCAGCGACCATGGAAGAAAGTTTGTTCCTATGTTTGGTTTCCAACTCCTGTGATGTTTTGGGTGATGTCTCCCTGTGCCTCACTCCCTGGAAATGTAGTGGGAGGCAGGCACCATTGTCACTCACTTGGTGACCGTGCCACCCCGTCCCACCCCTTATCGACCACCTTACAAATTAATGCTTCTGACAGCAGCACCCTCAGGCAGGTTAGCACAGACCCTGCTGAGGCAGGACTCCACACCTACACATCCCTCCCAGATTTCTGACACATAACGGTGCTCCACCTGACAACCTCATGAGAATATGAGCCAGCAGTGTGCCCAGGTGGCCAAGAAGGCCAATGGCATCCTGGCTTGTATCAGGAATAGTGTGACCAGCAGGACAAGGGAAGTCATCGTGCCCCTGTACTCGGTGCTGGTGAGGCCGCACCTCAAATACTGTGTTCAGTTCTGGGCCCCTCACTACAAGAAGGATGTTGCATTGCTGGAGCATGTCCAGAGGAGAGCAACCAAGCTGGTGAGGGGTCTGGAGCACAAGTCATACGAGGAACGGCTGAGGGAACTGGGGTTGTTTAGTCTGGAGAAGAGGAGGCTGAGGGGAGACCTGATCGCCCTCTACAGCTACCTGAAAGGAGGCTGTAGTGAGGAGGGGGTCGGCCTCTTCTCCCTGGTAACAGATGATAGGACGAGGGGGAATGGTTTGAAGCTGCGCCAGGGCAGGTTTAGGTTAGATATTAGGAAAAACTTCTTCACTGAAAGGGTTGTCAGGCTCTGGAATGGGCTGCCCAGGGAGGTGGTCGAGTCCCCATCCTTGGAGGTATTTAAAAGAAGGATAGATGAGGTGCTTAGGGATATGGTTTAGTGGTGGGATGGCAGGGTTAGGTTAACGGTTGGACTCGATGATCTTAAAGGTCTTTTCCAACCAAAGCGATTCTATGATTCTATTCTATTCTATGATTCTAAGTGGAAGCTGCAAGCAAATTAATTCACCCATCCTGCGCACGTGACTTGTGCAGGACTTGACTCCCAAGTGCAGGGAGACCTACCCACCTCCGGTTGGGCATCCATTATATATTAGAAGCTTTTATAATTCTCTGTCTGGCAGATGCACAGCTGTTTTGCAGAGCACTGTAGCAGAGCAACATGGACATTTTGCCAGCTCACCAGCAGTAAAATCAAATTAACAACCAAGAAGGAACATTAATTTAGCTTTTTCAAAAGAAGGCTTTTGCTGGAAGCCACAACAATCACCAGTTCAAATCCCCAGCTTTTAGCAGGTAAAAGTCCTGCCTGAAGAGACTGATCTGTGTAAACCAGCTTGCTTTCTTTTTTCTTTTAAAATGATATTAAAGCCATTTCTCACTTTTCCCTTAAAAATAATTAAATGTTATTGCTTGTCAATCTTATTTAAGATTTTTTTCACTGTCTCTTTGCCTACCACATCTCTCTCTGTCATTCTTTCCGTTTAGGTCTCACTTATTCTCAAGTATTATGTCATTAACATTATTATTTATGCACCAATAGCACTACAGATAAGCTAAGTCTTGCTTTCTCCTATTTGCGGTCTGAATTATCACATTAAAAATTAATAAATAAAGGCTTACCAAGGGCTCCTCTCTTCCTGACTCTTCCTGTTGTTTTCATTAGGTTATGAGTGTAGACATTTATAAACAACAGATTTCATGAGCTTGCAAGACCTGATGTGGTGTTAGATGTACTTCTACATTGGAAAAGAAAATAGTTCAGGAGAGGGAGAAGCTTGCTTATAGACTGTATTAAAGAACATGGTGACCCTGTGCCTACGGAAGCAGGTGGTCTGGGTCTTCTACATGGCATGCACGAGCTTTTGGGAACTGCTGCCGTATGTTGGAAAGAGACAGCCACTTAATGATGGCCTGTTCATGCAATACCTGTGTAAGCTGTTAGCGAACAGGTGGCTGTGCTCTTGCATGCACCTAGTGCATGATGTGTTGTCTCATGTCACTTCTCTTTGGGTACTTCTTAGGAAGACTTTTTGACATTTTCTTTGGACACATGGGATATATGACATACTTCTCCTTCCTGACTGGGTAGGAAGCAGAGCACAGGTCCTCAAAGCAGAAATGTGCCCTCACAATGATCTTTCCACAGATCTCCCCCAGCACTGCCACAGCACAGAGAGTTGTGGTGTGTAGTAATACAGCTCTTGTCCTCTACTTTCCTTCCTCCACTTTTTTATTAGCTGCTATTCTTTGCATTATAGGAGTCTGCAAAAGTCCAGCCTAGATCGGGACTGTGTTTTGCAGGATGGTGTACAAATACCTAACAGGAGACAGTCTCTACCCTCAGAAACTCCAACTTACACTGAAAACTTACAGGAAAAGGGGAAAGCATCACCATCCCTATATCACAGCTATTGGTCACAGGTAACACAGCTAGTGGCAGCGCTGAAGAATGAACCTCAGCCAGAATTTCACCGTCATTTTAAGTTGGCATTCCCATTTATCACTGGCATAAACAGCCTTGCATTTCCCCTCTCTCTGACTGCTTGGTCTGGTAGCATTTCAGCCTTCCACATCCTCATGATGGAATAAACATTTTTGCACCACAAAGTGAGGGAAGTCCAGTATAAAACTAAGAGGCAAAAGCAAGTAGGTGTTTAGTCTATTCACTTCACTGGGGTTGCCCACCAAGCAATCATGCAATTGCTTTCACTGCCGTGAGGGAAAAGAGAGAAGGAACAAGGAGCCAAGGGCAAAACTGTGGTTTCTGGAGGAAGCACCAGTTTATGCAGGTTTGTGGCCATTGCCCAGTTTCCCTGCTTTCTTAGGCAGGAGACAAGTTTTCTAATGCAAAGGAACACGAATTCTGCCTTGCCTTCCTGGTGTGTCTGCACCATGTCAAGGCAAACCTGTGCCACCTTCAATCCGTGCAAATGAAGTACCAGCAGGAGCAAAACTGTGCAATTCAGAGGAGAATTGCCCATGTGATTATGCAAGCTCTCCATAAGCTTGTAAATGGAGTGTCTACTACCAAAATGAACACACTGGGTTCCTACTGTAGCCGTGATATCTTTGCACATAAATGCTCTGTTCAAGCCTCAAAGGGCTCTCAGCTGTTAACACAGTACTCACTAATAAGAAGAAATATGAGTAGGCATGCCTGTGAAGGCTTTGTCCTTAAAAATTGTCAGAAGGAAATTTACAATCCAAGTAAGAAAAAAAGCAAAGAGGGGTTAGTTACAGAAATCACGTTGCCTGCTAGGACAGCTTATCAACCGTCACTCCATCCAGAATCCTCTCTATGGGTCTTGCACACTGAATGCTACAACCCAACCCTGACCTTCATCTAACATTATTTGTGCTCACAGGCATCAAAGAAACTTCCAAAATGTAGTTCACCGGATTGCAGAAAATGAGTGCACAAAATATTATTTTGCTTGCCTGCTGCAAAATTATACTTCTGTCCTGGGTCTCACCACACTATATGTCAATGTAGTGCAAGACATCTGTTGCTGGGCTTGCTGCCAAGTCCATAGGACTCAGTGCGGAACCAAAGTTGTGAAAGATGCAGTTATGGAGCTATAACAATTTTATTTTCTGGATCCCACATCATTCTATTTCTTCAGGACCAGTGGGGACAGCAGTCTTTTCAGGTAACCTACTGCAAAAACCCTGTATTACCTGGCAGGAATTCTGATTTTGCTCCTTTTCATTTCCTTCTTCTTTATCCCTTCCACTTCCCCGTCTAAAACACAGAACAATTCAGAAGAAATAAACAGTGGGTATGCTGTGCACAGAAAATATACAGCATGTCTTTGCACAGCCCTAGGATGAAATCAGGTGTTTATGAAGTGAAAGCTTGGTCAACAGTCCCTCACAGAGTGGACAGGTGTCTTTCCATCATCTTGAGTGGGCTTTGCAACAAGACAGAAACGATTAGCGAACATATACTATTGGGATGCTTGAAAGGAGAACAGTAAAGGCCCCAAGCATTTCCTAAAGCATCCCACAGGTTCCTGCTAAGGAGGTGGTTCAGGGACAAGTTCCACAGGTGGCAGAGAATCAGCTGAAATCCATGAGGACCCAGCACTTTTCTGAATGTGTTGACATGAATTGCCTGTAGAATGTTTTCTTTTTTCATGCCTCTCTCCATTTTAGTAGCCTTTCCTCAAGATTTACAGTCATATTAACATGTTCACCTCTTCCACTGACCTCATCCTTCCAATCCCTCTCCAACTGCTCACTTTAGTGCCAGTGTAATTACCCCCCCAAAATATAAACAGACAAATGGTACAGAGGCATGCAGAGAAGCCATTTTGGTTTTGTCTGAATCAGTTAGTGTTCTGCAAAACACTTCTGTAATGAAAGACATTCAATAGTGTTGCAATTCAGAGAAGAAGAGATCAATCAAGCCGCATGAAGTCTCTCCTTTCCCTTCTACTGTGCTCATACGCTTTTTCAGACAGAACAGCCTGGCCTCTGTATTATGGGGCTTTGGGGCTTTTTGTTTGTTTTTTCTATAAATGAGTCCATTAACAAAGCTGTGAGAAGGATTTACTGGGTCGTGGGTTCCATGGGGCTGTCTAGGAAACAGACAGGACTGACCATGGAGGAGATTAACCAGTAAGTTTAGGGGGAACAAGGCCATCCCAAAGATGGGCAAAATGGCCATAAAAGGGACCCAACCATAACCACCTCCTCTAGTTTGTAAAACCCCCTCCCTCTTGTCAGTTCAGGGAGCTCAAGAGAGCATATTTATCAAAGACAGGCCCCAGAACTAAAGGGTAGGTAGAAAGTGGAGAAAAAAATAAGAGCTTACAACTCTTAAACAAGTTTTAGTTCAGAGGTGCAGGATGCTCTTCAGATGCTGCTTGAATAGTGGCTAATTTACAGCCAATGCTCAAACCAACATCTGCAATCTGGGATGCTTAATTCTGCTGGGAATCTGAGGAACAAGAAAAGCCTTGTTAGTCTCAACATGCCTTTGTTATGCTTTTCTTTTGAATCTTTGTGCTATAACTTCTGTAACCTGTGTGTGTGCCTTTTTTTTCCTAATAAAGGTAGATAATAGCACTGTAGAAACAGCACTGGCATTAGCCTTTACAAAATATCAAACATGAAGGTGTTGACACCACATTATTGTGATGTATTTTTATGATGACTTGAGAAATGCAATGCTTCTCTCTGAGAACTGAATTTTCAGTGGTATTGCTCTACCACCGAATTTCTCAGTCTTCTTCCTTCTTAAGAGCAGTGAAAAGAACAGCCAGAAGAAAAATGCATTTCATTTTGCTGTGCAAGAGAGTTTCTAAAGTGATTCTTTTATCCAGAAATTAAAAACAAACAGTTAAAAAGAGAAAATGCTCATCCTGAAGTCTCAGGACAGGCAAACTTATCAAAAGGACAATTTTATAGAAGTCATTATTCTGGCTCTGACCTCAGGCATGTTTAGACCAATATCCTGCTCAATGCTGTAGAGTTCAGATGAACGTTAATAAACAAACTTCTAACATACACTGTGATAAAATAATTTGCCACTAACGGAAGGTTTTTAAACCCCATCCCATTAAATTTAACTCATGTCCTACACTTCAGGAATTTCTAGAGAGCAGCTGCCAAAGATCTGTCCATGTAACAACCAAAAAAATCTAACCTTTCTGAGAACTCTGTATTTATGAATTCACAAGCAGTTTAGCAATTCACAAGCAATTTAGCAGTTATCATTCAGAAAGAAACATTACCTTTCTGCTCACTTTAAATACATTGTGTCCAAATCCATGGAACATCCTGTGTGTCAGATTCCCTTTGGGGGAAAAAAGGGAAACACAGTGAGGATGTTTGCACCTTTTCCTGTGTTATTTCTATTAAGCCTTACTTGTCTGCTCTTTCAGCTGCACAGCTGTAGTCTTTTACAGCATCTCGTCCTCAGGCTCCCCATGAACTAGTTCACAAATTAATCCCCCCTTCCCATAAACCAGCTGGGAGATTGGAGAGCAAGGAGAGCACCACCACTACCCTTTTTAACACATTGCAGCATCCCTACATTAGGTGGTCCCCAAAAACATGGGTTAAAGAGGATTTCCACAGCCATGCTGCACCACGAGGTGCCAGTAAGGAGTAGTCTCATGGGGCCTTTTATACCTTCTTCAAAGCTCCTGAAGTTGCCAATGAGACAAAGTGCTATGGCTTTGCCCCTCAGTGAATTTCAGAATAACTCATATAAAGCCATGACAATAAAATGTATTTATACTGAGCTACATACTTGAACATGAATCTTGTGCGTGTTTTTGAAAAACACCCTGATTTCAAGCCTAGATCTGCCACTGGTCAGAGAGAGACTGGCATTGCATTGTTCCCAGGAATGTGAAATATAAAAATAATAATAATTCACCAGACTAATTGGACAACATGCAAGGCAGCAATTTTTCAGGTTTTGTGATGTGATTTCTAACAGAAGGGGTGAAGCTGAGATATAGATATGTTCTGTGGTGCTCCACTTAACACTACCAGTTAAGAATACTGTGTAAAAGACTGCCTAAAACACACACTTAGACATCTTAGGGGGATGCACTGGCTTGACCCATTCAAGGCTCTGGTTTCCTGCTTGCAGACACTGGTTTCCAGTGTTCTGCAATAAATCATATATTACTCCCTGGTCCTAGGTTTGATCTTGAAGAATGCATGTATGAATCTGCTCTTTTCTTATTATTCACACCTAATCCACAAACAGGTCTGTTAGGGAAATGGCAACAAATTTCAGCCCTTTCCTTGGCAGAGGTTATAGATCCCAGATGCTTTCCTGCATTTCTGTGAAGTTTCAGAATATGCTTCCTGCTGACATGCTGCAAGTGAATTAATGCTTCTTAGATGGAAAGTACAAGAGATAAAGAGAGGAGTCAGCTAGACCATTATAATAATTTTCTACTTGTATTTCCAAGAGGCAGCAAATAAGGTGCTGGACATAAGATGGGAATATAAATAGTGGGGTTCTAAGGCAATAGAGAAACACTGTTCATCACAGCTGAAGGGCAAAACACTGACAGTGTCCCAAAACTGGGTACAATCGGAGAGTGTGGTAAGTGCATCGGGAGTGTACTCTGCTACTATCTGGTTGGTGTAAGACAGCGCCCTATGAAAACTGGGAGAGAAAGCAGCTTTCTTCTGTTACTGCGGACCCACTGTGAGGAATTACTCATTAATCATGAAGGACACCGCAAAATAGGGGTATTTTGTGAAACAGTCATCTATTTCATAAAAGCAGGCATTTGATGAAAGTCTGTTGCCTTCAAATGGTGTTACACCATTAGGCACCAGTGGAGGATGTATGCCATCCTTTTTATACTGATTTTTTTTAAAAGGGTTATTCGGTATCTTCCATCTGCGCAGCTGTTACTCATTACACCCTCCATACAGTTACTTTAGCACATCTGTAATCTTCACTTCAGGCAAGGCAAGAGCTCAGTTTCTCTTTTGCAAAGCCTGGACTGTCTGATGGTGACAGGCCCAGCACCATGTTGCCCCACAGATGGGACAGTGCAAGGAGAAAATTAGTTCTTTCAGGGACGATGACCATCTTTACACTGTGCATTGCTGAGGTTTATTCTTCTCTATATATCTGGCCTTGACCTGCAAGATGTCACAGGAAGATGAAGAGCTGTGTGCAGGTACAGAGCTGACAGCCTTCTCACCTGCACTGGGGTCAGCTGCACCACAGTGTGAAGCAGGGACAAATATTTCTTGTCAATGTGTAGAGCGAATCTTCGAGGAACAACCTTTGTCTTTTGGCCACAGGCAGGTCAGAAATTGTATTAGAAAGCTTTGCCTTACAAAGCCACCAAAGCCCAACTAACCCATCTGAAATATCAGGTGCCAGTTATGAGACTGTTACTGATACTTGCAGGAAGCAAACTGGTATGGCATTAGGAGCATGAGGTATTTCTAAAAGTGGCACTAGCTTCCCTACAAATTCCACTTCTGTTTGGCTTGGCCTAATAATTTTTTGTCATGTTTATCTTACTTATCTTGGCTGCAGGAGAGGGTTGTTGTGTAGACACTGTGTACATGGTTTGACTTTTTTATTATACACACGGGGTTGAAAGGTTGTGTGTACCTTTTTACGTTAATGCAAATAGAGGTCTTCCTGCAGATACTCTGCAAGTTGAGAAGATGCATACTCCACATATTTGACTGAGGCAGCGGCAGGTCCAAGTCCAGGGACCGGGGATGGCTCTAATCCAGTAGAGGAGAATCCACCTGGTGAGTTAGGAATAAGCAATGGGATGTTGACACCAGGCCTGGGAAGAACTAGAACTCATCTCAACTAACCACACAAAAAACCCTCCTGCACTTAAGCAGAACTGGAGCTCCTATTGTTGAGGAGCATTTCTTTGACTCTTGCAATACAAAACTAATATACCATAATATTTCAAAACCAGCAACAGTTTGAAATAACTACACTGATCTGCAGTTACCTGTCAAGTCTTCTGTCCAAATAAAGCCCAAATTCCTCCTTTCTCCTATCCCTTACCAAATTTGTTGCCCTTTTTTCCCACTTTATATCAGATTTTTTTCTCCATGAGCCAGCCAGTTTATAACCACAGAATATACGAATATCCATAGCCTCCACAACATACAGAGAAAATTAATATTTTGCAAAGCATAGGACTGAGCTCACAAAAAAATTTTTCTCAGTAATGTACTTTAATATTCAGCTTCTAAACCATCTCAGGAGCACAAAAGCTGAGAAATGGTAAACCTAGGAATTGTTCAGAGCCAAACTCTGCAGTCAGTCACTACAATGTAAAAGGTACGTGCAGATGACCTCTCCTAGACTGACACAGCCTGGATCTCATCAAGATTCTTATTGTAGCAATATTTCTTTCTCTCCAGAAGAGCTGCTCTGCCACACAATGCACAATGCTTCCAGCTGGCTTGAATGAGCTGTGCGCACAATGCCTACTGCTGATTTCTTTCCATAGTCTTTTTTCTTTTTGGTCATGGGCAATGAAGTCAATGAATCTGCACTGTCTTCCCTGAGTGTTTTATAAAGACATAAGAGAGGTCAAATTACAGTAACCAAGAAAAAAAAAATAGCATGCATGCATGTATTATATTGCCCACAACAGCTTGCAGAATGATCAGTTCTCTCCATTTTCTTTCGCTACCTCCTCCTCCATCTCTTCATTAAGTCAGTGAGCTTCTTCTGACCCTTCCCACCCCTCTGCTATGAATAAATGGAAAACCTCTTCAAAAGCTTGGTACTGACAGATTCTGCTTTCTCAAACACTAATGCACGTGTAACCTGCTGGGTGATGTTTTGTAGAAATAATGATGAAATATTCATGGGAGCATGATGGCAACAAATAAATGGAGCAAAGAGACGCTACAAAGCAAGACAAGAGGTCATTTATCACATTATTCTAAGCCAAAAAATGAAATAACAATGCAGTCTTCCGAAGCCTGCTGGGTGAAGCATGAGCCTTCAGTTAGGCCTATCGGTATCTGATTCCTTTCTATTGCCATAGCAAATCAATCTGCTGGCCTCTGCTCACTCCTCGCTATGATAGCTACCAGTGTAAAATCTCCTCAGTATACCAAAATAGAGAGACCTTGCACTACAGACAAGTTTCTGTCTAGATAAGGCTGAATAATAACATATGTAGCGAGACTGATAGTTCAAAACCAAAACTGACATGAATGAGAAAATATTGCCATGGAAATGACTCAGAAATCAGGTAACAGTTGTGGCACCTTTGGCAAAGTCTGAAAGGAGTGGAGGGGCGAGGTTCAGAAAGACATTTGAAAGTTTATTCACCCGTACTTCTTTCAGTCTTAGGCAAGCAAAAAAATTGTCAACGAGGTATTTTTTTCTGGGAATTGCTAAAACTTCACAGTTGCCAGAGAACAAAGTGGGACTCCAGTTTTTAACTAGTGACTTCCACTCACACAAAGCAGATTCAAAGCACTAAGCAATCAGGACAGCAACACTTTTACAATGGCTTTGCAGAGGTGTAAATGAGTCTTAAGCAAAGACCATGGCACCCGACGCGCAGACCGCCGTTACCTGCGAGGATATGAGAGCAGGCTGCCCTTGTCTTCGCTACTGCAAAGTCACAGCGTTTTGATCATGGATTTGATTCATCCCATTTATTGCCTAAAATGATAAAATGTTTTAGTAAAGCAAAGACTGTGAAAATTCCATCTACGGCTTAATCAGAGCTGTGCTTATGTGAAACCTTCAACTGCACTTTAAAAAACAATGGTCTATTGTTCTCTGCGTCACAAAACCATAGAGCCACTTCCCAGAGCAGCAGCGGGAGGTGGGGGCCCCAGGAGGCCCCTCGTTCACCGCTGGCACAGAGCAGGAGCTCAGCTCTAGGCTTGCAGCCTCCAGGGATGGAGACCCCAGGGCCCTCAGGGCAGCTCCTCCAGGGCTTGGCTATTATCCTTGAAAAGAAAAAGGAGTTTGTTACATGCAGCCAGGCACTGCTGGGAGGAGCTTGTCTTTGTCCCCATCTCTGTCCCCATCTCATTCATCCCCTCCCCATAGGCCCTAGGGTAGCTGCTGGGTGCCCTGAAGCACTCTCTGCTCCCAGCTGAATCAACCCCAGCTCCACAGCCTTGGTGTTACCTGCAAACCTGACAGTCAGAGTGCCTTTCGTGGACTCCCCAGGCCATAGCTAGCCATGGTAACCAGGACAGGCCCCAGAGCAGATCCTGCGGGACCCCACAGGGGGCACCAGCCTCCAGGCAGATACAGCCCAGTGACCACCACCTCTGAGCTTGACCACCCAACCAGGTATTTACCCCCCTGGTGGAACACCCACCCAGACTCTAACGCCTAGCATGGATTCAAGGACATTGAATCCACGTTGTAAGGAGACTGTTGTAAGCCTTGCCGAAGCTGGCATAAATTACATCCCCTGTTTACTTGTCCACAAATCTGATCATTTTATCACACAAGGTAACCAGCTGGTTCAGGCATGATTCACCCCTGGTCAATGATGCTGACTGTCCCAACAACCTTCTTCTCCCTCAGGTACCCAGGGATGTGCTCCAAGAGGATGATGCATGCCACAGTTGACACAGGGAGCAAAGTAAGTCTGACTGGCCTGAAGTTCCCCGGATCACCTTTCCTCTCCTTTTTGAAGACAGCTGTGATATCTGCCTTCCTCCAATTGTTGGGACTCTCCCCGCAGTCTCCAAAGCCGTTCAAAAATGCTTGAGGGTGACCTTACATGGACATCAGCCACCTCTCTCATCAACCTTAGGTGCAGCCTGTGGAGTCCCATGGCCTTGCATGGCTTGCATGGGTTGAGTTTGTGCAAGTAATCCCTGACTCAACCTTCATCCACTTGATGGTTGTTCTCTTCCTCTGTGAATCCTGCCTCTGGGGAGCCCATCAGTGAAGACTGAGGCACAGACAGCATTGAGCACCTCAGTCTTATCTGTGCCTCTTTTCATATAAACTGTCTGCCTTATTCAGCCCACATTTTCCTTGTCTAGCCTTCCACTGTTGATTCAGCAGCATGACTTAGATTGGATTTTGATATTAATTTCGTCCAAGATGGAACAGAAATGACTGCTATAAAAATAAAGAACAACAAATTCATTGGTATTATCTGACAATGACAAGTTTTAGATTACACTGAGAGTTCATCAGACACTTAGGTCATGCAACAATTACTATAGAAGTGTCCCTTCAAACCATTATTTAATGAACAAAGAATCCCTTTTCATACAGAGATATTATTTCTGCAGATTTAAGGTTTATTTAATCCAAATCAGCTTTCCCATTTCCATTCTTTTTCCTTATTTTCATTCCATCCAGCAGTTTTATCATATCATAGCTTGCTTTCAATTGAGATCCCCAGAGATACTTTACCAGGAGATTGCCATACTTAGACTTGATGTTCCTAGGAAAGCACGTCAATGTAACATTTCTGAAAGGCCAAGTTGTTTCCTCTTGTCCCTTAGGAGACAATATCACTTCGTCCTATCGTTGTTTAAATGTACCGAGAGCTTTTTGGCTCTGTGCCTGAACAGAGCTGTCAAGATTGTAAATTCAAGTTATAACCCAAGGAGCGTTCACAATTTTATCTTATCCTGAGTTGCCTAACATCAAAAGAAATACTGAGAACACCACCAGCCTTCTGCATCCCTGAAATGTGCAGCTGCAGCAGCCTTTAATTTAAAGCAGTCGAAAAGTACAGCAGCTGTTTTAGGGAAGGTTATAAATGAAACCGTGCTCCTAGCAGTTGCTGTTGGAAGCCAAGGTAAGTCCACCTGGTAAGACTTTGTGTCAAGATGAACCACTCTAAGAGGCAGAAATGGAGATGTATGCATAAGGAACATACTTTGACAGAGAACAGTGCAGCGCTCGGTTCCTTATTGCTGCCATTACAGAGGTGTCTTCCTCCTCTTCAAGCATCAGTGGCCTGAAGCCATCTGACCCTATCAATGAGGTCTGTAGTCCGAATGCGTGGAGACGGAACTGGCATTGACATGGGGAAAACTGAGCCCAAACCTCTTGAAACCTTAGACAGCCCTCCAGAGTCACAGTCCATGGTTTGGCCTATTTCATGGAAAGAGAACTTGATTCACTTTTTGAGTAGTCATGCTTGGATGCTGTTGTCTTGGACAGACCTTTTGGCATGTATAACTTATTGTCCATCATTCCTCATAAAAATCCACTCTTTCAATTACAGTTTTCACATCCCATGCCTACAGTAATTGAAAATCATCCCAAAAGTAAATAAAAGCATGGAGTAGGACTGACTCCTGGATAACAATTCCATGCTGTGGCATACAGTTTTGAAAGGGGCTTTTGGTCCCCACCTGGAAAAAGACCAGTCAGAATCTTCTTATAAATGCAGAAATGTGTTAAAACGCAATATTTTTAAATCAGATTCGAAGGTTTTCCAATTCAAGTATGCATGTATTTGACTGGGACACAGGCCAAGCTTCGAAAAATCCCAGATGGAGGACTTCGCCTGAATTTTTCATGTGAGATAGCTCTGAATGAGAAAGATGAGGGACATAAATACATTTCCTGTATTTCATATTTGCACTCTTACTGCAATGCTGTTGAGAGGCAGTATCTCCTGGTCTTTTTTTCCTTCCTTGCCTTAACATGAAATAGTGTTAATCAGTGTAATGTCATTTGGTCATAAACATGCTACCTGACTTTACTACTGCCTGTGTATTATAATATGTAAAATAGATATATATACATAGGAGCCAAAGCAACTTTTTGTGTATGTGAGTTTTGCAAATGCTGTAATGGCAAATGCACAGGCATATAAGCTAAAATATTTTTCACAAGTTCCATCTTTTCCAAAGCCATATGCATATGTACACCAGTTACTAAAGTGCAGAGGTTATTTCAGGTTTCCTCAAAGGAGTGGTGTGCAAATGAGTGTTGACATCTCTCTCTCACCCTTTCAATGAGCACAATAGGATTCTCCGTAGGCCATCTTAGAAGTGTCCCAGCACTGGCATTCCCTGGAGAAAATACAGATTCACCAAAAGATCTTCAGAGGATTCACCCCCTGCATTCGACCCTAGTGCTCACTCTTTCTCAAGGACCTGGGAATTTGTGGCTACCCAGTACAGCATTGTGAGTCCTATCAACACCCCAGCCCTACACAAGGCTAATATGGAACACGGGACAGGACCTGCAAGCTTCTTTCCCCATCTGCAGTCCTGCGGTGCTGGTTGCCATCTCCCATGATATGTCTCCACCATCCTGCAGCTACAGAGCTGGGTCCACCCCTGCCCCATATGGGAGCTTTCTGGCATCAAAGCGTGTCTCTACAAGGGACTTTCTTCTAAGGCTTCCGGCAGAGACTGCCTTCATGTGTTGAAGTGTTAAAAACAGTGCCTAAAAGTTTTGTTATGAGGAAGAGTTCATGAACTGTGATAGACACTGTTTCCAGAGGTCTTGATTATTCCCATAATCAGCGACTCCAACAAATTTGGGAGTGTTTAGAGGGTCTCTGATTAAAGATCAAAGCACACTTAAAAATAATGGATTTAGTCTCCACAAACAGACATGCTTCTGGTTTCTTTCAGCTTTCTGAATTTGTTATTCCTGAAATTTTAACATTTTCAAGATACAACTTCAGGCTTTATTATATATTGCTATCACATTTACAGCTTACTTGACTTAATGCATGATGACTAGAAGGTCAGATGTAAGTTCCTATGCCAATGATAAGCACGCTCTTGATGTATGCTGTGCTGCTTTTTGTGTCATAAGGACATACTAGAAATGAGTAGTGAATACAACCACAGTTACAAGTAATTCTACAATAAATTATATTGCACAAATCTCTACTAATGATGTTGTAAATCTTCATAAACCAGTGAGAATATACTCTTAGGTTAAAGAAAAAAAAAGGTTTTTTTTAAAATAATGGTTAGACTTTTTGTTTGATTGGAACTAATTGTAAAAATGCACTGGCTTTTAGGAACTGACCAGACCAGTATTTCTGAGAAATAGTATGCTTTGGCCTCTCATTTGATTTCATTTAGAGATGGAAAAGACAAATTTCAGCTCCAGGATGCTTGGCTCTCAGTAGAAAGTGCACAGTTCCACAGCCAGATCCCTCTCTTCAGTCAGTTTCTTACCATATTTCTGTTGAGTTTCCTGCTGTGTGGACAACAGGACTGTGATCGCAGCAAGAAAGTCTGCGTAATGCCAACACCGAACAATGTTAGCAGTGTATCTGGAAGGTAAAGCATGGCCTTAAGATTTCCCAGTGGGGCACTCTATCCACATCCCAGGGGTTCTGTACACTGGAGGAATCCTGAACATACTAAAAGTCAAGCAGCACATTTTAGAAAATGTCAGAGGGCTTCACTGGGTTGGGTTTGGGGTGACCAGCTTGGACAAATGAGTGTATAAACTAGATTAATGTGGCAATTGCTCTTTCCTGTTCCTTTTAGCATGATGAAGCAGTAAGCAAATCTCATACTTAAACAGTGCCTGTGTAAATGTATATCCTCTGGAAATAAAAAGACAAGATCCAAAATAGTATTAATTGTTCTTTTGTAAAAACAAGGATGTAGCAGAAGTATACAAATCCAATGCCACAGAATGCATCAGTTGCTTTAGAATACCCAAAATCTCAGTACCTCTGGAAAATACCAAGAGACAAAGGTTGAAAATGGGACTACAGATGAAATGGTTATTTTTGCGGAACTATTTTCCCATTTCAAATTGGAAACTTGAGTATCAAAAAAATATAATACTTCACACTGAACTTGTTTACCCTTTAAGTCCCAGAAGTCAGATTAAAAAAACACACCGAGCAACATAAATTAATAAAAATATACCCCCGCTCCCAAACTGGCTGTCACAGAAACAAATGTCATTACATCCAGAAAAAGGATTAAATGGCCAACAGAACTAACTTTCCCACATGTCAAAGCATGGAGAAGCTTTACATGGTAGCACATTACAAACATGCCTCACCTTTGAGTGCAAGTAGCCTCTTCTGACAGGAAGATTGTGGTTTGAACTCCATGTCAGTTCAGCTCATGGAATTTCAGGGAGTAAAGCTAGCTGCTGTGGTTGTTTCCAAAACCCTATTGGTTGGAATTCCTTCAGAGGAAATAATGAATTTAAATCAGGCCCGGAAGAGAGCTGCTCTTCTCCAGTGCCAGACTTCTGGCTGAGGTAACGAGCTCAGCAGCACGGACCACACAAGAGGTCACGGAGCAGCTCTTCTGCACAAGCACCAGGACAGGGTACATACCACCCTGCCTGGGACCACTCATGCCTAAATTCTTGCTCTCGTAAAACAGCAAAACTAGGCTCAAACTCAAAGATGATGCACATCTTCACAACCAGGTAATTCTTTGCAAGCTTCATTTATTTGTGAGGGAGCTAATCATGGACTCATAGAATGATTTGGGTTGGAAAGGACCTTTAAAGGTCATCTTAGTCCAACCACTTTGCAATGAGCAGGGACATTGTCCACAAGGTGAGGCTGCCCCGTCCAACCTGACTTCAAATGTTTCCAGGGATGGGGCATCTACCACCTCTCTGGGCAGCCGTTCCAGTGTTTCACCACCCTCATAATAAAAAAATTCTTCCTTATATCTAGTCTGAATCTAACCTTCTCTAGTTTAAAACCATTATTCCTTGTCCTGTCACTACAGGCCCTACTAAAAAGTCTGTCCCTGTCTTTCTTATAAGCCCTTTGAAAGGCCACAATATGGTCTCCCTGGAGCCTTCCCTTCTCCAGGCTAAACAACCCCAACTATCTCAGCATTTATCTACAGGAGAGGCACTCCATCCCTCTGATCATTTTTGTGGCACTCGTCTGGACCCTCTCCAACAGTTCCATGTCCTTCTTGTGCTGAGGGCTCCAGAGCTGGACACAGTACTCCAGGTGGGGTCTCACCAGACCAGAGTAGAGGGGCAGAATCACCTCCCTCGACCTGCTGGCCACGCTTCTCCTGATGCAGCCCAGAGTACGGTTGGCTTTTTGGACTGTGAGCGCACGTTGCCAGCTCATGTCCAGTTTTTATGCTGTCGTTTACTTCACCCTGATTAGGCTTTAGAGTAAACCAGGTATTATGACACACAAGAATAATTCATTCCTTTTAGAATACCCATTTCAAGGAGCTGACTCAGTTTGTGACCTGCACACACTGTAAGGCCCACAGACTATACCCAGTGCATCCGAAAAAGATAATTAAGAGAAGCAAGCTGTTGTCTGTTGGCTTGACTTCAGTATACAGTTGTCTGTATCTCCAGTCTCCACATATTTTAGGGGTCTATAAACTGAAGAAGGTTGAAAACAGCTGCTTTTCTAGCCCTGACTGTACTTCATAAGAAAGACTTGATTGACTGAAGAATCCCCATTTGTTCTTGCCTTACACCATAGGAATCTTCCCTTGAGTTGGAGGACCTTTCACACTCTTCTGCCACCACATCCTGAACACACGTGATACTCAAGCCTCAAAAGACTGAAGAAAACTTCCTCCTGGGATAGGTACCTGGACCTATCCCAGCTGGACTCCCTTGTAAGAAACCATGGTGGACCTGGCCTTGGGAGGGACATCAGCAGGACAACGGCTGTTTACAGCCTTTCTAGCAACTCCTCTCTGACCTTGTCTCACTTCAGCTGCTGGACTGAAATGATAAATATGGAGTTCTATACTTCCATATCACATCCCACCTTTGAAACTTTCTCTCTCTTGGTGCTGACTTTAGAGCAAGTACACAGAAACTTAAGTCCTAATTTGGATATCTCAACCCCTCCCCCAGTGTTAGGAGTGGCGGATCCAAGCAAGGGTCTGATCCGTGCCCTAGAACTGCCACTGTGCTGACCAGCCCCTGCCCATGTCATAGGTGCAGGTTTTGGGGGAAGGGGAAGGTGAAATCATTAACTGACCAAGGTCTGTGTCCTGTGTTGGCAATGTGCTCACTTAATGTGCATCTTACAAAGCCAGTGTGCTCAATTGATAGTTGCTGCAGGGGAACATGCACTTTCACTGTTCATGCTCTGCTGGCACTGGAATTCAGCATTGTTAATTCATCTCAGAGCCACTCAGCTTACATGGGTCCTGATCAGAAAGCAAACCAAAGCCTTGTCCTTAACTTCAGCAGACTTTCAGCTGGGCTGTGTCACTGCTCTGTGTTCCTGAACCAAACTGTCATGCAGCACCTTTCGGGCCAGAGTGAATGTTTTTATTGCAGTACTACAGTCTCTGGAGGGACAAGTTTTATAATGAAAGCACTGACACTGACCCTTAACTAAAACACAGCTTTAGATGCTGCTACTGCTCTGCCTTAACAAGGCTCCTATCAGCTTCACAGCAATAAAGAAGAAAAAGCCAAGTTTCATGGTGCTGTCAGGGAGCATTTCAGTCATGTTCTGCACGTATTATTTTTATTCAACCTATCTTTGCCAATTTTAAAAGTCTATTTCACATCCTCTCTGAATACATCTGCTGTTGTCATGGCACTATAACTTCACTTTCTCTTTGAGCTACACAAGCCATTAGATTTATGTCATCATTAATTTGCCTCTGTGCATATAGATCATAGGTTGATGTATAGCTTTAAAATAATTTCTGGTCATCAGCATCTAGGCCAATTCTATTCCAAAAGCAAATCACAAAGTCTGGCCTTTCCCTCCGTCCTAGGTAACTCCTCTTCGTGCCTATACATGCACTAACTTCAAACAGTTCTTGAGTGGCCAGGTCCTGAAGAGGTCTCACCTGCCCCACTTCTGCCACAAGCTTTGCTATTGTGTGCATCTAAAAAGGAAAGAACTGCACAGATTTAGGCAAGTTATCCCCGGTCAGGATCCCAAGGCTCAAGCCTATGATTCAACACACTGCCTGTGCTTGCCCATTATGCAGCACAAATAAAGCACGACAGAGCAGGCAAACTTTGAAAGCTCTGGATGTTTCAGGCATCTCCTGCCAGCCAGCCCTCATTGCAGATCCATCATTTCACAGATGAAGCACTGCAGAGAGCTGTCAGTATTGCTGTCACTATGATGAATGAGGCCACTAGCTACAACTTTCTCAAACAATATATTGAGCCCATCTATTGTCAGCATTTATAACACCCCTCTCCCAAGGCGCTCCTGAGCAGCTACCACTTTACCAGTTGCTTTGTTTAGTTGAACTTGCTGGAGGGGTTCTTGAAGTAAACACTTTATGATTAGAACTACAGGGAGTGGCTCATAGATAAGAAAGTAGACATAAGTGTTTGCAGCAGTCATCCAGCTACATAGGAAGATGCTTAGAGCCATGCTCAGCCATTTTAGCCATTGCAAACTATATTTTAAGTATTTTACCTGGTAAGCAAATCTTTCATTACAAAACATGTTAACCGTAAGACTATATACACAGCCAGGTTTTCTAAACTCCCTCATCATTGTGGTATCTGGTTCTGTGATTTGTTAAAGTACTGCCTTCAGAATTGGACAGGCCTAAAGCCTTTCCACTAGCTTATCGCCCACTGCTCTCCTACATCTGCTTGTGGAATATTTAGTAAGCCGGGAGAGCAAACTGATCCCAGTTCAAAACAAGGGAGTTCCCAAGATAAAAGTAATCAGGCGCTGGGGGAAGTTTCAGGTATATTCCTATTTTCCCCTACACATCTGGTTTTGATTACTACTGAAGACAGAATACTGCCTTAGATAGACCTTTGGTCCAGGTCGCCATGACCTTTTTACACTCTCCCCAGTGAAGAAAATGGTCTGTGCCTTTGCACACTTACATGCTAGCTTGTGAGGTATACATATATATGTATACAGTTCTGTGGCGTTATCAAGTGATGCACTGATGCACTATCTCATCAACATGGCTGAAACATTGAAGAGTTTCAAGTTAATATGAACATTTTTTTTGTTGCAATAAAAGCTTTATAAAATGAATCTCTGTATATGTTGGTTCCTGAATCCTCGTCACAAGATATTTTGTTCAGGTAAACACAGTAAGCATGTATTTATTGCTTCTGTTCATAAATACCTAGCTTCAGAAACAAAACTGAAATGATTTAATGATATAATTCCAACTACAGAATAACATTTTGTTGCATAATCCTAGGAGCTCAATGGCCGATCTCAGGTCCCTCGACGCCACTTTAATGATCTCCCACAGCTGCTTTCAAATGCAGTTGTTAATCAGCAAGTACAAAAAGTTAAGTGATGTATTTTGTCTTTGCTGTGGTTAAATGGGAGATGGAAGAAGAGGAAAGTGCTCAACAGAAGGCTTGATTTTCCAGTTCTGAAGATAAGACAATGACAAAAATAGCAGTAGCCAGCCTTTATTACTTCTCACATTTGTTTTTTGAAGGGAGATCCATAAATCCGCTGCTCCTCTGAATCACAGTACTGAGTACCTTGTTGGAAAACTCTCCTGATTTTGGAGGGGAGACAAGAGGGTGACTGTCAGGTCACTTACCCCCACCCAGGTACGTCTTTAAGCCCCCTCCTCCTGCCCTACTTCAGACCGCACCCATGTCTTGGCCCAAGGAGAATCAAACCATGTAAGGGGGAAGGGGGAAAATATATGGAGCCATCCTTCATGGAGAAAGGAAAAGAAAAAGGTATCAACCTTTTTTTTGATCTTTAGAAGGAAATAAAATATACCTACGACCAAATACAGCTCAAAAAACCAAAAGCTTAGTCTGCCTGTATATGAGGTCTGCTCTGTTCAGTCTGGGTTCATTGTGATTTTGTTTCAATTTAGTGCCATTTACCTGGTCCTGGCCCTGGGCAGGCAGGTGGAAGGCACACTGCCTGTTCTACCACTGCAGCGGCTGCTGACAGCTCAGGGTCACAACACCTTAAGCAGCTCTAGCATGAACTGCCAGAACCTCTCCAGAGGCATCCATAGGATATAAATTGGGCCTTTTCAAAATGCTAAGAAAAAATCTTACATAGCAGGCAAAGAAGCACTAATGATGAATACCTGCCATGCAGCTGAAATGAGGCCACAGGAATGAATGCCCCAGAAGGTGCTCTAAGGAAATAACACAAGCCAATTAGAGCTGCATATGTCTTTCCATGGCTTTTTGCAAATCTGCAGCACCTACAGTGCCTTACTGTGATATATGAGCACCAACAGCCTCTTTATCCTCAATAACTTCCTTTGAGGTGGGGAAAGGAAACTTCTCCAGTTGTGAGACTCAGACAGATTGAGGCTGAGACTGATCTATCTAAATGGCACCTTTGATTAATCCCTTAGGATCACTGTGACACCATATTGAGGATCCTCACACCATGCACAGACTTCACCATTTTGAGAAAAATTTTCTATCCAAGACAAGGGTAGGAAGCAGGCTGCTCTTCTATTGACACCGTATTTGGTGTGTCTGTGGTCTGGAGCTTAGGTCCCTGCAGATAAATAGGATGAAATCCTGTCCCAGAGGCTGAGCCAAAGTCACATATCCATCAGGATAGCAGAGTAGAGAGCAGTGGTAAAGCATGATTCTACCTGCTTATTCACTGTCATTCCCCCCCCCCAGTAATCATCCTGCTAGCGCTCCAGAGTAAAACCCACAGGAGAGGCACATAAAGTCTCTCCCTACAGGCGGAAGATTAAGATTTGTCTAAGAAATGTTTAGCTAATTTTCCAGGCAGCAATATATTAAATACCCCCATGCCTTTTTAAATGTTCTGAGCCTGACAATTACCCTACATAGCTCATCAGCCTGTTTGCAGTCATGAGCAGTATTGCCTGCTCTGGCAGACAGCTTGGGTTTCCCTTTCCAAGCCTATGGTGTCCTCACCTCAAAGCAGTTTGCAAAGTACCAGCACCACTACAGCTCCTAAATAAGTCTAAGCTTGCTTGGGTGCTCTGTCTCTTACAGATCACAAGGAAACAACATTCACAGCCTTTTCTTGAGCCCACTCACTCCTGCCCTGGCTGTGACATCAATGTTGGCAAGTTCCCTGCCCCAGTGCTCCTTCCAAGCATTGACAGGATCTGTCTGTGTCCTCTGTCCTCCTGCATCCCTTGACATTTTGTCCATGGATCTGTTGGGAATCCTGTGCTCTTTAAGGGAACATTTTTAACTTAATGTTTTCTTTTCAGTCTTAAGATTACTCTTTCCCTTTTCTCCCATGAGGTTGCCTGCCTTCCGCTTGCACTTTCACAAGCTTGCATTGATTGCTGTGCTGTATGTGGTACCTCTTCCAGAGTTAGTATACAATACACCATTACCTTGTGTGGCAAGCTTTAAATTAAAACCCCAACAGGCAACCTCTTTTGCATTTTTCTGATGGAGCTTCAGAACAAAGTTGTTCTGCTGGTCCATTAGAAGCTCTGTGTGAAAGTGTCTAGTTGTTGTTCTCTGAGACTTTCCAGCCTTCAGTGGCACAGTAGCTACCTGTTAAGTATATCAGATAGAAAAGTAATGACAAACCTACATATAACACACAGCAATGTGCCGTCCTCTCCCATTTCTCACCAAAGGGGTTGAGCTTCCTGGTCACTGCCCAAAGCAAGGAGAGCTGACCCCCTCTTCAGTGCTCTGCACATGCAGTTTCACTGGAGTTCATTTCCAGTCGACGTGCTTCTTTTAATCATGCCATTCTTCAGTACACACAACCGAAACTGTGGTAGAGAGAGCAACGGAAGATTGTAAAACAATCCTGCTCCAGGCACAAACTCTTCTAGCAAGAAGAAAAAGCCACAGAAGGGTTGCTTTTCCCTAGCACTGTACGAATTGCATCTGTCTGTGCCTACTTGCCACTGACTTACGCAAATAACATATTTCCACATGGCAGCGTCCACCAAGGCAGGTTGCAGCGAGATCTGCCTCTTTTCATGGCATGTCTTCTCCTATATCCTGTCTGCTTGTGCTTGCTCTGTGACTAATCCCTTTGCATTGCAAGCACAACATTCATCTCCCAGCCCCAGCCTAATATGCTTGGGGTCGTCTTATACATCCCAGTTAACCACCCATTCCAACATCACAACTCCAATTATTTGTGAAACACTCAGGAGCAACAAATTGATGTGTCTTTGGCTGGTATCTAAACTGCACTTTATATTTGTCTTTTGACTGTCAGCCTCTCACAGGACCTGTGAAAGAGTACTATAAGGTTATAAGTGAATAGGGATGCATAAATATTGTTGCAAGTGTAGATGATGCTTTACATTTCAAAGAGTAAGTCCACATAAGATCTCTCTTCTTGTCACAGGGACTTTGCAGTTTAAGAGTGTTTTCTGTGTCTTATGGGGGAAAGAATGTCATATGGACTCTTACAGAATCATCTAGACAGCAGGTCCCCTGTACCCATATCAGCCCTGTCCCCATCAAAATAACTCTTGTCCTGTTGCTAATGCTGTCATTTTTGCATAGGACTAGGTACCCGTCACTGCAGAGGAACTCAGTAAGGCTGAAGACATGCAGTTACTGATGCTAATGTCAACACGAGGGAGTATAGGTGCTATGAGATAACCCAGCCAAGATGTTGGTTGCTCTAGTGGAAGGTAATGCACACTAACTGCTGCTCAGGTTTGGATTCAAATTCCGGTGAAAGGAGTTAAAGGGGGATCTGGTCCCAGAGACCAGAAATCATCTTTCCTCTGTTTGTTGGGACAAGGGCAAAACCTGCCAGAAGATGCAGGACTTTGAAGGACTTTCTGAGACCAAGAAAGCATCCACCTTTCCCTCACCAGTATTCTGCATTTCTGTACAGAAAAGTCACTCACCTGACCCAAAGAAAGGACAGGAGTGTAGCAACCCCTTGCTTGATGTTCTAGGTGGCTTTCTTCCTCCTGACACACAATCAAGCCAACTTGAAAGATTTGTAATCAAAGGGACTGCTGTAGTCATTTGCTTGAGCTGGGTGACTGAAAGATCAGCCAAGTGCCAGCAATAGTCTGACTAGTCAACCCAATACATACGTTATAATATTGTCCTTGGTGCTTTGGGGAAACTGGCCTGGACAGAGGTCAGAGCAGTGGTCAGGGGGAAAGGGTAGTTGGGATCTACACAGCCAGGTGCCATTCTGCTTTAAAAAAGTAAATAAAAATGCACAGCATCTAGGCTCTTTTGAAAGGAAAAAAGTACAAAACTCCCTGCTGCTGCCTGCTTCAGAAACAGCATAAACATGCTGGGCTCCACACTGAAAGCGGTCTACTACCAAAGTACTTACATACGCATCAGCATTAGTGCGTGTTAGCGTGAGTGCATGTGCATATGCATGAGAGCATACATACATACTTCTATGTGCACGTATTTGTGTAGATTAGTCACCCAACCAAACATATGCCCCTCTCTGTGTGGTGTTAAGAGAAAGTGTGACAAACTCTTGAATTGTGTCGCAGTAGAACTGTTCCTACCCACTGGACTACCCACTGGACTGAGGTAGAATGAGAAGAAGGTAAGAGAACACAGAAATGAGAAGATAAAGAGAAAAACTGAAATAATGATACCTCATCACAGTCCTGCAGCCATCAGAGGGACAGATAGATCCCTCAGAAAGAACATCATGAAGGGTAAAGATAACGGAGGACTAATGCTCCTTACCAAGAGCGTGCAAGCAAGTGTCATGCAGAGTGGTACCACGGACTCAGAGGCTCTGCCTTCTCTGAGGCAGGAACTGCAAGGAGCTGGGCTGCCAGGCACTATCAGAGTAACGTAAGACTGAGGGCAGTTGAGAAGGTCAGCAAGAGCATAGAGAGGTGGAAGGGGGCAGGTGGAAGTGAGAGGGCAGGTTACCAACCCTTGAAGAAGCATCCTGGCAAAAAGGTCCCAGTCTGGTGTTAATGGCTCAGATCCTGAGTGCGTGGAAGCATGTAAGCAATCCTGAATAAGGAATACCCTGAAGCAGGTAAGTGTTATGGCAGCCAAGCACTGAACTAAACTGCATGCTTAGTTCACAGGCGTAGTGGCTATTTAAGCATTTCCTCCCTTCTGTCCTACAGCATCATCACAAATTAGATTCCTGCCCCCGAAACTGCAACAATAAAAACCTCTGCTTTGCAATGTTATTCCAAAGAAGATGCAGAGAAATGGGTCGTGACACCTTCAGCTGCAGAGCTAATCCATCATAATGCACCATAGCTCCTACAAATTGCTGCCCCAGGCAGATAATGGCAAGCATTTCCAATCATCCCCAGATGGCTAATACGCGGCAATGGTTTGTAACCTGCATATGCTGGACCACCACAGCTGCTCCACTGAGAGATCTTGCAATATTGATGGATGTTCTTTTGACCCAGAACATTGAACAGGTTTAATAGAGAAGTATTGCCACAGAAATCATTCCCTTCCCTTCCTTTCCTCCACATGCCCAACTCAAAGGTCAGAAGTAAAATCAAGCTCTATCAAAGCTGTCTGTTTTTCTCATTTTTGGAAGAGATATTTCTGCTTTCATCTGACAGCTCAGTTGAAATAGTCTGTCCTATGCCAATAGAAAGGATGGTTCTACACATTAACAAGCAGCGCACAAGTTAAATGACTCTCACACCCTTACCATGAAAGTGTATAAGTTCTCTTTGTGGTGGAGTACACATCTGTTGCTTTCTCTGTCCCCAAACCTCAGATCTGGCTTTTGTCTGAAATACGGACATCACACGCTGTTTACTTTTTTTAAAAAGCTACTTCTTAATTTAATCTTTAAGAAAGCCACAACTGCACAGTGAAGAGCCAACCATTATCACCACACTTGGTACTGTGTTATGCATCATAATGTCTTTCTCCCAGGGGCTGAAGACAAACCCATTTCCAAGTTCTGCCAGATAACCCTTCAAAATTATTTAAAACAAAACAAACTCACTCCAATTACTTATGTATGTGTGTGTGTGCGTGCACGCGTGCACACGTGTGTACACTTTGGTGTATATACTTATGGTCACATATGAGTTATGGACAATTTAAGAGCCTAGCCCATGGAGTTTTTAAATCTGCAGCAATCCTTTCATCTGACTCCAGCCGATGGAGTTGAACCTTTACTTTGTTATTCATTTTCACCTCTTTAGAAACCATGGTGCCTACTAGTACTTAATTTGACCCATCTTCTACGTTCCTTTTTAGCCTCTCTTCCACATTACTTGCCCTTGGCATTGTTAATAGTCTGTACTCTAACTGATCTTTTGCTCATTCAATGATTTTAAGGCCAATGGGACTGTTAAATTGTCTGGTCTGATCTCTTGTATGATCCAGTCCAGAAAAGCTCACCCAGGTATTTTTCAATGGGCCCAGTGACTCATATTAGCTAAATATTATCCAGTAAGCACTCTGTCATAATCTGAAGACATCACAGGACAAAGAATTCACCACAGCCTTTTTGTGATAGTGTCCTTTGGGTGTCAGTACTTTGGAAGTGAAAAGGAAGACTTACTTTCATTTTGCTCCTTCCCACCTCCACTTTCAGGCAGCACTTTCTGATTTTTCTCCAACATTTTTGCCTATTTGTGGTTTATACTTAATCTTCTTTCTTATATGCAGCTATGTGTAGTTCAGTACAAGGGGGAAATGTAAGACTTTCTGCCTATATTGAAAATTGAAGAAAGAGGCCTCGCTATGAGGAAGAGATCCCATCCTATGCTACCCAGTACTCAGAGAGATCATTCTCAAACCCTCTACCAGGGCACAAGATACCAAGACACCCTTTTATAAACAAGTACAAGAGAAGCAAATGAAAGTAAAGTTTGAGCCAGGTAGGCACTCAACCAAGTCCTTGAACAATGTTGTTGAGTACGGCTGAGCAAGAATGATTGGACAACTGTTAATTGATTTCCACTAATAAAGACAGCTGGATCCCCAGCTATTGTAATTCAACACAGCACTGTAACCGTCAGGAAAAAAATTTCACCTGCTAATTCCTGATGGCACACGGATGAAGTCTAACCTCCCATTCCTTCCTACTCAGGCATATTCAAGGTGTTTAGAAAACCCTTTTAACAAAATGTAAAATACTACACGTAGGCAGAAATCATCATCTGAAAAATATGAGGAAAGCACATAGCATCTCTACAGGGAGGTCAGGATTACAGTGAATATACTGAGCATGATTTCATGCATTTCTGTAGGAAAGCAAGCACCATACAGACAATCAGAAACAAGACTGCTCTGGGAGTCTGCGTCCAGTGTTGGATCACAAGATTTGAACAGACTAATTTAAAAGGTCCCAGAAGACCAGTGAGATTAATCCAGTGAGGAAGAAGAGAAGGAACTGAGGATAGTTTCACCTACAGAGGAGGGACTTAGTGGTCTTCAATGGGGCAAATAACCATTGCAGAATAAAAAAGAATAGTCTGTTCTACAGTTCCACAAAATGGAACAAAAAGTAACAGCCTCAAGTTACAGAAAGGAAGAGCCAGGTAAGACCTTAGTGTAAATCCTGCTGAGGGTGAAGATGGAAAAACATTGGCATAAATTGTCCGAGGAGGGGACACATCTCCATCACTGGAGGCTTTTAATAGGCTAGACAAACACCTGCCAGGAATGGCATGGGTGCAGTTACTCCTGCCTTGGGCACAGGGGTGAACTGATGACCTCTTTAGTCCTTTGCAGCTCTGCTCTATACATAGCTGCAATCAAAAACGCGAATAAGGAAGAGACATTGGAGTCAACGGCACTTACTCTCCCCAGACCACATTTGCTTGGATTCTCTAAATCCAATACATTTTGTAAGTTTAATACATTTGTTTGCTTGTATAGCAAAAAATCTTTTATACATCTAACTTATGAAGCTTTTTACATCACGGCAAATTACAGCTGTAAGTGCAAATACAAGTAATATGAAGAGAAATAGTATAATACACCCTCAAGGTATCATCTGGACTCCTATCTGCTTAGCTGATTGACAAAAGATGAGCTGCTCTAAACTGCCATTGAAATGACTTGCTATCTTACCTGCAAATTAAGCTGTGTTCTTTCTATGTGGAATATCATTGGCAATCATTAAGATTCAAGAGCTGGAATTTTAACTTGTGATTTTTCTGGTGGTTCATAGGGCAAACCACCATAGCTATCTTGCCACTGTGCCACTATTCCCAGAGAAAATTAAAACATGAGTGGGACGATATAAGGAATGATGAAGAGGAAGATGAACAAAAGACAAAAACCATGCAAAATAGATATTATTACTTAGAAAACACAGAAAGAATGAGAACAAAGTCATTGCAAGTGGCCAAG
The DNA here is from genome assembly GCA_023375905.1 of Nycticorax nycticorax. Classification (NCBI taxonomy): domain Eukaryota; kingdom Metazoa; phylum Chordata; class Aves; order Pelecaniformes; family Ardeidae; genus Nycticorax; species Nycticorax nycticorax. The sequence goes on along the minus strand of JAKFQP010000130.1, from coordinate 503,606 downwards.
CGTATTTCTTCCCAGCCACAGACTGTAAAAACTGGTATAGCAAATTGCATTGTAGAAATACAGCATCTGAAAATCTGTCCCACTGGTTTTACTGGAGTTACCCAAGAAATGCATTTAGCTTCTTGGCAGTAACCAGAAGTCGCTGTATAGCGTCACCTCCCAGAGAGCCACACTTAAAAGTGTTTCATCAGTTTTGGTTTTTGTCAGCAAGATGAACTGGTGATGGCTAAGTGAAAGAGCAGAGAAAGCCCCACAAAATAGCTGCCAGCATCAGGCAACAAATCAGCAGGACTAAAGACAAAGCCACAAGTCTGGTTTTATTGGCCTGAATATATTACCTTGCTGTTTAGCAGCAGCAATGAGAACAATGGTGTGGCTTAACCGACAAACAATTAATTGGAAGTTTACGGTAGCCCTCAGTTCTCATTCAAATCTAATCACAGAGGCTAGCTAGCATCATTGTTAACAGTTCAGTAGACTTGCTTTCTTGCACACGCTAGTACTAGGGAGACCATACCTAGGACAATATTGTCCACACGTTGTCTTGAAAACAGTTAAAATAGCATTCATTCCTATTCTCAGTTCCTGATGATAAACCCCGTCCCAGGCTCTAAATGAGTTGATAGTAGTTTGATGGCTTCCTGTTGTGCCTTCACTTGTTACTTGGTGCTCATTTGCATGATTTTATGCATGATGATGGGAACATGCAAAATACGTCAGGATACAAATACCTCATTTAATGTTGAGCATGTAGGCTAAATAAGGTTGGAAACATACCATCATCACTGAGCAGAGGCAAGAAAGGAGGCCCGTCTCCAAAGACAAATACTAGCTACAAGAGCACTGGCTGTTAAATTCTCTCAGCACATACTTACAGGAACTGAATAAAACAATAATAATAATAAAAAAAATCACTCCCAATAAGCTATTCTTAAAGAATCTAAGGCATTTATAACACCCAAGTTCTAAGTACCAGAGTGTTCACTTAAAGGAATCCTTGTGGGAAGGAAAACACTCCTCCTTTCTGATTTCTGTCTGTGGCTTATAGCAGAAAGCTGCAAATGAAAGGATTCATTTTCAACAGGGCATTCATTGTTCCCCAGAAAGGCTTAGGCATTGAATAGAAAATCAAATTAAACCCAGGTATGTTACCAAAGTAACATAATTAACACAATTTATTTCACATGCCAGAAAACAAGTAGGATCTCAGATGTTCCTGTTCTATGATAAACAGTTCAATTTAACCTACACATTTTTATATAAATCACCAATGCAAGAATACTTTACAAGCAAAGATAGATGGAATTTGTATGCTCTGATCTTTTGTTAAAATCTCTAAATATCTCTGCTTTTACACATCATCTTTTATTATCATTAGATAAGGCCATTTTCATCTTTACCGTAGATGTTAGAATGTTTTCTAACCTGTTTGCTTGGACTTGCCATACATGAAACAATAGTCCCCTCTTCTGGACTGAGGCAATGTTGCACTTATTACAGGAAAACTACTGTGAAATGGAATTCCTGCTAATGCTTACTGAAGGTTTGGGGTTTTTTCCTAATTAAACAACCTTACAGTAAAAAGTAAAGCCTTAAGGTCTGTATACAAAGAATCCAAGCACATAAAGAAAGAGAGGTGAAGAAATCAATGAATTATTGGATTGTGGGGGTTTGCATTCGATTGCAGCTGAAGGCACTGATAGCTACAACAGCTGTAAGAAAGGATCTGTCACCATTTCAATTGTGAAACAGGAACTCGCTGGAATGCATTGACTCCCAAACTCTCAGGTTTTTAAAAAAGTACCTGTACAAATCACTGAACTGGAAGGAGGAGTTTATTTTCAACAAGTGTTTAATTGTGCTTTTGGACCTGAGCGTGGATTATATAAGCAAAGACCAGCTACAGCCTAGGTTTGAAATAACCACCCACTGAAAGAAGAAACACTAAACAAAGGACGTAAGGCAGAAAAATCTGAAGGGCCTAAATTCACAAAACAAAATGGTCCCTCAAAGACACCAATCCTCATCTCCGCCTCAAGCAAAGCATTAGGAAACAAATTTGCAAAGAAGCATAAGAGACTGAAACTAACTCTTGTTCTCTCCCAAGTTCCAGACTTTTGTTTGCAAAAAGCAGCCTGGAAGAATAAAGTATACAGTATGGAAGAGCTGAAACACCTGAGGACCCTGTGGCTGAAGATGAGTGGCAGCTACGGTGTCAATCTTGCCAACAGCTGGTAGTGACGTCCCCTCGGGGAGGATACGTATGCAGGGGATGTCGAGCAGCAAGCCTCGCTTCACAGACCTCCATGATTCTTGCCTTGGCTGGCAAGGAGAGCCTGGGAAACCTCATGGCCTCCACGGAGGTCACCTCTGAAAAGCAGAGGATAGGAAGACACGAGAGGTGCCACCGTGGCTGCCCTGCAGCCCCCGCTCAGCCTGCTTTCCTCTGAGGGGCCACGCGGGGAAGGGGTCTCTGGCGGGCGCTGCCTGAGCAGCAATGCCAAGCAGCCAGACCCCAGGAGAGAGGCTGGCCAGGAGCCCCTGTGCCTCGAGGTCGGGGTGGCCCCCAGGGAGGACACCTCTCCACCCAGAGTGGGACAGGGTCTCCAGTGGGGCCAGGGGGGTGAAGGGGCTCTGCTCCCTAAACATCCCTTCCTCCCTCAGACAGTGAGCAGTGGGGGGGGTCTTCAGGGTGCACAAACTACTGAAGTGCTCCAGGGCATGCTGGAAGGGGAGTCCATCAAACACTGCTCCTCTGCTGATGGCCACACTGCTCCAGTGGTGCCAGGGGCAGCGAAGGGCTCCTGTGGCAAAAGCAGCATCCCCTCCACCTGAGCCTGTGCATGCCCACCCCTTTTCCTTCTCCATCTCGTTCGTCTTCCCCTTCCCTTTCCCCTTCTCCTTCCCTTTCTCCTTGCCCTTTCCCCACCCCACAGCCCCCACTTGCCTGTGGCCCAGGGAGGCAGGACCTCCTACCTGCTCCAACCTGGTGCCTTTGGTTTGCACCAGGTGCAGGGATGGTGCATCGCCCAGCAAAGGGCCCGCAATCCTCCAGATGTGGCGCAAATGAGGGGTGTGTTGCAGCTCAGGGAGCCTCTCTGGTGGCTCCAGTCACGACCTCTCATCCCCGAGGATGCTGCCTGGCACTCTTTCCCTGTGTAAGACTCAAGACAAAGCATCTGGGCTGGGGAGACAGGAGAGAGCCATGGGGTGCTGCAGGTGCCCAGCAGCATCCCGTGCCCCCCGCACGCAGCAGCACTGCTCACGTGTCCTGGAGAGCCACCTTCCTCTTGTGCTGTGTGACCAGCTTCATCGGCTGGGGGTCAGGCCACATGGCAGGGGAGGTGTGGGGCCCTGGTGCATGGCTCCAGCTCCCTGTTGGGGAGCAGCAAGGGCAGAGCCCTGCCTGCACGTCCTGCAGCAAGGCCTGGCCTCTGGCCATGTGCCATCCTACCTGTGGCTGCAAGGAGCTGCAGAGTGGCTGGGACCACAGTGGCAATGGCATGACTCCATTCTGACTTCATCCGTCCCACTGCGAATGCCGCCAACCCCCTTCCAACTGCAGCTGGGATGCACCAGGAATGGGCTGGAGACATGGGTCTGTGGGTACCAAGAAGGCACCAAGCAGACTTAGTCCCTGGCAGCCATGGCCCCGACAGCAGCCATGTGGCTCTTCACCCTGGTGGCCATTATCCACACCTCCTGGCCAAAGCTCCAGTGCTGTGTCCCAGGAAGCTGGCCCAGTGAGCTCACCTCAGCACAGGGGCTCCTTGCACCAGCAGTAAAGCCATGGCTGGCCTTTACCCAGGACTGATGGCAACTGCAGGCTGTGACACCATTGCTGCGTCCCCACACCTTCCACCCTTGCCCACATGGATGGTAAGGATCAGCTGCCACAGAGCTAATGGCAGGAAAGGGGCTGTATTTGAATGACGGCAAGTGTTAGCACTTGACCAAAACATCCCTAAACAGAGGTTGCTCAGAACAGCCCATTAGGAAAGCACCCTCTCTTTGAAATAGAAGTGTCCCATTCCAAGGAAAGAATGAGACTACAGAGGTTCACATGGACCTGGGGAGAGTGAAAGCTGTAAATCCAAGTCCAACTCCAGAGGCTATAATCCAGCAAATCAGAATCTTTTTTAAATATCAGAAAGTTTTATTCAAAACTCTGTGAACCCTGGATGTCCACCGTGTGTTAGAAAATTTGCCCAGAGCCCGGGCAGACTCCAGTATGTCCTTCTAGCTAGGCAGGTAGAAAAGACAGATACACTTGTCTTCCTTTTTTTTTTTTTTTCTGTGCTTGCTTGGTTTAATAATTGGCTGCAAAAAAACAGAGTGACTTTTATCAGGGAATTCGGCAGTGGCCAGCCTCTTCTGCTCTGAGGTCTAAAAGACACTGCTCCAAGAGATATGTGTTCCCAAAATTTGTAACCCAGGGCTTGCTGTTGAGATATGTGATAAAAACCTCATCTCCACACATTCAAAAGAGCCTGGGGCTACAATGACCCCATGAGAGGAACATCTTCTGGAGCAACACGGTCACCTTCAGGAGCAGGTGAACTGTCACCTGAAGGAACAGGGCTCAATAGTTGGGATATTGAGCTTCTCCTTTCTGGTCTTGAATTAAAATGAATATCCAAACATGCCTGCCACTGTTGGCTTCCAATGGGGAGGGAAGCAGAGGTATGAATCAGGTGTTTCTTCATATGTTTTTTTTATGAAAGGATCTCAGACGCCTTCTCATCACTACAAGATGAACCAGGCTAACAACAATGATTTTGCTCCTTTCCACTGAGCGGAGGAACTGAAACTCACCTTTCCTTCATCCTGTATTACTGGCAGTTCCACTGACTGCATCTCATTTTCATAGCAGCTTTACTCTTTTTTTTTTTTTTTGAGCTTGTCTTTGTCACTTCCAGAGACTTGCAAAGCTTCAAAGAATCATGACACCCCTCTGTCCACAAAGGCCAGGGCCAAAAGCATTGTCAGTGCCTGGGTATGACCAGCTATAATTCACTTCAATAGCCCTAAAAACAATTAAATCCCTTTTCACCACTCTTCTCAGATGAAAGGCAGGCATTCTCATCTGCCCCTCACTTTTTCAGGGCACTTCACTTCCTTATAAGAGATCTCTGTATTTAGCTTGAGAAGGACTGCCCTTTTAACTTCACCACCACCAAAAAAAATTATGGGCAGTCAAAATTTACGGCTGTAGAAAACCGTGTGACACACATCGGATCAGAGTGTCCAAGCCTTAGGAACACCAGTACATTCACAGTACCTCCCTCGAATCTGTTTTCAAGCAGCAATGGAAAGTAAAGTCTGTTCCTTATTTTTCAGCTCTCCATAAACGCCGCTGCTTCCACCACTTTTCAGACTCCAGGGGGGAAAAATGTGCANGAAGAGATCTCTGTATTTAGCTTGAGAAGGACTGCCCTTTTAACTTCACCACCACCAAAAAAAATTATGGGCAGTCAAAATTTACGGCTGTAGAAAACCGTGTGACACACATCGGATCAGAGTGTCCAAGCCTTAGGAACACCAGTACATTCACAGTACCTCCCTTGAATCTGTTTTCAAGTAGTTTCAGCAGCAATGGAAAGTAAAATCTGTTCCTTATTTTTCAGCTCTCCATAAACGCCGCTGCTTCCACCACTTTTCAGACTCCAGGGGTGAAAAATGTGCAGTGTCCTTGTTCACAAAAATAGTGTTTAAGCATAATTTCACTCGAATCTTCCCAAAGAAGCTGCCTCACAAATCACAATATGTGTATTAAACATACTTTTTCTTAAAGGCTCACATAAACACACATGAAAAAATTCTGCAGGAGCATCTTTGTGAAAATTGAAGAGAAGAATCCATGGTCCCAGCCCCTGGCAAAAAAACCTTCTTGCAATGATCAGGTTGAGTTGGAACTCTCCAGCCTTATGCACACATGCTAGACTTGTGCTCAAGTGTACCTAAACATTTCACGTCACAAGAAGATACACAGAAAACTGACATAGAAAACTGACATAGAAATCAGGCTTTCCAGGATGCATTAAGTCGAAGAAACTGTTGGGTTCTGTAAAGGCTATCCGTAGGAAGTAAGGCATGATGCAAAGCACATTACCTTCACATTTAGGTGATTCTACCCAGCAGACTGGCTCTCAGGTTTACACACCTGTATTTTCTGTTCCTTGCTGAAGTTTGCTCACATGTCCATTTGTATACAGAGTCCTGCTGAGTTAATGGAATCAGTGCAAAGGTTTTACTTTGTCATATAGAACACATAGAACTGAAGCTGACCTACAGTACTGCTGATATTTTCCCACAGACCTTGCACGATCTGACCAAAAATATCCATCCATGTATGGTCAAGATGGTGGAAGTACATGCATCAAATTAAACACAAAGCAGAAGAGCTCTGTAGCCAGAAGCAGTCACCCACTATAATCCAGAGGGAATAATGCAGCAGGCAACATTTAAAGCAGATGAAGGCCCAAGCTCTCTCCTGTTAAAGGAAACAAAAACTATACTGACTTGAGCCACCTCTAATGCCCCTCACCCATGCCCTCCATATCTGATGGCTGAGTGTTGAGAAAGATGCCTAACATGGATAACTCCTTGTGCTGTTAAGCCCCTTCCTCTGTGGACCCTCAGGGGTGTTTGTGGTTGGATCAGAAGTTACTGGATATGCAAATTTCTGCTGAAGAAAAAACAAGCAAAAACAAGAAGAGAGAAAATCAGAAGAGGAAACCATCCTGACATGCATGCACTCATGTTAAGAACTCACTTAAACAGGTTATTATACATAATTTTGTTGCACACAGGGGTTTGAAAAGAACTGGGCGTAGTATTATTAGCTATGTTGTGATGCTGAAAAATGAAATCCAGAAACTTTTCTCCTCTACTTCTGCATGAGGAGCTTATTCAGGAGAGCTTTCTTTGCTGACAGAAGCAGCAATTGTCAGAGGCTCAGAGGAGCAGGGGTTTAAGCGTGGTAGCTCCAGCCATGCGGCCTTGGTCCCAGCCTTGTCAGGGCCAACCAAAAGGGGTCTCTTGGGTGCATGTGAGCCACTCAGGACCACTAGAAGGAAGTGACAAGGGACAAATTATAGTTAGAGGAGACTACTGTCCACTACAGGGGTCAGAAGCCCCATATCTGCTGACCAGTTTTATCATCTTAGGGAGGTTTGCTGCTTGCCTGGGGCTCTCATTAAGGATGCTGTGCAGAGGCTACCAAGGCTCATCTGGCCTTCTACTATACAGTGCTGCTTTTTCTTGTATGCACCACAGACACTGCCAAGGGTGACCTGGGAAGCATCAAGTGTGACTAGCAGGTTCCAAGGGCACTGCTTAAGGGCATGGGCACCCAAGTGTTGGCTTTCTCCATCATGCCTGAGGAGGACTCAACAGATACTGTGGGTGAACCACTGGTTGTACAGCTGCTGTTCATAGCAGGAGAGTTAAAGCTGGCAGAGAAAACTAGGTACTGTTGATGCCTCAAGGGTTAAAGTTAACAATGATATAAGTGGCCTACGTGCATAAGACTTAGGCCTTGTTGTCTAGTTTGCTGATGCTTTGCTAAAGTCAGTAGTTACTTAGTAAATTTATAACCTTATTAAAGGACAGGAGGAATCGGGAGAGGATAAAGTAAGAAAGATAATGACGAGTTGTCAAGATTGCTTGACCAGGAGGAACGAGAACAAACAGCGCATGGAAGATAAAGGAAGAGAAGTAACAGATGAACAGTTGCCAGGAGGTGCCAGCCTTGAGAGTTGAAAAATTAAAAGTGAGGAAGACGTTTTGCCTTCATCCAAAAGACCCCCAGATGCGACCACCAGAACAGATTGCGCATGTGTAAAAAGGAGGGACAATATGTTAATGGTTTCTTAGAACTCTCCACCTATTCTTAGAAATAATTTGTATAAACCATGAATTTTCATATAGAACATGTATTTAGACTGTAAGAGACAGTGCAGAGGTGTGCACGCTAGGTGGAGCGATCCCCCGTGCACCCGGCGCCGTAAATAAAGAATGCCTGCCTTTTAACACTACATTGGTGTTATGAGGATTATTCCCCATTTTGCTGACACTGTTGTGGTGGATATCTGCTGTGTAGCAGATTAGGGAGGACCAGAACAGTGCAACAGGTTAGGGAGTTCTTCAACACCCTGGATGTACAGAAGCCTGTGGGGCCGCACAGGTTGCACCCAAGGGTGCTGAGGGAGAATAAGGCTGATGGCATTGCAAGGCCACCCTCAATGATCTTCGAAAGGTGGTGGTGACTGAGAAAGGTTGCAGATGACTGTGTCTCAGTCCTGTCTTCAAAACAGGCAAAGGGGAAGATGTAGGAACTACAGGCTCATCAGCCTCATGCAGTCCTTCAGAGTACGGTAGAGAAAATCCTCCTGGAGAGCATTTCCAAAGGCGTGAAGCATCAGAAGTTGCCCAGGAGTAGTCACCCTGGATTTCTGAAGGGGAAAACAAAAACTGTTTACAAAACAAATCTAAAGCTGTTGAACCTCCCCCTTAGTGACCTGCAGGATGAGACAGAGTGCAGCCTCCAGCAAGTTTGCAGAGCACATGGAAGTAGGAGGAGTGGCGGGTGCATCAGACAGTTGTGCCGCCCCTCAGGGGGACCTCGACAGGGGAAATACAGAACTGGCCAAGGAGGAATGTGATGAAGCTCAGCAGGGGCAACTGCACAGTCCTGCATCTGGGGAGAAGTAGGCCCATGCATTGGTACACACTGGGGACTGCGCAGCTGGCAAGCAGCTTTACTGAGGAGTTCTTTGGGGTCCTGCTGGACAACAAGCTAAGCTTGAGCCAGCAATGCTGGCTCACTGCAAAAATGGCCGACAGTATCCTGGGCTGTATTTAAAAGAGGATTGCCAGCGGGGCAAGGGAAGTCGTCCTTCCTCTCCCCTCAGTGCTGGTGAAGCCACATGTGGAGGAGTGCTGAGTCTGATTCTGGGCTGCCCAGTACGAGCAAGCTGTGGACAGACTGAAGTGACCACAGCGCAGGCTCTGAGATGCTGCTCCGAAATGGTGCTGCAGCGTGCCCAAGAGGCAATTCCTTGCGCTGAGGCTTTGCCCCCGTGCCCCGCTGCAGCTTGCAGCCGCCCCGCTGCCAGGGATGATGCTGGCCAGCCCACCAACACGAGCGACCTGATGCTTCTCCCTGAAGGGTGAACGAGGGCCATCAGCTCCGTGCTCGCTTCTGCTCACAACTCCTTGGGCACAGCAATAGTACAGACCCCCAGGGTGGGAAACAAAAGGCGAATGGTAACTATTGCGTAGGTTTGAGTGGAGTTTATTCTGCAGTTGGCAGCTGGCCTGGGGCAGGGGGTGAAGATGCAATGTGTTGTGGCTCCAAATCCAGCAGGCAAGTGAGACTGCAGGGCTGTGTTTCTCTCTGTCTTTGTGGCTCAGGGGCTGTAATGCCTGGACAAAAAAGGTGCTGGAGGCTATTCCTCTGCCCCCGCCACCGACCTGCCCGCTGCTGCCTTTCCCCAGGCTTTGCTCAGAGCAGTCAGGAGGAAGGGACAGAAGCAGCGCAGAAGGAGGGACACAGTGACCTGGGACCCATCCCGGGGCAGCCCCTGCCTGGCCACCCTCCCCAGCACAAGGTCACTTGGGAGACAGGGAGGTTAGGTCAGGGTGCCCTGGTTGCATGGCTGCTGCACTAAGTTCCCAGCACAGACTTTCTCCAGCAACTTCCACCTTTGTTTTTTTGCTAACACACGCCTAAAATATGTTTTATCAAACAAAATATGCATCCTGAATGCAGCTGTGAACATTTCCATGCCAAAAGCTGTGACTGATCAACAAACCACTATAGTGGAAGGAGGCTCAGAGGAGATGGGCACACTCATGATGATCAGGGAAGAATACAAGGAGCAGCCACAGGTGTTGTGAAGAAAGCTCAACTTATCTCAGTGGAAAAGGGACTGGAGGGTGGCTTTTGTTTTAGATTAATTGCCATACCAGTTGAGTGATCAACGGGTTGTGTAGGTGGCCTGAGTTAATCAAAAGGTGTGACTGTCTTCCTGAGCCAGCCAGACCAGGATGGGGCTCAGCCCAATATAAAGCATAAAAACTGAGCAACCAACAAAATGAACGTTGAAGAGAGCTATGGGCTTGAGCTGGCTTCAAACCACGCATTTCTTCCAGGTGACTGGAGATACCCAGTGTCACGATGGTGAGTGTATAGAGACCACTAATGGGAATTTTGTTTGTATTGTGATCCAGCTGGACATTTCAAGTGCTGTACTGTGTTTGTACAGTGATTGCTGCTTCGCTCTGCTAAATCAAAATCCCATCTAACATCAAATGTCATCAAATAAGTGAATTTGGTAACAACACATTAAACCCTGCTCATGTAGAGTATTAAAAAGAGCCTGGTCAGAGTGTATTGGACAAGAGAAGCGTCGGGACTGCAAGGCAGGACGGTGAGGAAACACCGCACCACAGGGTACGCACCCAGGGGAGCTCGGTTTACTCAAGACAACACACACAGCAGTGCAAGGCAGAATGCTTTGAAATGGCCACCTCTTTGTAGCATCAAGGGCAGATGGGAAAGATGTCAGAAGGCAGGCCCATGTGCATGTGTACAACCTTCATGCAAACAAGAGACAGCAGGTGATAGATACTCCTTCCTGACCTCGATTCAGCTTCATTTTTAGTTGCTTCAACCATTCAATAAGAAACCAACAACCTTGCATGTATCAAAAAGTAAAACTCTAAATATATTTATTATTCAGTTACATTTGCTTTTGATTGCACAAATTTGGTTTTTATCCCCATGTTTTACTTTTTTTTTACAAAGCTGCTAGGATTTTAGAAACTCTTCAAATGATCACTTAAGTCTATTTAGGCACAGTTCATTAACACATAACTCCATTTCCTCCACTTTTTTTCTCTGGGTGAAAAGATTTATGGTTGCATTTAAGCTCCAAATTGAAATACATTTCACAGTCTATGCTTTATAGGCATACTGTCTAAAAAAGTTTTGATTAAATAGTCTTGCCTTATTAAATGTTGCCAGCAAAGCCTAAATGAAAGCAACTTCTTTTCCAGAAATGCCAAAATCAACACAACCCTAAGATAAGAACTGTGGTGGCCAGCCATTTTCTATGCTGGCCAGTGATAGGGTAACAAAGAAACAGTTTTCAAGAGGATTTAAAAATCCACTGGAAAAATTATTTTAACTTGGAAATAATTTAAATAATTTATTCTGTATGAAAAATAAGCAAAAAAAGCCTAGCACATAAAACACAGACAGTGACAAGGAAAGTGTCGTATCCCCTGGACTGCTGAGGGTCAAGTCAAGTGCTTTCCCTTCTGCTAATGATAGCTTGAAAACCAGAATGTCACATCCCTGGGGCTACACTCCATGAAAATGGCTTTGAAATTGTCAGGCCTGTTTGACATGGCTGAAAAACTGTGAGCTTCTCGGTTTCTTATGTAGCTCTTCTCTTTGGTGAGAAAGCCTGACCGCTTCTGGTATAAGATTCATGTGTTTGGATTAAAGCTCTGTATCTGGGGTCAGCTGCTTGTGCATGTAACTGCATGCTGCAGTGTTCCCAGGGCACAGGAAAGCCCATTCTAGAGAATCTGAAACATGCTGAAGTTTGTTTGAATGGCTTTGTAATCAATATATTATTTTTCACAAAAAGAGCAGTGTTAAATATGTGACTGATGCTAAAGGACTCTTCCTGAAGAACACGAATAACTACCCACTCTCTGGAATGCTGCAGAAACAACAAGATTTGTGACTTTTTAGCACCCATATCTGTTGTTGCCATTTAGAAATGAAATATTTTTGAAAGCTGGGGTGAAGTCTTTGCAGCAGAACAAAAGGTGTGTGGAAGTCGTTGTGTGACTCTCATGTAAGAGTATTTAGTGCCCGTGAGCTCCCTGCTGGCTGTTGCATTCAGGGATAACCAGAGGGGCATCTCACATGAGCACAGGCAGTGTACAGCCTTTAGTCCGCTTGCTAAGGAGTCCTGTTCGTGGGAATTTCTGACTACAGAGATTTGTTTGTTTGCTTGTTTGTTTATGACTCTGGGAAATCATCAGGCTTCAGGGAACTAGCAGGGCATAGTATTCAATCCTACACGTGTCACAGCAGAGGTGCACGGGTACAGGTTAAACAGCAGGCACTTGCTCTGCTTGGGTTTAAGACATCTCCATAAGCTCTGCATTTGCAGCAAGGAAAAACATCTTCCCTCCGGTGCTTGCTGCGGTGCTCAGACCCCGGGGCAGCTGACAGTGCCTCTCTCGCCCCACACCGTGGGAACACGTGAAGGGAGACCCCCAGGCTCCGAGGAGGCAGGCAGGTCTGTGCACTCCCTCCCTGCTGCTGCTGGCCCAGCTCTGCACGTTGTGGGCAGGCTGCAAAAAGCTGGCCATGGGTGCCAGCCACGAAACCAAGGATGGGACCTTGAATGTGGCTGCCCTTGCCCTAAGCAAAGGTCCGTGGAAGGCAGCAAGCTATAGAGCTGGTGCTGAAGGGCACAGATGAGTGTGGCTGCAGGGCCTGGGGAGACCTGGAGGATGCAGGAGTCTGAGCAACACAGCTGGAGAGATGGAGCCTGCAGCTGTAGGTGGCTGCAGGCATGGGACAAGGCGCTGGTACCTGGAAGCTAAGGAAGCTACACCTGTGGGCACAAGGACAAGCAATACTCCAGCAAGCAGGGAGGGCTGTTCATGACTGGCCATGGTCTTATCTGTGACCCTCCTGTGGTTGACACTACACTTCTAGCACCATTGCTGAAAGGTCTGCAGTGGGTTGGGGGTCCAACTGCCCCCCTTGTCCTCTTAACCCTTCTTGGAAATGCTGTGAAGCTTTAAATGTTGTCCTCATTTGTCTGATGAGCACCACAGGACCACAGCCTCAGCTGACTGTGGCTGGTCTTTGGCAGAAGGAGGGAAAGAAGGCCATTGACTCAAAGGACCGAGAGACCTCTACTGCACCTGCAGATTGTCTGCTGCAAACCAGCCCACACCACCACCCCTTTAAAGCAGAACCTCCAAACACCAACTCTCCTTTACCTATCACAAAAGCACTGGCCCTTGGCAGCCCCAGTGCAGTCTCCCACTCAGAATGGGACTATCCCCAGCACCAGGTCAGGGCAGCCATGGCTTTGCCTAGCCACCAGCTGCAGGGCCAAGCTGTGAGGCAAGAGGGGTGCACGAGGACCATTTTTTGGAGCTAGAGGTGCTTCTGGAGCTCAGCTGCAGAGTCGTCTCCCAGGGCAGGAGGACAGCAGCCACAGGAGCTGCACTGCTGGGTCCACGGGTGGGAAAAGAAGCTGGTAGCTGCCTTCAGTGTCCCATCCCCATGTCATGTGGAGGGGAAGTCCTCATGTTTACCAGGTGGCCTCTCCAGGACCAGAAGAGCAAAATTTTCCAGTGTCTCTCACTAGCATTAATGCACGAGCTTCTGACACAAGTGAGCAGGCAAGCAAGGGGAGCCTGAAGAAGTGCAAGTCCATCAATAACTGTCTGGTGAAGTTTAGGGAAATGTGACCACCACAAGCCAGGGAAGTCCATGCTGCCTGAAGCATCAGTTTTTCCCCCAGCAAAAACCCTATGAAGAGTTATCTGCAGGAACTGGAGTCTGCTCCAGTTGCCAGGGGTGGAAAGAGCTGCAGGCCAGCACCCTCAGTAACTGCCTGTGTTCATGCAGAGATTTCTGAGCTTCAGCTCCAGCTGTTTAATTTGGACATCTCTCTGGTTTACCAACTCACGTAGTCTACGGATTTCTTCCTGTTGCCGGTAAAACATCTGCAAAAGCTGTAAGAAAAGTCACATTTTAATTCCTTTACACTAAGAAAATGCAGGCTTAACCTGTCAGATCCCACCAGTCCTGTCACATCACTTCTGACAGAAACAGCATCTAAGGATATCAACAGACTTGAGTATGAGCAGTGCTCCTGATGTCCACTAGCCTGGGCTATGAGTGTGGGTGTTTCTCAGCACCATTTAGTAATGCTATATCCGCTTAATTCAGTGGAAAAGATCAGAAAAAATAACCTTCATGCAACTGATCACTCAAAGAGAGCCTAGACACAGAGAGTATTTGGAGTCTAAATTCCTGGATCTGCTACATCTGCTATTCTGACCTTGGGCAAGTCCACTTACATCTCCTCTTTTTTCCTGTTGAGCATGCTCTATCGTCTCCAGTTGGGACTAGCATGGCCTTTCACTGTGCATGCAGCAGAGCATACAGCTCTGCAAGGGCTGCTTCTGTAACCTTGGAACGCCAGCTCAGAAGCATGCAGAATAATATCCTTTTTCACACCACAGGGAAATTCAGCTGTGGAAATTCCTGCCCCATCAAGCTGCAGACGCCAAAAGTCTTGCAGAGCCAAAAAGAGGACCTGAGTACAGCTATGGGAAGAAAATCCTTCCAAGGTTCCTAAAAGCAAACAAGCTGCATTTACTTGAAAATGCCCCTGACCTGCCAGTGATGGGGGTCTGGCAAATCACCACAGAGAGCTACCACTGTACGAGCTTTGATTACTATTCAGGGAGGGGGTTGGCCATGGCTGAAGACAGATCACGGAGCTGCCAAGACCTTTTCTGAAGCCATTCCCAGGAGCAGGCTGCAGCCAGCAGCCAGCCTCGGTGGCACTGCATTGCCAAGTTGTCCCCCAGCAGTGAGCTGCTGAGGCAGGGGCAGACCCAGCTCCTTTCCCATGTCAAGGTGCACAATACAGTTAGGTGCTTAAGACTACATGGATGTGCCTTGGGCCAAGAGAGCAGGGACACCCACTCCTTCCACAAGCACCCCTGCTGCCTTGCTGGGCTTCCTGAGTGCAGAAGGGTTACACTGCATAAACCCCCTTCTCTTCTCCAGAACCTGGAGGTCACAAGGACCTCCTTGTCCCCAGCCTGCCACAAGAATGCCAAAGAAGCAGGAATACTGACTGCTCCCTCCTTTCCAGACCCCCTCAGCTGGGGCACTGCTGGGACACATTTCTGCTTCCCACGTGGTAGCCAGGGCACGTAGAGCTGCTGCCCCCGCAAAGAATGAAATGCTCGCACTGGCCCAGGTCTGCAAAATAAACCCTTGCCGGATTCTGTCACCTTGTGAACAGCGTCCTTTTGCCAGATGACTCTGGCCTTCCCCCCATCGGCCCAACCCTTCACCCCAGACATTCACACCTCATTTTCAGTTTTTGGTGGTGGACACTCAAATACATCAAAGCCATTGGAGAGGCACATATTCTCTTTTTTTGGCAATTTCTTCTCCACTTTCAGCTGGTTTCTGCTGTCTTCAATCTCCATTGTCTTCTGCATGTTCTCCAATGCCATCCTTCCTCCCTGACACTGCTGCTGGCTCAGGTCAGGTGTTTTCATGAGTGGCTCTGGCTCAAGAAACTGTGGTAAGTAATCCACAGGTCCAGAGCCTGGTCTCAAGGATACCAAGAGAGGCCCTAGAGAGGGAGGCAGGTGACAGGTTAGCACTCACAAATCGCACTTGAAAATAAGCTTTAAGCAATTCATTCAAACAACCTGCAGGGATAAGCATGGAGGCGCTTGACTGGAGCGGCCTCCAGACTTCACAGCAGTGAATATTTCAGCCACCATATTATTTTAGCTTACAGCCATATTTGCTACGTCTCTCCTTCTCCTCCATTCCTCTTTCTCTGGCAGTTTACAGGCCAGAGAGCCAGCGACAGCTTACCCAAGCCCTGGGGAGCTGAAGGGCTGGGGAGCTCTCCATGTTCTGACCTTTGTTAACTCCGTTCAGCCACTCTTGTGCTGTCAGTGCTGGTTGGGCTCCTGTGGTCAAGGGGTAGATGTCTTCCTGATATGACTCCGACTGCAAGCAAACAAAAGTCCAGAGTCACTGTGTCAGTGAGGTTTTGGCTTAGAGGGACCATTCTGGATTGTGGTGGAGAAAAAAGTTTGTTCCACCTCAGCACAGGGAGTGTCACAAGCACTCACCCACATGAACATAAAATCTCACCTGCCCTGAGCCTCTCTCCTCCTCACCTCAACTCAGGAGAATTGCCTCTGAAGGGCTATTTTAGCTCCTGCCTTTACACATCCAGACAACAGACTGGAGGAGGTTGGTGACACAGACTAACCCAACACTCATGAACTCAGTGGAGTGAGGACAAAGAAGTGGCTATGAAGGATGGACACAAGTCACAAATCATCAGCTGATGATCAGCTGACAGAAATTGGCCAAGGAGATCATGTTGGAGGAACATGCCTGCTTGGTAGCAGGAGTGAGCATTAGGTCTGCTGGCTGTCTGAATTCAGGGCACTCATACCTTCCAATGTTTCTGGAAGTACAGGGCACAGTGCCTGCATTTACAAAGTACCTTTGCTCACACATTCACACAGGAGCTACCTTGGCTAGCTACAGATTCATGACCTAGATCATTGTCTAGCCACACCAGCTCCAAAACTTACTCCTACACCACTCTCAGTGCAATGGGCCACGTCTTACATGCTGCAGAACAACTGTCTGTAACACACCTACACCTACTGGGTAGATGCCTGGGAATTCATCGTTCCCTTTTTCCCAGGGTGATTCTTCCTTCCACAAGATGTTCATGTCACCCAACGTCATCCCCAAACCTACTCTCTCCTTTGTCATTAAGCCAAACAGATGCCACCCACAGAGGAAGTTCACAGCCAGCTACTTGACCTGACAGTCAGAGAGACCCCTTGTTGCACCCAAGCAGAACAGATCAGTGAGCATGTTGTAGAAAGTTAGCCATTACACAAAGACCTAAATCTTGATTTACCCAGCCAGGGTTTGTTGGCAGGGCTGCCCCACAAGCTGGCCAGCTTTGTCCCTCAGACCAGGACAGAGACAATCTCTTGTTCTACCTACTCTCCATCCCCTAAGAGTCACAGAGAGGAGGCAGTGTCCTCTTTTTCACTGACAGTTGTCCCAGACATGAACGTGACCTGACGTTAACTTACCCGTCGAGGCACAATCATGGAGATGGGCTCAATCAGGCTTTTAGTTGGGATCAGTTTGTAGAAACGGAAGATCTCACAAGCTGACACTTCAAGGCCTCTCTTTGGCATCACTCCTGGTGGGATAGCATGAAACAAACAGGGTATAAATCTCCTTAGGAAAGTTAATGTCATCCGCATGGAAAAAGGGTCACCAAACAACAAAAGGAGTAACAGCATCAGCTCCACAGCAGCATGGTCTGAAATCTGCACTCAAAACTGTCTCAGTGGGACAAATGACAAGACTAAATAATTTTTTTTCTGTCAGACCATGGAGTTACAGACAGGCTCTGTGGTTTCTGTGCTAAGCCTCCTGTTCCTTACTCATTCTCATAAGGTGCAAATAGTGACCAGAAATGAGCAGAACTGGCAGGTGAAGCCACAGAATTTGACTATCAGGATCACCAGGCAGGGATTTCAGGACACCTAAACAACACAAGAACAGCTATATGGGTCAGGCTGAAAGCTCTTCCATCCCGGTATCCTCCCCCCCAGCACTATCCCAAAGCAGAATGGAGTATGAGAAGGATGTGAACATCTACCCTGTCAGACAGCACCGTTTGTGTTTCAGGGACTGGCTAAGCCACACAAGGTCTCCAAGTACCTGGTAACCTCAGTGGATTTCTCTCCCATGAGTGTCTACAGTTCAAAGCCTACAACCATGTCAACTCCCTTAAGAAAAGAGATTGCCTCTCCTTGTAGACCTTGATTCACAGTGTCCCACAGAAGCTTTGTTCTCTACTAATACCAAATTACTTCATTAAAGAGTAGATTCTATGTAAAGGACTGTTGCTCCTTACATTATGCATTCATCTAAATGCAAATCTAAACTCCACTCCTCTACATTGTATTTTGTTTCAGCAATATTGGGAAGAAGCTTTTGTGCAATAACCTTAGCTGTATGTTTGATCAGCAGAATAGATCAGATTTGGGAAGTAGATTTGATTCACTCAAGCCTTGTGTACACTTCCTCTTCATGCAATGATTTTTAAAGAGACCATGACAACATAAAATCAGAATACTGTACATTGGAAGGATTACAAAAGCTGAATAACAGAGAGATCTTCCAGTTAAGTTTTAAATAATTTATTCCCTTCCAATAACAGTTTTTTGAAGGAGACCTGCTGGCACAACATCTAGTGCTGCTAAATATCTGTACGAATGTCCTGGAAGAACGGCAGTGTCCACAGGGAATATGGAGGGTGCCAAATGGTCCTAAAAACATGTCAGTCTATAGAGGAATATGGCTTACAGGGTAGACTGGAGAAGGTTCAAGAAAGGGCTACCAACAGGATCTGAGGGCTGAAAGCCAAATTCTGTAGCTTGAATGAGTTAAACAATGGGTGCAGTGGGATAGGCTAATAAGCAAGGGTCTCCAATGGAGGAGAGGTGACCTAATCACAGCAGGTCTAAATGGGAAGTGCCAGTACAGGAGAAGGTAAGCAAGTGATAAGAGTGAGGCATTAAGATGTGGAACACCCATTACCAGAGAAATCCCAGAGTGGGAACAATGTCAACAGAGTTCAATACCAAAAATCTTGGAGCAGATTCACAAAGGGCAAGGAGCATCCTCCACCTTTAAATCCAGACTATCCTCCCTTTCACCTTGACCAGGTATGTGGCAGGGGACACAGCAGTGACTGGTGGAGTTGCCCAGCCCATGCTCTGCTGGGCAGAAGGGACCCCTCCAAGCTGTGACCCTGTAATACCACCTGTGATATATCAGTTAGCTGGGCCAAGCCAACTGTTGTGCACATGTAAACCTGGGTGGAGACTGGAATCTGACCCGCTCTCTTTTCTAACTGATATTTTGGATAGTCCTGGACTCTGACAGCCTCTAAAACAAAGAAGCCACCATCCTCTTGTAACATTAGACATACATTGCCACTCACCAATTCCCTTCTGTGGTAAATGAGAGCGATATTCCATCAGGTAGTTCAGGTATGGTTTCTCAGAGCTTATCTCATAGTACCGTATATTTCCATCACCCTAAAGGCAAAGAAAATGAATGTAAGCTAGTCTCTGCTATTTAGCATGGGAGTCTGAGAATAATGCCTGGTCCCAGAAGCCATGCAGGGTCAAGAATGAACCAAATATTTATCCCCAAATTCCTATGTGGCAAGATTAGGGCTCTGTAGTGTAGCTGCCCATGGTGAATGTGGTACATCTGCAGTGGCAAATATGGGCTGATGCTGCAGCACCCTCAAGCCCCATCCCATCAGCCCAAATCCTTAGGTTAAGGTGCTTCAGGAGCATCTTTGACTTCAGCCTGACACAAGACAGGCCAGGAGAAGAATCAGACAGGCCAGCATTTGCTGACGTGGAAAACGCTTACCTTTCCCACCACATAAAGCATGCATGTGTCTGAGTCGTAGAAGGGAAACAGGAGTCCTGAGGAGCCATCCAGATCCTCCTCCAGTAAAGGCACAGAAAGGTCATTCTGGGCAGGACACAGGAAAAACAGATAGCTCCGATCACCTCAAGTGAGGGACACCTTACCTGAACTCCACCTGGCAGCGGCATGCAAGCACAGCTCTACAATGGTCCTAGGCAATGGCCAGCTTCCCTGAGCAGAGGGCCATGCACAGACTTCTTCAAAGCTCTATGGGTGGGAAATGGGTGCACTTCAGCACATCAGTTCCTACCACTGGAACATCTCAGGCACCTGAGGACATTTCAGGGGTAGGTATGATAACAAACACTGTCTGACTCCGTGTGGACCACCAGACTCAGGGAGATGGAGGGGCCTTCAGGGCATGTCTGCATCACACACTGAGTGACTCACGTTCCATCACCACCCCTAGTCAAGGCAATACCTCCACAATACTGCACCACCCACCATAAGGACAGTCTGCATCAGCCAAGCAGTCTCCACACTGCACAGTGGGAAAGTGCCCACTGCAAGGGCAAAAGATCCCATTGGCCTTTTGCAGGTCAAGCCGTGCAGGAGGACATAGCACACCACTCCATACACAAGGCTGGCATGTCTTATACAAAGTTATCCCTGCGCTGCTGAAGAGAGCAATGTTGGGAGGACTAATGGGGCAGAGTGTGGCGTCCCATGGCTGCCACTGTGGCTACTGTCACATAAATATATATTTAGCATAGGGTTAATACATATTTGGTCCTGCATAGCTGCCCAGCTGCAGGCTCCAGAAAGCCAGAGCTTCTGTTTAAGATGGGTGGACATGGACCTCAGAAGTATGCTTGCTGGGCAGGTCCTGTGCCAATGCCTGTCCCTAAGGAGGCTGCACATACCTGGCCTAACAGGTCTTCCCACTGTGTTCTCAGACTAAGTGCCACCAGCTCCTCCAGCAGCTCTGAAGGCAGTGAAACCCTGATGTGAGACCCACGGTGTGTCAGAGCACTGCTCAGCTTTGTGGAAAGCCTTCAGACAGCAGCACAGTGCTTTGCCTCTCACATATGCAAAGAAGCCATGTCCAAACATAGCCAAATGCCAAATCATAGACCTGGTCTGCCAGCTTTATCTGGTACAAAGGGTGACAGCACTACAAAGACAAAAAAGATTGTGCTGCAAGGTGGTTGACCTGGAGGGGCAAAATGAGATGCTGACAAAGGAAAAGCATCTCACTGCATATCAGAGGGGTAGAGGAGAGCAGGGTTTTATAACGCTAGCAGCTGTCAGGATAGGAGGTCGTGTCTTGGAAGTGACCACTATGAGCTACCTCGATACTCTACTGTCAGGAATCATCAGAAATCAAAAACACCCCACATCTTTTTCTCCACTGAGGTCTTCATCTGAGTAGGCTATGTCTAGAGCTCATTTCTCTTTACAGTACCAGCAACAATTTGCAAGTAAGACCAGTAGGAGCTGCTTTTAAGTCAGAACTACGGTGACCACCCAAAGGTCCTTTGACTTATTTTTTCCTGTAGTGGGCACAGCATTCTCTTTGTTCTGGTGGATTTTTATGTTGAAAGCTTTGAGAGCTTCTTCAGCAACTCATACTCAGTTAACAGTGTCATAGCAGTAAGACCTACCACCCATTAAGAATTTGACAGATCACTTCTCAGTTGCTGTTATAAACCAATTCTTGGGTATTTGGCAGGCGGAAAAGTTAAAGTGACAATAAAAGAGAGAAAACTGGAGCTGGTATGGTAAAGATTGCTGGTCCAACTCACTTGATCCCATAATGCAATTTGCCTATTATTCCACCGAGATGTTCCAGTAGAGAACAGCTTTTTCATGTTTCCAAGGAACAAGACTTTATTGACTCTGTGAGACTTGTAGCTGGCTTCCTATGGGAAGAGAAAGGACACCATGTGGGTAAGAGACAGCACCTACTGCATAGCTACATTTCATGTTACGTGAGACCTCTGATTCAGTCACATCTGCTCAAGGATCTGCTCAGCCTGGCTGAACCACAGTGAGCAGGATTTCACAGGAATCCAAGAAAGGTGGCCTAAACTCTTCAGGACCATTCCCAAAAGCCCAATAAATCTCTCTAAGTATTGATTCATATATTTGCAAGAGGTCAATCCCTATTAGTTGTAGGCAGGACTTTCTGTGTACACAAATCCATGCAGATATCTACAAAACACAGTCAGCTTCACCTTACCAACAGATACAAAGTACAGGAAACAAAACCAACCCTGGCAGCGGGACAAATGTACACTTGCATCCACCTGTCCACCTGATCTCTACAAACCCTCCCAAGACATCCCACAGAGGACTGCAGGAGGGAGCTATGAAAACAATGCACTTCAAGAAGGGTTTCAGCAAGCAAGGAGCATGGTAGCAAGATGCAGAAACCCTGTTTTCAACAATGACAGCAAGTGTTCCATGAAAAGTAGAAGGCAATAGCGCCACCTGATGCCTTGGGCAAAACGTGGGGCACAGATGCATCTTCTTTAATGGCAATGAATCTACACAGAAGACGAAACACTCCAAGGGGTGAGATCAGCTGGACCACGAACCTCCAAACCCAACCTACTTGTAGTACTTCTCCTGAACGAGGGTCTATCAGGCGTATCTTTCTGTCCTTGCAGGCGGTGGCAAGGAGACTCCCATCTGTGTTGAACGACATGGAGAGGACCACATCTTTGTGAGCATCAAGGATCTTCACTGGCTTCGAGATGACAGCCTCATTGGAGTCAAGGTTCCAGACCATTATCTGGAGCAAAAGAACAAAAAAATCAGCCCTTTGTTGCCTGACCAACTGGGGACTTCATGTACCCTATCCAGTTCTTCCTCTCTTCTCTACATGTTTAGGTCTTACCATCATAAGTGGTTGTTTTCCAGCATTTAAAATAATTTCTGGTACTTATGGCAATATATAAGGGATAGAGTGTCTCCTCAGAATGTCCAATATTCTAATTTCCTGTGCAATCACATTTTATATATAAAAATGGCCAGCATCAGTGCAAATATTTGCACTAGCATAAGATTAAGCCAAATAAATGTGTATGGCATTGTATATTGTATCCAATCCAGTAAAGGAGAAGGGCAGATTAGACTGAAGTTCATCAGATGACTGAAAAATTAGCAAGTCCTTTTGAACTTCTAGCAATGCCCTTTTGCCTTTGGGGTCACCATGGAATTTCCATGAAGAAGGCTTCTGAAATCTTCAGTATTACCTTACAGCTTGAAATTAAAACCAATTTCAAAACACCCTGCCAAACAGACTGTGCCAGGAGGAGAGCTCCAGAGAACAGACCCACCTTGTAGTCATAGCCAGAGCTGAAGAGGATGTTATTAGCAGTGGGATGCCATTCAATGAGGCCCACTCTTCGAACATGCGCAAGAAGTTCCTTCTTCGGAGTGGTAATGTTTCTTGTTAGCAAGTGCTTGGGGATATCCCAGACTTTAACCTGAATGGCACAGGATGGGTCTTTGTGAGATTCCTGCATAAGGAGCTACTTTGGAACTTATCAGTAACTATTATTCCCTTGGTATTATTATTCCCTTGGTAGTGAATAGGAATGCTCCTGGCTTTATTGAATGCCAGTCCTTTAAATTATTATCTTTAGTTTTCTGTGGGCCTGAAGATTCCTCTTTACCCTCTATCTGTAGCCAGCAGTTCTACCAGTTTGTTTTAACTTGGCAATCCAACACTTACATCCAGCCAAGCTGTCAGCACAATTACAAAAAGTTATTCCCAGGGGGAAGAAGTAAACCACAGATCTTCCAGACCTTGGCTCCTAACAAACTTTGAGCAGGAACAAGCAAATCTGAAATAAACTTCAGCAAAGAGTCCCAGAAGATATTATAGCAGTGATTGATCCAGGCAGTCATCCACTCAATGGAACCTGGTAAAAGAGCTGAGAACTCCCCTGGTCAGATGACAGATATAGTACGGTTTGTCCTGTAGAAAACTGCACCAGAGCTGAACGCTTTGCAAATGACACAGCCATTTGCCAAGGTACACAGAAGCCCATCCAGGTAGCCACACGGTGGATGCACTGAGCAGAGAGACTGGGCAGCACTGCACTGAAGTCACTCAACACTGGGTGTGTGCCATCTCATAACAGGTCTACCTGCCACCCTGGGTTCTTCTAGAAGGATGCTGCATGAAGACAAAAATCCTCTGTCCTCCTGGGGTGGAAGAAGACAATAGAGGAAACCTGCAAAAGGGGCTGAACCTATGCAGGTAAAATGAAAGAGCGTTTCTCACTCTAACCCTAGAAGCACAAGTATTTAGGATGCGAAGAGATAATTAACCCTTTGGCTCAATGAAAATTACTATGCTTCTCATAATTTCTCTAGGACTTAGCCTGAAGCAAAAGGGAAATGCTTTTTGAAGCAGATAGTTCATGGAAATTAGCCACACATGCCCAGGTCTCCCACTGTTTGCCTGATGAGGATCACACCTTTCTAAGCCAAAGAAGGAGAGGCACAAATTCTGGGATCTGCTGGGAAAGTTCATGAGCACCCTTCTCAACAGTGTTTATCCCACTGAGGAATCAAGCCCATCAGAAACCTAAGGACTGTGGGGTCCAGTAGCCTCCACATGAACTTCTACAGTGATAAGAGAAAGCATCACACTCTACAGCTATCACTAAAGGAATGGGGCTGAGAGAGCAGGAAAGGGAAAAATAGGGAGTGTTCACATGGAGAAGAACTGCCCAGAATGAACCATTCACTCCCCATGCTATAAAATGGCTGGTAGAAAAAACAGGGAAAAGCCCCTGGCTGGAATCTCAGGATGCATTAAATGGCAGAAATTGACAGTGCTTAGTGTGCAGAGGAAGCAGGTCTTGGAGGCAGACCTGCCAGGCCAAGCAGGAACAATCCACAAGCCATCTACCCTGCTACATCTTGAAGAAAACCTGACAAAACAAAGTAAAAGCCACAGCGTTGCCCCTCTAACCACAGGGGAGAAGATCTTCAGCAAGGTGAATTCATGCATGACTGATGATTTGCCAAAAGGATCAGAAGTGGTAAGAGGATAAGCCCTCTCTCCATGCTCTTCAAACTCTCAGCCCCTGGCTACTTGCATCAGCTCAGTCCTAATCCTGCCTGAAGCAGCAGCGGGAACTGGAAAGGGCACTGGGTGTTCACAGAGACTATCCATCCCTTCACATGCCCAAAAGTGACACTCTTCATGCTGCATCTACACACCACAAAAGGGTAGCTGTGGTACCACCAAGGCAAGCTCCAGAAAGGCTGGTTAACAGCCAAGAAACCTCTGAGGAATGTGGGTGATGGGAAATTTCCACCACCTTCACAGAAGCTTGTGGTCTTCCTCAAAAGTTCCAGGGAGGCCCAGCCCAGTAAGAGCAATCAGATGCATCCTTGCATAAAAGCCAGAACAGTGGTTTATGTTAGTGCTCAGAAATGGCAGATTGCAACCAGGCTTTTAACAGCAGACTTCAAGGAAAGCTTTGGCTCTAATGCCCAGCCCAGTGGAAGTGGTGGACACATCTGGGACTCCAAAAACTTCCTCAGACTTCTCTCAGGACAGAGAAAGTGTTGCTGTAGAGATGTCCCAACAGTATGTCTGATCCGATCTCCCCAGTACAGGCCCGGACAAGTAAGACAGATGTTGGCCCCATGGAGTGAGTCCAACAGCAGCCTCCTGAGACAAGGAGGTGATGAGAGCACAGCAAATCTGAGGAGAGACAGAAAGGAAAGAATTTGTTTGGTCCAGGAGTGAGAAGACAAAGGTGAGGTCTCCTGGCTGCCCTTCAACTACATTGCAGGAAGGCACAGAGAAGATGGAACCAGACTCTTTGGAGGTGCTCACACAGAGACCACCAAAGGCAATGGACACAAACGGCAACACAGGCACTTCCTGGAGATCAGAGGAGTTCTATTTTCCCTAGAAGAGTACTCAGCCCCTGGAAGAAGGGCCCAGTGAGGCCAAGGGATCTGCAGCTTTGGAGATCTTCCCAACTCATCTGGACAAGGCTTGGAGCAACCTGATTCAACTCGCCTGCTTTGAGCAGGGCTTGGGCTAAGTGACCTCCACAGGTCTAGCTACCAGGTACCAGGAAAGACAGTCACACTAAGAAACACAGTCTGCTGTCCTCACTACTTAGCAGGGAGGGAAGAGGTGTCCCTACACTGTGTCACTGTGCAGGAGACCCCTAAGATACCATTTCCAGGTGCCAGGATGACGATGGGAGGGTAGTGCCAAAAAAGAGAGTACAGCCACGAACAGCAAGACTTCTTAGAACAACTTTTGGTGTTGAGACCAGTGACAAGCTCAGTGTTTCCATTCTTTAGCCTGGAGAATGATCCAGTGCCAAGTTTCAGCAGGGAATTGGAAAAGCAAGCTGACAGAAAGCAGCCTTTCTGCATAGCCCCCGGGTTCCTGGTGGACAAAAGAATGTATAGGACCCAGCAGCATGCCCTGGCAGGGATGAAAACTAGCAACTTCCTAGTCTGGAACAACAGGAAGATAGACACTAGACCAAGGGAAGCTATTTTCCCCCTCACTCAACAATCATTAAAAAATAGCTGGATTACTGCATCCAGTTTTGCACCTCTCAATGCAAGAAAGATGCTGATAAACTGAAGTGAGTCCAGTGGAGGCCACCAGCATGCTCAGGAGGCTGCAGCACTTGCCCTGTGAGGAGAAGCTGAGAGAGATGGCCTTGATCAGCCTGGAGAAGAGAGAGCTTCAGGGAGAACTGATGGAAGCCTTCAATACTTAGAAGATTACTGAGAAAATAGAGCCAGGCATCACTAACTACACTGGGGAGGTTCTGACTGCATATAAGTAAAAAATTTCCCTACAGGAGCAGTAAAGAACAGGAACAGTTTATCCAGAGAGATGGTGAAATCTCCATCCTTGGAGGTTTTCAAGACTCAGCTCCACAGACCTCCACAGCCCAAGCTCCCTTTCAACACATTCTGTGATTCTGTAACTACAGAAGGAAGCTTTGAAGTTTGTGCTCATTCCTCACCTGAGGCTCAAAAGAGAGGTCATGGTGGTGCCTTCCTGCCACAAGTCCTTTCTGAGACAAGATGAAAACTTGGTTGGAAGATAAAATAAACCCTCATAGGCAGCCCGGAAATTGAAAGATGCCTTCAAAGAAGATAGGAATATCCAAAGAAGCAAAGGCAAGTCACTAAGCAGGAAGGATAATTCGAAGAGCCTAGATTTTCAATTCAAGAGTGATTTTTGGCACAGCTGAAATGGCAGAGGATGTGCACCAAGCCATGGCTGGAGGAAATGACAAGGGAAACCTCCCTGATGCTGTGTGGCAGAAGGTGAATATACCCAGAGGGAGAAAACACATGTGGGATCTCTGGAAAAAAGTACAGTAGTTAGTCAGGTGTCCTCACTTTCACTGAAGCCGACATCACACTTTTGACACGACATGGAAAGCAACCTTTCAGTGGGTAGATATGAGCTAAACTGTCCTTTACAAACATGAACTGAATCTTTCAATTCCTAATAACTAGTCTGCACCTTCACTGAAGTAAAATATGTGACTGCATCTTAATTATACTAACTTCAGTCAAACTACTTATTGCCTAAAACTTAAACCTGATGTGACGTATTGAATACCTTTTTACAGGTTTGCATTAGCATGGACCTTTACATCTCTGGAGTCTTTCTGTGGTTTCGGCAGGAAAATGCTCGTTTCATTTATGTCTTTTGCAAAATAGTATGATGCAGATTCCTCAGCTACCCCATAACTGATCCAGCATGACTTTGCGGAGTAACTGAGTGCAGGAACAAGGTCAAACTTGCTCTGCAGGGAGTTAGTCTGAAATAGCTGTTCCAGATTATATTGTGCTGAAGCTTTTATTCTAAAGTAAAGGAAGAGTTTCACAGCGATTACACTTGAGTAGTCATTCAATTTTAAATTCATATTCTGTTTTTCTCATGCAAACACACCCAAAAAGACGCAGGCCCGCACAAAACAGATCTTCCTCCTCAAAGTGATTTTGGTACATCATCTGAAAGGGATCACACAGGTCTGACCTCAAGAGAAAGACACAAATCTTACTCTTACCTGACCTTTTTGTAAGTATATATATGCTTTCACATCTCATCCATGGGCCTTTCGGGTTCTTTTTTACTCCTTTCCCCAAAAAGCACATTAGCCATGTAATAATGCAGAGTACAAGCTGATAAACTTACTGTGGCATCTTCCGAACATGAAGCTATTACAAAGTCATTGAATGGGTTCCACTTGATGTCCAGAACATTTCCTTTGTGCCCACATATTTTGGGATAATGTGGGTCGAGCTTGCCTGTCTGAAAAAAACAAATATCATCACACCTAAGGTGAGCCACGGAATTACAGGACATTTGCAAGGAAGATCCAAGCCAGCTCCAGCAAGAAACCTCTTTCTGCTTGTTATGCTCCAAATGTCCTGGGTGCTCCCTATTTGTGGAGAATGGGGTTTTGCTGTCCCTGCAAGGCAAGTCTCGATGATACCAGCAAAAAGAAAGGAAAGAAGAGCTCAGGGCTTCCTAAGTACACACTGCTATCAAGAAATCTGTAAAACATGCAGCAAGCAAGACTGCTGAAGTTAGAAGACAGTATTTGGTTCAGACACTAGAAGGGAAACACTTATGAATTAATTGAATCTTTTCATTTTTTAAAGACCTTGGGAGAAAAAAAAATAATCTCTTTAAGAATACATTTCTTACAAGCAGAAAAAAATGTTTTAGCTTTTATCTTTTAGCCTCATCAGCTAGCATTTATTTTTTAAACAAAAAGACATTTGTGACACAAAATGCAAGTGCAGTTTTTCTTTCAACAAGCTACCTGTTTCTCCCTGATAGCGTACAAATCCGTCCATTCACCAGATTCAGTCAGCATTCTGGACTCTCAAAAAAAATGCCATGTTTGGGCGGCACCTTCACTGGTAAAAATCCTGCACAAAGTGCACTAAGGAATATTGAGGGCCTTGTGCCACATGGGGGCTGTGTTGCATCAGGATAAACCCATACTGCAGGCACAGTCTGCTACAAAGTCAAGTCGATATATTTGTTATGTGCTAGGAAGGGTGCTGGGGAATTTATTAACATTGGAGCAGCATCCCAGACATCTTTCCAAGAGCAACAGTCAGTCATCAAATGAGAGAGACATGGTGGCACGCTGATGATGCTTACCTGCTTGCCTTTATCCCACCTGGAAGAACCGTAAATCAAAATGAATGCAAACGCGTGCTCGCCTGGAGAGCAGACCCTTCTGTGAGTGTACTCCCCGCACCTCTCCAGAGGTGGGCCCTCAGAGTGCACAGCAGCAGGGAATCAGTGCTGGCCCTAACCTGGAAGTAGCTAGGATGTAATTTTCCCAGCCTTGAAAATTTGTACAGCTTTGAATGCAGAACAGGACACGATGTGTAACTATTCTGGCTTCACTGGAAAGTTTGTCACATAGACTGGGACTAACCTGCTTTAACTGAACACCCAGAGGGCTTTGAAATGTAAAAGACTGTGCTTTTTTAGACTACAGTCTAAAACAATTCCCTTTTATAACAGCAACAATACAAAGTGACTTGGGAAGGCAGAAGAGAGAGAAAAGGCCTTTAATAAGCAGCGTTCCCCTGCCCACGGTTGTCCTTTTGCAGGCTTTAGGGCTTGGTTTCAAGCTGGCAGCTCAACGGGCTGGGCAGCCAGCTCCACAGGGATCCCTTGATCCCTATGGGAACTCCATCCCCTCCCTGAGCTGGCTGCCTGTCTGCTCCCCGCCCCATTTGGGAGACTCCCAGGCTGCCCTGAGCCTGCTCTGCTTGCCCCATCTTCCAAGTCTCTCCCACCCCCACGTCCCCAGCAGGCTCAGCTGGCCCTGGAAGAGGAGCCCTTGCCCTCCCAGTCACCAGTCCCACCGGCCCCAGTGCAACCCTGCAGCCCTCGGACAAAGCAGGACCCACAACACATGGACCCCCAGACTGCCAAAAAACATACATGGCAGGTAGGGCTGTCGGTCTCAGATGCACATCTATATGTGGAAGTAAAGGTATTCGTGTGCGGGGGAAATTTTATTCCACAGATCAAAAACTACTTCAGTAACCAGACGTGTTGTCATTTGTGCAGAGGTCCCTGACTTCCACAGTTACTTGCAGAGCTTGAAAATGAGTAATTTTTCAACCACTCACCTTCTAAAATCCCAGAATTTTTTAAAAGTAGCCAAACTTGGAGTTCCTTGATGAAAACCACTTCTAGCGGGACAGCTGTTAAAACCCTCCCAGCAGATTTGTACAGGGTAGATTACCGTGAGATGGGTCAGCCCCTCTTCTCAGGTGTTCTCCAAAGGGCACTAACACACCTTGTCATCCCATCATGGCATAGCACTCGTATACCGCATCAGTTAGGTAAGGCCTGAGGGGTCATTGCAGGTTTCATTCCACAGTTCTTACCCCAGAGAGAAGGGAGCAGGTTTTGCGTCTAGGAGGTCTACACAACCACAGATGTCCTCCCTCTCACACCTGGTGCTGACACACTGGAAGACTAGAGACTGCAAAGACTTGGATGCAAATATCTCCCTGCCTCTCGGGGCTTTGTTCTCATTTTGCTATCCCTTTGCTTTATGCTGCAAAGGAAGAGACAGATGCAGTCTCAACCAAACCCCATCATCAAAGAAGGAAAAAGGCAGGCCTTTGTCTTTCAAAGGAAGGCCACAAAATTGCCTCTGAGTCAAGATCCTTCCCTGGCACATGGTGCATGCACTTCCCCAACACATCTGTGTCAGACAGCAAATCTACACCCAGGCCACACTTGGGAAAGTAGCTCATCTTCCCGTTACAGTCACTGAGCCCATGTCTGCTCGGGCTTGCAAGATTTACAAAGGCATTCAGTCTGTTCTGGGCACGAGGCAGCCCCTGTGGCCACAGCCACTTCCCTCCCTGATGAGATGTCCTGCCATTCCACCCAGCTGGCTTCAATGGCACAATGGGAGCCTATAGGAAAGATGGGGAAAACCTTTTTAGTAGGGCCAGCTGTGACAGGACAAGGGGCAATGGTTTTAAACTAAAACAGGGTAGGTTTAGACTGGATGTAAGGAAGAAATTCTTTACAATGAGGGTGGTGAAACACTGGAACAGGTTGCCCAGAGAGGTAGTGGAGGCCCCATCCCTGGAAACATTCAAGGCCAGGTTGGACGGGGCTCCAAGCAACCTGATCTGGTTAAAGATGTCCCTGCTCCTTGCAGGGGGGTTGGACTAGATGACCTCTAGGGGTCCCTTCCAACCCAAAACATTCTATGATTCTATCTTCATGAGGACCTAACTGACACACCCTCCAAAAGAAGACCATTCTCCAAGAGGTGGCAAATACTCAACTAACTCCTCTTCAGGTTGAATGCAAAGGCCTTCTGAAGGAAGGGTACCTATGGCAAAGAGCTCTTTCCCTACATAACCCCCACTGCTCCCAACCATACCTCACCCCCAGGCTCTCAGAGAGGAAGAATGGTGGAGAAGGCAAGAAGCAGTATTTATGCAAGGAGAGAGGAGAGAGCTTGGTGTCCATGACTCAGCAGGGGAGGAGCACAACAAACAAGCAAGGAGGCATGGTTAAATGGAGCAAGGTTGAGCCTGCATTTGAGCGCATCCTGAGGCAGGCAGCCCCGCCAGTAGCACATGCAGAATGAACTCAAAAAAGCATGGAAGGACAAGAGCAGCTCCCCAAGTAGGCTGTTCATCCTCCCCAGAAAGTGCAGCCCTCCCTGTCCCGGCTATCATCTCCTGCTTTGGCTAAACATGACGTCCTGGCTCTTGGGCTTTTCCTCCACACTATGGCATTCTTGGGATGTGGCTGCTCCCTGTGAATCCAGTCAAAAGTAACCACGGATCAGCTGTCCATCATGAGAGGGCAACACTGTCCTAGACACATGTCTCCAGACCAGCCCCTGGCAGCCAGGGACACAAGCCAAGAGCTCAGTACATTGTCTACCATGGATCACCACCACAGCAGGAGAAGGCAGCCACAAATACCACCACCAGGAGCACAAGTCAAATACTGATGCTTTTCATCAGGTGGCACCATCATGAAAAAAAGTAACTGGTATCGCAGTCCTCCAACTCGGGGAACCCCTTTCTGAGGCCGCTTTTCCCCCCAGCATGGGTGAGGAACAGGTATTTGGAGAACAGCTGCACAAAGTGCAGCACATACAGACCCACCACCAAAGGTCAACCCTCAAGGGACCTCCTGAGGTCAACCCACAAGGCGACCTGCATCTGAACAAATACAGTTGATAAACCAATTCCTCTCCAATAACTCCACCCTGGTTTGAACCCCTTAATTCTTCTGGGCTCGTCACCATCCAGAGCAGTGAGCTGCATATCTGAACTGCAAAAGCATTCACATCTGCTGCTAATGGTCTGCTCCCTGGTCTCCAAGATCCCCTTCACCACACAAATCAAGAAGAACTGCTTCCCCACCCTCTTCACAGTTTTGTATATCTCGCTCATTTGTCTTTTTTCCCCAGACTGATTGAGGCCTAACCCACAAAGCCTTTTCTCACATTAAAGCAATTTCACATTTTCATTGACATACTTTAACTATCCTTTTCTGTATCTTCTAGTTCTACCATGCCTTTGACTTCTGCAAGCAGTATTTCAGATCTGGGTGGACTATCTGAGCAGGCGTTAAGAATGAAAGAATTCCTACTAAAGATTAGCCAAGCTGAGAAGAGGTGAGAACACAGAAGGGTTAATAGTGAGCAGTGCAAGCACCTGCAGCTCATTTTGCCAACCCTTTGAGAGCTGGGTCCCACCCTATGTCCCACAGTCACCAGCTGCCTGCTTATAGATGCAGCTCCATGATAAAGACAAGTTCTTCAGCCTCAACAGATCACGGTCAAGGGGGCAGAAGTGACTCAGTCAAGAAAAACAGGGTAGTGGTTAATTTTAGAAGGACCATCTCTGAACAGCACCACCAGTGAAGGAGCTGAATAAACAAAACCTAGAAGGGAAGGGAACTGTGCTAGGTTCTTTAAGCATAGCCAGTTCACTTTCATCCTTAGCAAATACGTGTTGAAAAAGTGGCACTGCAATAACATCATCAATTAAATTTTAATTAAAGGCTGAACTTTTGCCTTTCATCTGTTCTGCCCTGATTCCAGAGAGCTCGTAATCTTATATTGAAGTTAATCCACATTAGTGCATGCCTAATTTTTCTGAAGCAATAAACATCAGACAGCCAGCTTCTCCGTCTCACCAGATCCCTAAGTCATCAAAACCCATAAACATGTGATTTGTTTCCAAAAGGGAAGTTTCTCCAGCACCAGCGCTTGAAGCTTAAGAGCTTCATTGCCTGATAACCATATCTCCATTCTTTCACAAAGGAGGTGGTGGACCAAAACATACCATATTCTCCTTTAGTCACAGCTGAAGCCATGCCACTAAAGCATGGGTTTTGCCCTCTGTATCTACTAACTGCCTTTTTATTTGCAATTTCTCCTAGCAGACAAACATCTGAACAGCACAGTTCCTGCTGGTTATACAAGAAAGGCAAATGAGCCATGAAATGAAGGAAGGTGCTAAAAAACTGCAAGCAGCAATGTAAGACGTGTAAGCACACACAACCCAGAAATCACCTGCCAGGACATTGGGGGCCCCTTCCCTCATTTTGCAGTTCAGGCAACAGCATTAACTGAATATCCTCTGTGCGATTGAGCTCCCTGGAAATCCCAGCTCTCCTTCAGCCTCGTGACGCATTCACGAAAGCCAGCTTGCCTTGGCAGAGCTCACCTGGTGGATGGGAATGACGAGGAAAGCTCCCCCACCTGCGCACTCGGTCACCACCGCAATGAAGTGTGGGTTGACGGCACAGAACTGGTTGTCGTGGACGCTGCGGGTGATGGGCACGCAGTCATAGCACTTCTCCTTACTGGCAGCTTTGCCATACACGTGGCGGAACTTGGAGCTGCGGTACTGTGGGTGCCACGACATCTGCAAGGGGAGAAACACAATGCCCCATGACGTAAGGACCGGCCGTCCCGGCAAGGCTTGCAGACCCCCACTCCACAATCCCCAGCACAGGCTCACTCTCCCCATTTGACCTCCTCGCACCAACCCTCAGCCAGCAAGCGGCAGCCACGTTTTTTCTCTGCCAGTCTTCACCCCTTTGGCATGACCCATCTCTGCACCCGCTGCACGTTTCTGATGGGAGAGAGGAGAGCGCAGGGGAGAAAAGACGGCTCTCTCCATCGCCAGCTAGCTGGCCTGGGCGTGCACCAGCAGTCCCTACGGCAGGGCCATGTGGCAGCGAGCTTAAGAGGAGATGAATCCCAGTAACGCAGAGCTTGGGAAGCATGAAAGATACATTGTGGGTGAGGAAAGCCTGAAAGATGGCGAGTGAATGAGACAGTCTGGATGCATGCATCATTTAGCCTCAGGTGGTTTAGGACCAAAACCAAACCTAATTTTGTTCAAATGAATGGAAAAAAGAGGCTTGAGAGATCACAGGAATAGTTACAGTCACCTGATGGGTTTTTTTCCCACTGACAATGACGTTCGGCATGTCGGGTTTGTAACTGCACCACAGCCCTCTGACAGACAGCATTTTAAATGGTGTTTAAATGAGATACATAAAGCATGCTAAACACAAGAACCCCTTCCCACAGAGAGCAGTGAAGCTTAATGGAACTGATGCAATGGATTTCAAACAGGAAACTACCAGTGGTGGGCAGAAAAGGCAATTCAGGCTATTGACTCCTGCTCTTTCCACAGGACCTAGACAATAAAAGGCACATGGCAGGGACGGTGGAGAAGATCCTGTTGCCCAAAGGAAAAGAAATGCAGATCAGGCAAGAAGGCTATGGGTGATAGAGAGCCCCACACAATCAGCTGGGAGTATGGGCAAAGACTGGGAGAGGGCTTAGTTTTGCCCCATATTGATCCATTTAATGTGCATTTGGTGAATGGTATTATCAGTGATGCTGGATCAGCGATACTCCAGATTGAGGGAGGAACCCAACCAAGCAGCTTTTCAGTTACAGCAAGACTTAGACCGCTCAGTCACCTGGGTAAGTGTTTGAAGGGAAACATGCACTCAGTGGCAGGAAGACAAGTCATCGTCACCTGACAAGCGGTGCTCTAAGCAATTCTAAACCAAAATGTCCTTGTTACTGGCATGGTATCGTGTCCTGCTGGGATGACTACTAAATGCCAGGAATCTGTCTTGCTTGATCCTGGGCAGTTGAACAGTACCTTTACAAGCACCCATCAACACAAAGATCCACAAAGCCCACATCCCACGTCACACTGGAAGTTTTAGGCTAGGACACAAGTCCTGTCCTATTCCCTGCCTCCTCCCAGTCTACTGGCACAGCTCAGAGGCAACCCCACCTTGGACAAATACACGTGCCTGTAAAAAAATCAGTCCTGGCAGATCACCAGTTGCTTTCACAGTCATTTTTGTTGCTCACCTTTACCTTGGTGTGCTTTACCTGTGTTAGCCCTGCCTTTGTCCATATTCTTAGCCAATTAAACTTCTTGTGCAGAAAACATCACATGCAAAGGATCTCTGATACCGTGAGGGCTAGCTATCCCAAACAAAAACAAAGAAATGCAAGTTATTTGAAAAAGAAAGCAGCAATCCTGGGAAGCTAATCTTGGAAGAAGGGATGTTCAAAGGCAGAAAGAAAGCTGAGGTTACATGCAACTGGCTAGCTCCCCAAACAGCCCCAGAGGTGCAGCATTCTCAAACAACTTCCCGCTCATTACAGCTTTAGTGGTTAGGTTTACTCATACCGGGGGGGAAAAAAAAATCAGTCTTGTCTGTATGCAGCAGTTCCTTCTTACAGCAGGAACATTCTCTTTCCAAAAGAAAATTAACTGCCTGGCTCCAAGGCACTTCTACCTGTAACTGCTCCTGAGGTGGGAGGGAGTATGTGGTCTGGAGGTTCAAGGCTCCTCTCCAGGAGGAGCTCCCATCTCCAAGACAGGAGATATTCATTACTGCAATATCATTCCTACGGCGAGCAGGAACACACAGCAAGATACAGACATCCTGTGCAGACTACCTGTAAAATGCTAACAGTGAATAAGGGATAAAGGAAATAAAAGGAATTAAATACCCAAGATTAGTCAGTGCTTAGGAAAGACAGCCCTCTCCTATTTCAATTTGTAGAATTAAGGTTCAGCTGCCACAGGAATGGACTTCAAAGCACCTACAATTTGGACAGCAGGGCAAGAGATGACCAGGAATATCATAAAATTGGCTAATACAATCCCAGTGGAACAGTGTCCCTCTTGACACGACTAAAAGAAAAACACTCTTGGATAAAATATGGTGAAAAACAGCCTGAATAGGTGCAGCATCAGCAGACTGCATCTGGTACAGTGGGAAACACTTGCTGTGGTTTAACCCAGCAGGCAGCTGAACACCACCCAGGCACTCACTCACTCCCCCCCACCCCTCAGTGGGATGGGGGAGAGAACAGGGGAAAAAAAGTAAAACCCGTGGGTTGAAATAAAGACAGTTTAATAGAACAGCAGAGGAAAAGAATAACAATAAGAATGATAATAGAATATACAAAGCAAGTGATGCACAATGCAATTGCTCGCCACCGGCTGACCAATGCCCAGCCCATCCCCGAGCAGCGATCACTGCCCCCTGGCCAACTCCCCCCAGTTCATATACTGAGCATGATGTTACATGATATGGAATACACCCCTTTGGCCAGTTGGGGACAGCTGTCCTGGCTGTCGGGGCATGAGAAGCTGAGAAGTCCCTAACTGGTATAAGCCCTGCTCAGCAACAACTAAACCATCGGTGTGTTATCAACACTCTTCTCATACTAAATCCAAAACACAGCATTATGCCAGCTACTAGGAAGAAAATTAACTCTATCCCAGCCAAAACAAGGACAACACTGATCCCAAAAAAAGCAGACACCTGGTCATAAGGAAAAACTTGTTGGGAAGGAATGTGGAGGAGTGTTCCACACTAGAGGTTGCTCAAGTGGTGATAGGTCTCCATCCCTGGAAATCCTTTCATGACTTGGTTAGACAAAGCCATATCCTCCTTGATCTAATGTTCATAATAGTCCTGCTCTGAACAGGTGGCTGAACTGGAGAAAAACAGGGGCACGGTGCCACCAAATCATACTGAAACCTCATGATTTAAAACTGAAAAATCTCACATCTTCACTACATAAAATAAGCCCCTGTGTGTACAGCCTGTCTGCCACAAGCCATGCAGCAGACAAGATGTGGTTCCTCAACAAGAGACAATCTTCCAGCTGGCTGTTAATGAGAACAGCACGGCCAGGGCTCTGACAGATCTCAGCTATTAGACAGTGCAAGCTATGGCGTCTACAAGAAGATCCTCACAGAGGGAAGAGGTCAACATTCCTAGAAGTTCTCCATCAGAGCTCTCACTACACCAAATGCTGTGTTATGTATAAATGCAGGCCAAATACCAAATGCATAGGTCCAGCCTTTTCGCTCAGTTCCTGTGCTTGCATGGCAGGGCACAAGGGACATCAGTATACAGCTACAAGTCTCTTCCTTGTTTTTTGATTAAAGCAGCAGGTTTTCCAGTCACTCCTTGTCCTCCCTCTACCTTCTTGGAAGGACGGAGTCGATTTATTCACTCCTCATGTGGTACTTCATCCGTCTTGACCACCCTGCACTCTTTCTTCTGCTAGACACAATGCCATATGTGTTCCTGGTTGCATGCCGTGTCTAATCCCCAGGGCTGAAGGTGGAGCAGAGGGGCTGGCCAGAGGGAATCACAGAATGGCAGGGGTTGGAAGGGACTGCAGATTGTACGAGCGTCCATATGTTTCTAACCATACAGCTGATGCAAAGAATGTGTTTAGCTCTATCGTCCCCTCACCCAGCTCTCAAAGACCAAGTCCTGGGACCTTGCGGTTGTTACTCCCACGTCTTCCAACAAAGAACATTCAGGAGATTTTTTTCTGAAGCTTCCAAGAGTTCCTGGAGTAGGAACAGACATCCCTGCAAGCACTGCTCAGATCTCCGCTTACCAGCTTGCAGCAGGCAATCAGCACAAGATTTTTCAGACGGGACAGCATTTCCTAGGCAGCTTCTGATAATTGAGATGTGCAACCCTAGAACTGGGAGCATTCACATCTCATGAAAGAATATGCAGTGGTCTATATGAATTAGAGTAAAATGCATCCATTTGCTTCATAGATACTCACTGCTGGCATAAACAGAGGAAGCAGCTCCTCTGCCTCTCTAAGCAGGGTAATGCAACTGCAAGAGATATAGCAAGGACATACAGATGTGAGTTATTCCCTGAAGCCTCTCACAATAGGCATTTCTGGGTGCTTGCCTCTGAGCTGAAAGAAGGACTACCCTGAGAGACAGATCTGATCGTGTGGAGAGCCTCAACTGCAGAGCAGAGGAACCTTCATGCAAGCTGGTCTCAAAATAAAAGGATCCTCATCTCTT
>JAKFQP010000130.1:402155-459900 GCA_023375905.1 Nycticorax nycticorax | reverse complement strand
TACCAGGAGCCATGCTTGCAAGCCAAGCTGTTTAGCAATGGCCATCATTCCTGCCTTTTGAATGTATTGCTGTTCTAGGTTGCTAGTAAGAGTGGTACAACAGCAGATGAGAGCCAAAGGTTTAATTTGAGTTCATTTGTTTGATACAGCATTTGAGCTGAAACCTTCTCTCCTGCCCTCGTGAAAACAAGCAGGCCCTATTTCCCTGAGATTAACCTCAACAACCATATGGGGTTGCAAAAAGGACGCATAGAGGGAAGAGACCACCCCATCCAGATGCAGAGATGAAGATGATGGTGAGCAAAAAGGTGACCTTCAGAAGCAGAGATCACACAACATCACAGAAAAGAAAGGAAACCGAGGCACAAAAGCATTCAAAGCGGCACAAAACAGCATCTGGAGAACTCACAGAAGCTGAACAAGGGCACAAGAAACTTCTCTTGGCTAGGCCACCTGGAGCTCCTTCAGGGATGGTGTCTGAGGTCTCTGTCTATAGAAAGTTTTTCAAGCTAAGCAGGCTGAAAACCACCTCCTCGTTTGCAGAGAGTTGGCTCCCCATGTGTGCCCACAGCTGTCCCTGGTCCTGTGGGACCAGGTTCCAGACATGAACCAAGCCCTTCTCTCCACCTTTGTGCACAGCACATCCATGGACCTGGCAGCACCCAGCGGGCATCCGCCCCACATGCATCCATCAAGACACAAGTCCTTGGCCCCTTCCGTCCCCACACCAACACATATTAACATTTGACTGACTCAAGGCTGTAGAGGGAAGAGGCTCGCTGCTGACTCCAGTGATAAAAACAGGCTTCCTACTCCACCAGCTATAAGACCACCTTTATTCAAAGGCTTTCTTACAAGTTTCACCCAAACTAAGCCGTGCAAGTGCAAGATCACTCCCTGTAGAGCACTACATTAGATGGGGGGTCTCTTACAATACCCTATCACAATCCTGGTACGGAAGTGGGGCACATGGCTGGCAGAAGCTGAAGGCTACATGGATGGCAGAAGCAGCACTCAATTCAGCCAGTGCAGAATTTCTAGGCTGAATAACAGTTTGTAAGCTCTAACAGAAAGCTCTCCAGCTCTGCCTGCCTTCAGGTAAGCAAGGAGAGAACAGACTGCCTGTCTCAGGACTATTGCCGTGATCAAGGGACAGCCAGAGCTCTTCCAGAGACCAGAATCTGGCACAGCATCTCCTGAAGGGACACTCTTGCATCCTCTCACCATCCAAACACACACTGAGATGCTCACACTGGGGCTGAGAGCCTTCCAGTTCATCGTCCGCAATGTGGATGTTACGTGCCCCGCACCAAACAACTGTTTTCTGTTTTCTTGGGCTGCTCACCTCTGAGCAGGGTACAAATCCATGCCAATGAATTAATAATGGTTATGTTTGCTTCACGCTCCCCCCGTTCCGCACAAGAAGCCTCCCTTGAGACCTGTGCTCCGCCTGCCCCGTGTTGCACTCCTGCGTGAAAGCTGCCCTGGCATCAGGAGACATGGGCTGGAATCCAGCCATACCTCTGGAGACCTCGCCCCACTGCACTCCTGGGGAAAGCACATAACATGACAAATCTTCCAAAACACTTTTAAGTGCTGTTTGCCATTGTCCATAGGCAGGTTTCCAAGCTCTGCCTGTACCTCACCTGCCCCTCTGAAAAGCACTTCTGATGTCCAGGTGATCCAGCCTGGCGAGTTGGACTCTCTTCCTCCCTTGTCCTTATTGACAGGGAATCAAGAGAATTTACAGTTCTGAAGGACTTTCCTGAGGTCCCGATCTCTTTAAAGTTAGTGATAATTTGAAAAGCAGAAAAAATAAATTTACCCCTCATTCCTTCTTTTGCATGCAGGGTCAAAAAGAAATAGAAAGCAGAGAAAGGAAGGAATGCAAATGCTAATAAGGGGGATTTTGAAAGTTACAATAAACATTTCAGTCTGAAATGCCATGAAAACTTTTCATTTCCCTTTTCATCTTCTCTTTTGGAATGCTAAACTTGTATTGCATAGGTAATGCCTTTTTAGGTGATGTTTCTATGGCCAAAAAGCCCATAGGGCAGCCTTGCTAGTCTCTTGAGAGCACTGTTTGCAAGTATCCAAGGAGAGTGCCACAAGAGATTTGAACTTCCAACTCCATGCAAATTGGCACAAGGATACACAACGAGAAGGCTCCAGAGAAGACACACATCCTCTTCTCAGACCTTTATCAGCAGTCATGAAATAAAATCTTTACCTGCATTTAGCATTAAGTAATAAAATAAAACAAAAGCAAGAATTACTGGCCTTCCCAAACTCTGCCTAGGTCCATGATTTTCTCTGGCCCTTTTCCTCCTACTGTCTTCAACCCCGTCCTCTTCTTCCACATGAGGTGATCCTCTCAAAATTAATCCAAAAATGAGCGCTTTCAGCTATCTCGTCTCTGCTACGGCAATTAGATAATGCTTAGAGCCAGATGATGAGAGCAAGGTGTACGTGAAGTCAGCTTCAACGCTGCCCTACACTGAACACCAAGCTGCACGTGGGAAATAGGAGAGACATTCCCATGCCCACCACCCCAGGACTTGTAGAAAGGAAGCAGTTAAATACATGACTTTAAATGTGGTAATTAATATATCATGAAATACTGCTGGGTTTCTGCCTGAGAGACAGCTACATGCACTGCAAATTTCATGACGTGACTCCATAGGGAGCAGACTGTACAAGACAGCTCCATAAAAAGTACTCCCCCTCTCCTGGCTCTGCTGTCCCCACAGTAGGTTTATATTGAAGCAGGAAGACATCTGCCACCTCCTCCCAAACCAGGCTTGTGCAATCTTCACACAGGCACAAGGTCTTGGTTTCTGTGTCCCCGCTTTAAAGAGTCTGGTGGCCCCTCTTCTGATGAGAGAGAGGTGTGCTTCTGGTGCATCTTGCTTCTTGCTGCATCTCAGCAGAGGAACACCTGCGGGGCAGGCTGCTCCAAACCTTCCTGCTCTTACCCAGCCAGCATGGGGGCACAGCTGGGGAGCAGCACAGAACACATAAGGTCAGCAGGGTAAGTATTTCTTATGCCTCCTGCAGAAGGCATCTGTCACCTGGAGGCGGAACGCTAGCAAGACTCACCTACAAGCACATTTCACTGGGAAACGGCTGCTCTTAGCAGCTGACTTACCAACCAAGCCAACTAAGTCCCAGGTCCACCCATCTAGACTTGGACGGTTTGGACAAATACATCACATCACTATATTTACTCTGAGTAATGCTACTAATGCTTCTTGAACAGGGCAAAGATCTCTCTCCCTGAGACCTGGGTACTGCAGGCCACGCAATCCAATGCACCCTGCCCCTGCGGTTAAACAAGAGCATTCAAAGTGACAGGCATTGAAAAAACAGTGTGCAGAGGAACTTCTCACTTCCAGATGGCTTTAAAACTTTCAACCTTGCATGGCTCCGCATGCATTTCTCACCCTTTCTTCTTGCCTTATGCAGAGAAAAGGCAGTTGGCTGCAACCCTGATAGGAGCACAGTGATCACAAAACAAGCAAGCAGCCACTTTCTAGCTACAAGCAACTAGCGCGGGGTTTCAATTTCCCATCCTGTGTGTCCTTGATAGACACCAGCTTTCAAGGCAATGAAAAGGGCTTCATTAGAAGAGTGGGCAAACATGTCCCTCTTGCTAAACCAAGTATTGTAATCAGATACAGTTTTCTGCAAGTAGCACGTACTCATCACGGGAGGGTTGAGGAAGACAGGACAGATTCCCTCATGCCAACACAGACCAGGCTTGGGCATGAGCAGTCAGCCCACTGGAGCACGGTCTGGTCCAGCCATCATTCATTCCACCCCACACAAATATTATTGCCAGGTGATTTCACCAGAGCAGTCAGCTCTTCACACCTCACCTTCTTCCCAGCCTCCTCTTTCCCCTTTCAACAGGAGCAGCAGTAAAGGACCGTTTTACCACAGATGTTAGGGAGCAATCCTCTGTCTCAGAGAAAGGCCACCCCCCGCGACACATCAGTATGGCTGCAGCTTTCTCTAGAAACTGGAGGAGACCCCTCAGAATACCAAGGGAATTACTGCACTGTCAGGCTGTTGCAAGAGCAGGCAGAGGCTTTGCCAAGACACCTCTTTGCTCCATTGGTTTGGGACCATCCTCATCTCATCCTATTAGCAGTTCTTGCTTCCCCATGATGAAAGTCCCTATCACAAAGGCAAATGCTCCTCTCTCCTGTCCTCTCCTGCTTGGTGACACCCCATTTATAACAAGCTCTTCCCAAGAGAATGTACATCAATAAATCAAAGCCCAACCCTCATACAGCCATCCAAACCTTGTGTTGAAAGGGTCGTGCTGTCCTTCCTCATTTTAAGCATTCCTTCTCTTGGGGTGTGAAAGGTTTGAAATACACTGCTGTCACTATGGAGGAAATACTGCCAAGAACCGATCACAGAGATGAACATTTAACAGGTTATCTTGTCCCCAACAACCGCCAACAGCAGGCGGTGGTACCTCACAGGCCACCTTCCAGTCCTCTGGTACCTATGAGGCCGCTCGATGGCACAGCAGGAAGATGCAGGTGTCGTAACAGATCTCCAGCATTTCAGCTCCTTTCTTTAAAGGAAATCTAAACCTTTTCTTTTGACCACAGAAGGCAGAAAGCTCAAACATCAACTGCAACTGTTTTGGCTCAGGAAGAAGTTCTAAGCACAAGTGAGGAAGCTTGTTGCAAAGGAGCGACAGAAGCAGCAGCTAAAACAGTCCTTGCAGGCGGCATGGAAATATTCAAGAGCATTATACTGGGAGCAAGAGAGTTTGAAGTTGCAGCCAAATTAAGAAAATAGAAAGGGTTTAAGTTTAGGCGGATTTAATATAAAAAAGCACAACTAACAGGATGAGGAGCAATTTCTAAATGGCACAAAAGCTACTAAATTCTTTCTCAAGCACAACCGCAGCAGGATTTTCAAGGTTAACCTCCTCCAAGTCCATCCCAAAAATGCAAGAATTGTTTTCTTCTGAGAGAGGCTGTGGGGTTTCAATCCTTAGAAATACTCAAAACCCAACCAGACAATGCCCTGAGCAACCCGCCCAAGGTGAACCTGCTTCAAGCTGGCAGCTGGACTAGATGGTCTCCAGAGGTGCCTCCACCCTCAGCCATGCTACGACCCTGTGAAGTCTGCACAGTGATCACTAGGGAGAGCATCCCAAGCAGGCACGGTGAAAGCAGACCAGAACTTTCCATGGGCGTTCAGTGTGAAGGCGATGGGAGAAGTTCCTGTTGCACAACACTGCCTGCCCGGGACTCATCAGACAGGCCATGCTCAGGGGAAGAAAACAAGCAGGGACTCAAACAGCTGACTTAAAAGCAACAAAAATAGCTGGACTACAGTGTTTAAATCCATTTAAATCCAGCCATATAAGGAAAGCAAGAAAGCAATGTTAGGTTTTCGGGGGAAGGTGGGGAAAGGAAAATGACATCAAAGAAGTAAAAAATGGAACAAAGTAGCAGATATGCAGATAAAGGTGAGATAGATGGAGAGTCAGCAAAGCTTTTGTAAGCCCCCACTGGGCCTCACAAGCCAAACTGCACTAACAAAAGCCAAAATCTCTGTGACACCGTGTGCTCAGTTTCCAATACCAGCATGGTTCCTCACCACACTAGTAAGGCAGCAAGAAGGTCCTCAAGTGAGTAAGTGGTTTGTGAAAAATGGCAAATACCTACTTTTTGAGTGCTGCAGGCTTCAGTTTGAAATAGACTCTCACCACCCTATATATACACCTACACGTCTCCCAGGAAGGATAAATTCGTGGAAGAGAGGCAGGTTGTCACTTGGTCTTAGGAGTCCATCTTTTTTCCTATTCTTCTCATTCATTTCTCTACATCCTTCCCTAAGGACCTTTTTTCTAAAATTCCCCAGTAATGGACAGTTCATCATCTTCCTGTGACACTTATCCCAGCACTCAGCTGCCTTTACTATTACAAGGCTTTTCCCTGCTTTCAAAATTAAATCTTTTGTGCAGTCAATGTCCCTTGCTTCTCCTATTTAGCCGGATCACATGGAAAAGACTATTCCCTTCTTCCTGCAAGAAGCTTTCCTCGGCAGTTGACACATAGCTTTCCAGTTTTCTCCAGCTTTTACCTCATTCTCCTTCTGTCAGCCACATTTTCTCAACAGCTGATTAATTTGTCCTCCTCGCTTCCACTCTCTTTGGCTGATCTGTATTTTTCCAGAGCAGTTGCACCTAAAACTGGCATACATTTATTTTACTAACGTGGATGAACAGATGCTCCCTTTATAATTTACCAGATACTTTCCTGTTCATATTTATCATTTTCTTGCTACATCACGTCACTGGGTCGTGCTCAGCCTGGAAGGAACTGCAGCCCCTGGACACCCTTCTGCAGAACTACACTGAGTCTCATGGTCCTGACTCATGTGAAGACCTGAACCTCCCATTGCTGAACTGCATCCTGATTTTCCCATGCCATTTCTTCAGCTCATCAAGGCAATTTCAAACCAGAGCCCTGTCCTTCTGCAGGCTTCCTGCTCCTCCTCGTTTCCTGGTTTTTATTTATTGCTTTGTCCTAATTATTAACAAAAATACCAAACGGCATCAGATGGCAGGAAGAACCCTGCAAAACTCTTCTCAATAAATCCTCACATTTTGATAATTAATGGTCACATAAGCTCTCCTGTATAGATCCCTCGCCAGATTTACATGTGCCTTACCATAGACAGGTGTATCAAGTGCATATTCCCTTATCTCAGTTGTGTGGGACAGCACTGAACATTGTTCTAAAGTCAAGATAAATGACATCTCCTGCTTCACCACATCCACCAAAGGGCTCACCACACTTTGCAAGAGGAAATCAGAGCGTATTGACATGTTTGGTTTTGCCATGCTCATTCTGCCTCTTTTGTCTCGTTAT
The DNA here is from genome assembly GCA_023375905.1 of Nycticorax nycticorax. Classification (NCBI taxonomy): domain Eukaryota; kingdom Metazoa; phylum Chordata; class Aves; order Pelecaniformes; family Ardeidae; genus Nycticorax; species Nycticorax nycticorax. The sequence goes on along the minus strand of JAKFQP010000130.1, from coordinate 452,995 downwards.
TTCTCCCACGTATTCCGCTTTTTCTTGTTGTTCTGATATTCTTCTCATGGAGAGTGTCCTGGTTTCGGCTGGGACAGAGTTAATTTTCTTCACAGAAGCTAGCATAGTGCTGTGCTTTGGATTTAGTACTACAAGAATGTTGATAACACACTGATGTTTTCAGTTGTTGCTAAGTAGTGCTCAGACTACTCAAGGACTTTTTGAGCTTCTCCTGCTCGGCCAGGTGCAGAACAAGCTGGGAGTACAGCACAGCTAGGACAGCTAACCCAAACTGACCACAGAGCTATTCCATACCATAGAACTTCATGCTCGGGGGGGTTGGTCGGTCGGTCACGGGCAGAGTGATCGCAGCTCGGGCGGTGTGGTCGCGGCTCGGGGGGAGCGATCGCTGCTTGGGACGGGCTGGGCATCGGTCAGCGGGTGGTGAGCAATTGCATTGTGCATCACTTGTTTTATATATTCTGTATATTTTCTTACCATTATTATTATTATTGTTATTCTTCTCTCTTACTAAACTGTCTCTATCTCAACCCACGGGTCTTACTCTTTTTCTCCGATTCTCTCCCCCATCCCACTGAGGGAGGAGGGGGAGTGAGCGAGCGGCTGCGTGGTGCTTAGTTGCCAGCCGGGTTAAACCACGACAGAGAGGCTCAAGCTTCCCCCTGTCTATAGCTCAGGAATTAACTCCATCCTCTGCAGGGTCCTCAAATACAACCTTCTAATTGCTCTGAGTTAATTTCGGACAGCTCTTCATGTGTCCTGCAGCCTGCACTGACTGGGGTCCCCATACATCTGCCACGAGCACTGCCTAACCTCACCTGCCCCACTGTAACCCAAATTACCACCATTCCTTGCAGTTGCAGAGGAATTTAGCCAGGTTTGGGAAGGGCTATGCATTTGTCACTCCAAGAAGCCAATATGGTTGGAAGCCTTGAGCCCTGCCAGTCAGGACTGTGCTGCTGGGATGATCATAGGGCATGCCAAGCCTGCTAGGAGGCAACTCACCGGCTAAGCGACCAGTACCACAGCACCCACTGGGGTCCAGGGACTGGGCTGCGGGTGGGACAGAAAACTGCTTGTTCTTCCTAACAGCATAACAGGGGTGCAAGTTCTTCAGGAACTCCAAGCTTTTGTTCTCATGGGGCTTCGGAAACAGGTTTTTCCAATAGAGGAGACTGAACTCCAGGTCCAGCGCACCAGATACCTGCATCGTCAGCAGGTCACTCACAGAACGCCTTATCTGCAGCAGGAAGAGAGCTCCTGTCCCACCTGCAACTGGAGATCGGCAGCAACACCCAGGAGTCCAAATCCAGAATCAGCGAGCCAGGGTGCCTGCTGTCCCAGCACACCTCCTCAGGATGCACAAAGCCTTGCTGCTCCTGCTGCGGAAAGTCAGGGCCGCAGCGCTGTGCAACCCAGAGGCTCTCTGCAGGGCAGACTGTCTCACACCCCCGCCTGCCCTGGGCTTTGCTCAGCACACCAACAAATGCCCCTCTGCAGACATGCTTATCTGCAGGCACGATGGGGATGAAGAGCATCTTCACCCTTTCCCCTGTGAGAAGTACCCCTTTTAGGTTAGTTTCAGCATGCAGGGTGGATCAGCCACACTGGTGGGATTGTATTAATACAGTTACAGGCTGTAGTTTCTACGGAAAAAAAATTCCCACCTAAATAGGCCTGAAAAGCCCAGTGGCAGGCTGGTAAGGTGGCAGCATAAGTAAAGGTGTCTGTGCTTTGCAGTACATGGAAAGCCACAGCTCTAGAAATCCAGAGAGCAATCACAGCTCACACTTTACAGCTCAGCAGATAACACTATCAATCCCATTTTCTCTTTTCCTTCCTTTTAGTCCAGCCATAGCTCTTTAATTTCAAAACTGAACTCAACTTTTCCTACACAGGAAAGGGGTAGGGGATAGCTCCCAGAGAACACCTTATTCGGAAAATGTATGCATTCTGTCCAACTGGATCCCTCTTGCGAGTAGTTTATCACCCACCTCTTAGGTCCAGCATGCCTGACGGTTGCCCTTTGCCAGTCGTTTCCCCGCACCCAGCAGCGCAGTCAGAGCACGGGCATAGGCACACCGCAGCGACGCCGTGCGGCCCCGATGGCCTACGCTGGGCACTTCACTTGCCCCAGCGAGCGGATTTGCCGCAGCCATGCTACAGGCAGGCATGCTGGCTCCAACCCTCGCCCAGGCAACATTTTTCACTAATTCAAGGCTCCCAAGTTTACATTTCTGAGTTTGCATTTTAAAAAAATAAAAAAAAATTCCACCCACACACTTCCGCCTGCAAAGTTTCAAAACGTAAGATGAGTTATGTCCTCAAAAAGGCAACCCTGAAGGCAAACAGAGGAATGTCAGTGCTATCTACAATTTGTAAGACACACACATATGAAACAGTCTCCTGCCTTTTACAGATGTTTTATCACGGCTTGTGTTGAGCTACTGCTTCAAGACAAAAATCAGAGCCCTCAGAACTTCGTCATCAGCCTCCTGGGTCGGGTACCAAATAAGCATAGACCATCTTGTTTCTGGTCCAGCTTCTCTCAAACCCGTCACACCAAATGGTTTGTGAGCCTCAGAGCTTAAGCTAGGCTCCCCTCCAAGCCGTGGATGCTCTCCCAGGCACATTTGCAAGAGAGCAGGTCACGTACCCCGAGACGCACCTTGCTGTCCAAATTCCACTTCTGCTGTGTAAGAACACTATCAAGGAGAAATCATCAGTAACAAATTCCTTTGGATCCAAAGTCAACCACACAACATGGTTATGCAGCAACCCAGAGCTCTAAATACCATCTGTACACGCCATCTCAAACCAAGCTCAGAGGCTATGGATTTATTAGTACAAGAGTAATGAATGGTACAGATATGGTGGTTTTCACCTCTTGGTTCCCAGTTTGGTTCCACCTAATGCAGGGCAAACAGAGGCAGTTGCCTCTTCCACAACCATAGACTGGGAGGTAAAGTCCTCCCTACAGGGATGTTGCCTTGGAGGTGAGGTTTGTCAGTTCAGAGTCCCCCCGTGGGCAACCTGACCACTGGACTATGGCCCTGACCATGTCACTTGACAGCTGGTTGCTGAAAGACAGTTAAGGGAGCTACAGAAAGGGGCATGTTCCCAGGCTGGCTTTTTATGCATTCGGCTCACGGACTAGTGCAACTACAGTCAGTGGCCACAACTGGGAAACAAGTTTGCCTGGGAAATTCAGTCTGCCTTGCTGAGTCCAGAAAGGTCATCTCCCCCACCAGACGTGGTGCAAGCAGGAAAAGCATTTCCACCTTTGACTCCAGGGTTTGCAGTATAGTTTAAAGCTGTTTCTGTAAGAAGCATGCACTGCCGGCTGCCAGCAGCTCAGAAGGGGATTTCTGGGGCCTCAGGCAGCCCAAGTACAAGCGCTTGTGCCTCTTCCCACAAAAAAGAGGCCCCTGTGTCTCAGAACATGGCACCCTGAACCCTGGATGAGGTCCTCCCACCTCGGCCATCACAGCAGAAACGCAGGAGCCGTCTCCCGCAGCCCTGCTGCCAGTGGTGGGTGAGCCAGCATCTACGTTCAATGGTGGGCATCTTCATGGGTAAGACTACTGAACATACATTCATGGAGACTCCAACGTGGGGCACTGCTACTGCAGACGTCGGGTTTGCAAACTGCAGTGTTGACATGCATACCACACCTCAGACACCTGAGCCCCGTCAGGGAAGCAGTTTAAGTTGGTGCCACAAGAAAACTGAGTTACTGGTGAAGTCTCACAAGCAGGACCGGTCTACCAAGCAGGTTTGCATGAATAATGCATGGGATAGTTTGTAAACAAGAAAGGAGGTGGAGAGCCACTAGCTAAGTGATCTCACATTCCTCAATTTGCTTTATCAATCTCAGTATTCAGAAAAAAAAAAAAAAAAAAAAAGCTTAAGAGCAGTCCAGGCTCTCCAGTGAATCAACAAAACCACACAAAGGGCTGTACCACTTCTCAGCCTCCAGGCTGTGCATTAGCTTTTAGCAAAGGCATCTACCACATGAATAATGCAGCACGTCTTCCAGAGCATCTGTACTCCAATCAATCCGCAGTAGCAAATAAAAACCTTTCAGCACGCCTTTCTATCAGGCAGCAGGACCTTTTTACAGCTGCTCAGAGGCATACCCTTCGAAAAACAAGCCTATCTGCTACCAGAGCTGGAAGCCTTTTAAACCGGCCAGCTGGGAACCAGCCTTTTAAATCAGCCATTCTGCCATGGGCCTTGATTTTATCAATTGCCTTTCTTTGTCTTTTGTTCCTAAAGGATCCACACCCACCGTTACGGGGCTCAAATTAAGGGAGCTCGGACTAAGGTTTCAGTCCACTTTCGGGAACAGACGCGTGCCGCCCCCCCAAAAGCAGCAGCTCACCCCCTGCCGCCTGCCCAGGGACCCTCTCCTTCCCGAGGGGGACAAGGCAGCCCCAGCAGCCACGCCAGCATGCTTGCCACATCCCTCTCCTGCCCTGTACCAGCAGCCTGGTGATCAAAGTACCCTTCCCCAAAGTGGGGGTATGGGCAAAGAGCCTTCGCCAAACGAAGTCTCAGTCGTACGCTCCAACCTCTGTATTTTCAGAGGCAAAGCAGGTGGTGGAAAGCGGTGCCTTGTCCACATCCATCACTAGGGCCGGCCTGAACAGCAGTCCTCTGCAGAAGCACAGAGGTCCCTTCTCCTTGGCAGCCCTGGGGGGCTGTGGGAACGGCTTCTGTCACCTCATTTCAGCAGCAGAACCTGCAGGCTACTGGCTCCCTGAGGGAGACGTGCTGCTGCTGGTGTGGAGGGATGAGGATCTGCAGAGGTGGTGGGGAACAAAATGACAACCACAGAATCATAGAAACCCTAGGTTGGAAGGGACCTCAAGGATCACCTAGTCCAGCCTTTCTAGGTAACAGCACAAAACAACAGCAAAGCAAGATCTCAAAGGAGACCATACTCTAGAGATGCGTTATCTTTCATCAGAAAATTCAGCTCTAAAGAACACTCCAAAATATTTGCAGTTCTCCAACATGGCAAAGATACTTAAATAGAGTGCCCTGGAAAGCTGGTTGTGAAAAAACACCTCTGCCTGTAATATAAACATTGCACAAATGCAGAGGGCACGAAGCAGGGAGCGAAGGAGTCACTCGAGATGGCAATGAGTTAGTTTCCTCATCCACAGAACAGCGAGGCCCAAGCCTCTCTCTGAGCGGGCACAGCAGCCCCTCTTGCCCCTTGTTTAGGGTGTATGCTGGCCAGGGCAGGACGTGAGCACCTACCCGTGTCCCTGGGAGGAGGCATGTCAGATTGTCCTGGTTTCGGCTGGGATAGAGTTCATTTTCTTCACAGAAGCTGGCATAGTGCTGTGCTTTGGATTCAGTACTAGCAGAATGTTGATAAGGCACTGATGTTTTCAGTTGTTGCTAAGTAGTGCTCAGACTACTCAAGGACTTTTTGAGCTTCTCCTGCTCGGCCAGGTGCAGAACAAGCTGGGAGTACAGCACAGCTAGGACAGCTAACCCAAACTGACCACAGAGCTATTCCATACCATAGAACGTCATGCTCGGGGGGGTCGGTCGGTCGGTCGCAGGCAGAGTGATCGCAGCTCGGGCGGTGTGGTCGCAGCTCGGGGGGAGCGATCGCTGCTCGGGACGGGCTGGGCATCGGTCAGCGGGTGGTGAGCAATTGCATTGTGCATCACTTGTTTTATATATTCTGTATATTTTCTTACCATTATTATTATTATTATTGTTATTCTTCTCTCTTATTAAACTGTCTCTATCTCAACCCACGGGTCTTACTCTTTTTCTCCGATTCTCTCCCCCATCCCACTGAGGGAGAGGGGGGAGTGAGCGAGCGGCTGCGTGGTGCTGAGTTGCCAGCCGGGTTAAACCACGACACAGATCTTCCCCCATGCTAGCAGCCAGTCAAGGCTTACGCAGAGGGTACCAGGTGGACACAGTCCCAGAAGAGGTGAGACGGTGGCTCCTCCGCTGACACAGGCATCACTTGCTTGCGCCGCAAGTTCCAGTACTTTTGCCTCCCCCAAATATCCACTCAGGCCAGGCAAGGCAAACATTGCATAGAGACCCGACCTGTACTGAACAGCAAAACTCCAGCAGCCGGCCACAGCCCTGCACCCCACAACCATCGTCAGGTCACCAGCTGGTGCCACATTGTCTCAGAGCATCCTTCCAGTGAGGGACCCCAATGCTGCCCACTAAGGGCCAAGAAAATACCAAAGCCCCAAACTTGGCAAAAGGCATATATATTGTGCAAATTTTGTTCATGTTAGAACATACACCAAGTGTTATAAACCTCAAAATAATTTTAAGCACGTATATCCAGGGCCAGGCCAGGGCTGTTAGGAGTGAAACAAGACCACTCTCCACAAGGCAAGGTTGAGACAGCAAAATTCCAGTGGCCATCCTGGATGAGCTTTCCAACTGCATTCGTATTCGGTCAGAGCTGAAGCCACAATGCACTCCCTGAGGCAGGCAGCAAGGCCCAGCAGGGTCCGGCATAAAAATTCCCTGATGGTGACAACCTGCTCACGGTACTGTCACATCCCCACCACCTGATATTACTCCTTGGCTGTGCTCTTCTGTCACACTGGCACAGCAGGGAGATGGACAAGGGAGCATATGTGCCTCACAAAAATAGCTCAGCCAGGTTATTTTTAACTGGGTCATCCCATCACAGCCAGCACCAACACGGGAGGGAAGAAACCGAAGGTGAGAACTGGCAAAGACCAGAGTCTCGGGCACCTCCCAAGAGGCTCGGACTCTCCTATCACCCAACCTGATAAGGACCCCAAGACTGCATTTTGGGTAGGATCCCCCAGAACATTGTAAAGTGAAGCCACGTCACGGCGTACTGGCTGAATTGTCACCCGTTCTTTATTTTATTGCTAGGGTCACTTCCAAGCCCGACACTGAATGTGTACTTGAGCCTCCCCTGGGACAAGTGGGAGAAGCGAAAAGATATTACAACAATAAAGCGTATAGAGAATCACAGGGAAAAAATTAGGCCAGAAGGCACTTTGGGGGGTCCTGAGTCATACCCTCAGCCCCAAGAAAACCTCACTACAAAGGCAGGTCATGTTGCTCAGACTGTCCAGCTGAGTTTGGAAGACCAACGAGGATGGAGATCCCACAGCCTCCTTGGAAAACCTGTCTGCCTGCAGTCTTGTGGAGAACCCCAGGCTGCAGCTGGCCTGCAGGGCTTGCAAGGTTGCCCAGATTGTGCTGGTGAAACTTGCTGCCCACCAGGACCCTCATGGCCTTCACTGAAGAGCTGTTCTCTTGCCAGTTGGACACAGCCGGCAGCACTGCGGGGAGCTGCTGCAAATCAGGGGCAGAAGTTTATCCATTATCTTTACTGACATTTATCTTTACTGAACTTCACAAGAGGCTGTTTTTTCCCCTCACAAGAGGCATGAGAGCCTGCTTTAGGCTGGGAGCCTCCAGGTTGCATAGGAAGCCCATGGAGAATCTGTTGCCAGACCTTGGGCTTCCCTGCAGTGGCCAGAGAAGCATCGCTCTTCCCACGAGCAACCAAAGTGATTCACCCCGGAGCGAGGGAGCCCGAAGCAGCTGCAGCACCAGCACTGTCACGCTGCTGCCAACGGCGCCTGGAGCTCCACTTCTCGAAGGTTCACACCTCTCACAGGGAGTGAAACACCACCTCGCTGCACATTAGTTCCCCCAGGCTGCAGCAGAAGTTGTTTCATGAATATTTTTAAGCTGACATCAGCTAGAAGTCAAGCTGAAGAGCACAAAGTGTGGAGAAACTTGCGCTTGGTCAACACAAAGCCAGTCTGTGCATCCCAGGAGGGATGGGGCAATCCTCCAGGGGTGATCCCACACTCGGCAGCAACACCATTTGCTGGCAGCTCAAACCTCCCCCTTCGCCACACACCCTGTGCCTGCTTCATGAGGTGCCTCTACTCTGCCAGCCCCGACAGAAAGAAAGACAACGCGTTGAGGACACAAACAGCTTCAGTCAGCATGACCTTTAAGAAATACAGTAGTGGGTCAGGGGAGTGAGAAAGGCTGGCAAAACCCAAAATGACACCAAAACTCAACTCAGTTTCATTAGGCTTATCAGAGATCCTGGGAAGTGCAGGAGGCAGTGCAAGAAGATGGGGCCACCCTGGCCTCTTTGGAGACCAAGCCCCTCCTTCCCCTGGTTCACCTCCAGCTGTCCAAGGTAGCCTGTGTACTCTGGCAGAAAGATAAAGCTGACTTGCCTGCATTCTCCACAGATAATACCCTCTTTCACTTTGACGGTTACCTGGGCAGCGAAGAAAATATTATTGCTTATCAACTTCCTTGTGAGTACTAATGTGCTTCTGAATTCAATGAGAGGGCAAATTCCACCTTACAGAGCTTTTCTACCCTGGCAAGATCCTGCTCTGTTACGAAAGAAAAGCAAATATAACAATCCTGGTTCAAAGAACAATAAAAACTAGAAGCCTCCTCTGCTCCACCACCCTGCAAAAACTCATTATAAAAAGGAAGTGGTGAAATGCACAAACTTTAAGAGACATTGCCACATTTCTTGTCAGAAAGGCAGCCTTGAAAAACTCATCATCTGACCCTCTGCAAGCTCAGCAGTTTCTCCTGAAACCAGAAGACCATGCTTTCACTCTCCTATTTCACAGGAAGAAGCTTCCCGCTTGTATTGGGTTTGTGTGGCAAGGTCTTGGTAGTGGGGGGGGGCTACAGGGGTGGCTTCTGTGAGAAGCTGCCAGAAGTTTTCCCTGTGTCCGTCGCTCGCCAAGGCCAAGCCAATCAGTGGCAGTGGAAGCGCCTCTGTGAGAACATATTTAAGAAGGAAAAAAAACGGCTGCGGCTCAGTAGCCGGAGAGAGGAGTGAGAGGATGTGAGCGGAGCAGCCCTGCAGCCCCCCAGGCCAGTGCAGCAGGAGGGCAGGAGGGGCTCCAGGTACTGGAGCAGAGATTCCCCTGCAGCCCCTGGGGCAGCCCATGGTGGGGCAGGCTGTGCCCCTGCAGCCCGGGGGGGCCCACGGGGGAGCAGATCCCCACCTGCAGCCCGGGGAGGACCCCACACCGGAGCAGGGGGGTGCCCAAAGGAAGCTGTGACCCCGTGGGAAGCCTGCACCAGATCAGGTTCCTGGCAAGACTTCGCGGACCCATGGGGGGAGGAGCCCACGCCGAAGCAGGTTTGCTGGCAGAACTTGTGACTCCGCACGGGACCCACGCTGGAGCAGTCTGCTCCTGAGGGACTGCACCCCATGGAAATTACGGACCCATGCTGGAGCAGTTCGTGAAGAACTGTAGCCCATGGGAAGGACTCACGTTGGAGAAGTTCATGGAGGACTGTCTGCTGTGAGAGGGACCCCACGCATGAGCAGGGGAAGAGCCCTCTCCCTAGAAAGAAGAAGCAGCAGAGACGTGTGATGAACTGACCCCAACCCCCATGCCCATCCCCCTGCGCTGCTGGGGGGAGTAGGTAGAGAAAGTGGAAGTGAAATTGAGCCCAGGAAGAAAGGAGGGGTGGGGAGAAGGTGTTTCAAGATTCAGCAGTTTTTCTCCTCTCCTTCTCTGAATTTGATTGATAATAAATTAAATTAATTTCACCAAGCTGAGTCTGTTTTGCCCGTGATGGTAGCTGACAAATGATCTCTCCCTGCCCTTGTCTCGACCCACAGGCCCTTTGATTTACTTTTCTCTCCTCTGTCTGGTTAAAGAGGGGAGTGATAGAGCGGCTTTGGTGGGCCCCTGGCATCCAGCCAGGGTCAAACCACCACACCACTACTCAAGGCCAAGCTGGCTTCTGAGTTTCAGGAACCAAAGTTCAGCTCCCTATCAAAAAGACGCAGCTGGGTCTCAGTGGTTTGCCATGTTGTTTGGGAAGACAGGGACACGTGGTCCCACTGCTCTTTACCGTGATGTCTAACCATGCCTGCAGACATCTGGCAGATGGGGTGTCTCTGCTAAAGGCCACCATACTGAAGGCTTTTCTTGCAGCAAAGCTGAGCATCACTGGTTTAGGAGATTTGGCCATCCTCAGAGAATCCCAAGAGCTTGGTTAGTTGCCCACTGGAGTCCAAGCGGGGTCCACTGGGCTAGCCAAGAGTTCTTCCCAAATCTTTTCTACCTAGCTGAGGAGTTGTGGCTGCCACCAGGACACAGACATGTTAGGAAATCCGAAGCGGCCAGCAGGATGGCAAGTCACTGGAAATTATACCAAGTGCAGATGTTTCTCCTGAGTTCTGTGAAGGTTCAGAGGCTACACACTTCACTTGAATGTCTGAAGATACAGCCCTTACACCTAATGACATCTAATGTAACCACATTCCCCCACTGGTTTGTGCACCAACCAGCCCACAGGCTAGAATGCTTACAGGACGCGATGAGATTCTGGCCAGCGAGACCAAGCCCGGCCTTAGGATCTCATCTCCAAAGCCACTTGGGAAAACTGAGAGTCTGATCAACCAGATGAAAATGGAAACTACTACAGAGCTGGGGCGCTAACCAGGCTCTGGCTGCCTGGGACGGAAAGCATGAGCAAAGATGCAAGGACCTCACCTCTGGTGGTCTCTAGTCCAGCCTCACAGTGAGCCTGCCCACAGCTCTAAATCGGATATGGAGCCTTAAAAACACTCAAGGATGAAGACCTCCACCTGCCTTGTCCCAGGGCTGCACCCCCCTCCTGGGCATGCAGCTTTCCGTAACGCCTGACCTCCTTGCCTGCAGCTGCAGCTTGCGTCCTTCTCTCCTTGTTGCACCACCAGTCACTGCCAAGAAGGGTCTGGCTCTGCAACTGCCCTTCCAGGAGTTGTATCCCACTGTTTGTAAACTAGTTTGGCAGCTAAAGACTCAAGGTACCTACCACCATGGACCAGAGAAGAACCAGCTGTGGGTTTCCCAGTCGTGAGCCAGGCAGTAAAGGGAAACAGTCCCTGTCCTTCTGGGAGCAATGACAGCAGGACCTTGTCTTGGAAAGCTGGCAGGCAGCATTAGGTCTTCCCTGAAGCCCATAGCCGCAGAGAACTTCCACCTCCCTTGCAGCATCATCTGCATGCAAAAAAACATTTGGGGACCCACAGAAAAGAGCGGTGTGGGGAGCTCTCCCACATGCATGCAGAGCCTGTGGATTTGCTTTACGATTCCAGTTGAGGGTTTTCTCTTTTGACTGGCTGATTAAATCAGAATTGACATCTCTCTGTTCTCCAGAAAACTCCTAGTGCGCTTCTGAGCTGTCTAACAGCAGGCCCCATTTATCTGGTGCGTGGCAAGCCAGCAAGAGAGCATGGCAAAGGCAGGTGTTACAGACACAAGAGCCAAGGCTTTCTTCTGCCCCATCACAGGTTTTAAAATCAATTCATCACTTAGAGCAGAGATAGTGGGTTCAGTTTTGCTCTTTTTGGTTCTTAGTCTGGCTTTGATTGATGCTGAGTAAGTGGGAGGACTACCCATGCATTCCCTGCCAGGGAAATGAGATTCTGTGCCCATTCATTCAACCACTGGGCTTGGCAAGCACACTGTCTCTGGGAAGCCCATAGCATCATTCTGAACCCAATCCATCGGTGCATGTGCAGAAGCAGTGTTTGGTTCAGACTAGGAGCACGCTTTTAAGGCAAATCTCCTTATTGCTGCCATTTACTGCGCTCCAGTTTGCATTGCAAAGCCATCTTGGAGCATGCAGACAGGATTTCCCCAGATGAAACTAAATCATTCCAGGATCAGAAGCCAGTGCACTCCATCAGCTAATGGAACCAGCTGGGTCAAATTAAAACATCCAAAATGTCTGCGGATATAAGTACCACAGGTCTTTCACTCCACAGGTCTACTCCTCTTGCACTGTAGATGTGGCTATAGTTAACGGAAAGATGAGGGCAGTCACTGCACAGACACTTTTCCACAGACATCCCTTTCTGTTTGACCTTCAGCTTTGCCTGTCTTCAGGTAGACCATTTTCTTTACCTCCTCTCCTCCAACTATTGCTTCCTCTTCACACCTCCCATCTATCAGCACCAAAGATCAGCCTCTCCTCCCAGACAGTAGTTTATTTCCTACGTACTTCATTCCTGCCACCCTCTTTGCATATCTCCTTCACTACAAGTCTTTTGATCGTCTTCCAGCTCTTGTCCCTCTGCACCACCTCTCTTCCAACCCTTCCAGCAGGGAAGCATCCCTAGCAGAACCTCCACGTCCCAGCTCCCCGCTACAGGCTCACTCTCTCCCTCTACCACTGCTGCTTTCCACACCAACCTATTTCCCTAGCATCACTGATATCCACGCCGACAAGCTGATCTTTTCTCTGCCTTTGAGTCAGCTCTGGGCATCTGTGCCTCAGGGACTTTTTGAGCCAAAGGCTTATCTGTCTGTTTAGCCAGCCCTAATGGATTTTCCACCTGCAGATTCATCTAATGGCTTTTCTTGAAACACATCCCAAGCACCCTGTGCCAGTGAGTTCCACTGTTTATCTGCATCCTGTAGTTCCTGGGAAGCGATAAACAGAGGAACAATCACTCCCTACCTGAATTCTCCATCCCATCATCCTACCATATGTCAAAGGCCATATGTCATATCCCTTTTCAGGCATTCCTTTTCCAAGCTAAACAGTTGTCCCTTCCTGCCTTCTCTTCTGCGCTACGAGGTCCTCAATGAGCTGCAGAAAGCTTGCGTTGCATGAGGCATTCAAGATACTGCTTCACTGTAGATGTATCCAGACAGTATTTCATCTTTTCACACTGCCAGTGGAAAGGGGGGGGAAAAAAATTTAAAAAAAGGAAAGGTAGCACAGCCCTTGAAGTCTGGCTGTGAATTAAAGCAGCATTTGAACTCCTGATATAACACAGGTCAGGCAGATTTCCATGCCCTAGGCAGCAAAACCAAAGACTGTCTGAGTGAAGAAGAGTGAGAAAAGAAGCACTGGGTAGGACACAGTGGGCCACACAACACCTGACTGAATATGCAATTTTCTCTGGATATCTTATAGACATTCATGAAACTACAGCTGCATCTAGGGCTTTTCAGTACCAGACAGTCTTCAGGCTCCAGGAAACTTCTGCATGCTGCTCAGAGGCAGAGGAGAGTCAGCGCAGTGCTTCCAGCTCTTGCTCAGGCAGAGATGACAGCAAGGGGGAACGGTCCCACAAAGGGGTCCCCGAGCAGGCCTGAGGGCTGCAGGTGAGTGCTGCCACTGCCCCGCGTGATGCCCGGGGCACCCCGCGATGCCAGGGAACGCCAGGCGCGGGAAGGACAGCGGACAATGACACAGGCAGATATGGAAGTAAAGAAAGGGTAAGGTTTTTAGCAAGAGCTCAAAATAAAGATCTGAATTTCCTGGGGAAGACGTGCTCTTCTGCAGGGATTCAAGACACCTGCAGATTTCCAGACTTGCAGACTAAGACGCCATGCGATCATCTGCCTGTCCTGCCACTGGCCAGTGGGACCAGTAGCAGCAGAACCCCACAACAGTGAAAGGTGTGTGAAACCCTTCTAGTGCCACATATGATGTCTGTGCCATTAATCCTCCAAACCCCCTCAACTGAGCTTGACTACAAGATGGGCAGAAACAAGAGTATGAACACTGCTGTATTTTTTTAATATGTAAGAGACAAGCTGTCATGAAGCCATAGAAAAGTTCATGTTGCAAGTCATGCTGTCAGGGAAGGAAGATAGGTAAGACACTGGAAAACTCTTCTGAGATAGATACACAAAACCGTACACAAGGTAATGACTGGTTTCACTGGTTTCTCAACACTGAAAGAAAGAGAAGATAGAGAAATTGTCGCTTCAGTTCCCTCTTTACACCTCAGTCAGATCTACTCTCAACTAAGCTTACGATCCTGTTCCACTAACAGCCCACAAAGGACTGGGCAACAAAACCAAGGTCTCAACAGTGAGAAATTTACCAAGCTAACAGCAAGATAAGCTTTATTGAAATGTTTTTTGAAACTTCAAGGATGACCAGAATATACTCAAGGACATCCTGTAATATTTTGCCTCTGTCCAGTGGATGACCCATAAAGCAGATGCTTGTGCTGCAGCAGAAAGTTAGGGATTCTTACCACTCATCCAAGTCTGATGCTCGGCATGAGCATTGGGAAAGAAGCACGGGAGACAGGGATTAACGTAGACTTTCCAGGTGGATGTTAACTATGGGTTTCCTTGGTTTAACTCCTTGAAACTTTGGTTCCTAATACCATTATCAGGTTTTCACTTCTACTATCATCACAGAATCACAGGCAAATTCAGGCTGCAAGGGATCTCCGAAGGTCTGTAGCCCAAACAGGGCTACAGAGGTCAAAGCAGGGTCAGCTGCTAAGTCAGGGCAGATTTCTCAGGGCCTTGTCTGAAAATCCCCAAAGGAGGACGTACTACCGGCAAGCAAACCACCCCACTGAGCCCCTGTCTGGCTAATAACTGTGACCTCCGTCAGTCAACACGCACCAGCCACAGGGGCAGGTACTGGTCCTGCACAGCGCTCTGCCTCAGCCATCTCCAAATCTCCAGCCAACACAGCCAGTGAAGTCCATCTTCACTTACAGTCAACGTCCAAAGTGGCTTAGAGGACTCCTGCCTCCGAACTGTCATCCCTCCAGTGACCACAAAACAAAACTCAGGAGAGGAAGTTAGCTTCCATGTTGCGGAACAAGAATACCACCTTGGGGCCCTAAAGGCAAAGCCCAGAACATGCTGAGACCTTGGAGAGAGGAATTCATGCTCTCCACCATGGCAAAACAGGGTGCTTTGGGGGTGACAAGCCGAGGAAAGAAATCTCTGCAGGATGCCAGGTAGCTGCTGTTTGGCTAACGGCAGGCTGAGACATGTCACATCATTCCAGAGACCGCTGCTGTCTGCACTGAGTGACATTATTTAGAAGATCATCTTGTTCAAGTTTCTAGCAACGCATCACCCTGGGAAGCTCTTCCCACGATTCCTCCTCTTTGCTGCTAAAAACACAACTGCCTTATTATTTTGCCCAATAATAACTTCTGCTTCCAGCTACTGGCTCTCGTTCTGGTTTGTCAGCCAGATTGAAGAATCCATTACCTATAAAGATACAAGAGGCTTCTGATCTTTTCAACCCCACGGGAGCCAAGAGTTCACCAAAACACAACCTGGATGCCAAGAAAGACGAAAGCATTAACTTTCCACTTGAGCTTTTACTTATAAAATCTCATTAAGGGGTTGGGGTTTTCTGCTCCAAGTCTTGGTTTTCCTGGCAGGGTGCATGACACCCATAGCTACTGCACAGGGATTAATGTATGGTGGGGGGCACAAGCCTCATATAGATGCAAGGGGCCATAATGTCGAGCCCCTCAATCCCTATTAAGCCTTTAAATGAATGCCATGATTTTTAAAAACGTGAGACACTGAACTCCTATTGATTTCTGTGGAAGCTGTCAGATGCCAGGCTATCATTAGCAAAATCAATCTTTTCAATTAAGACTTCAGGCATCAGTTACTGACATCAAGACCTTTGCAAATTCAAAGAGAAACATGAGCCACAGCCACGACCACAGGCAGGAGGGGTCAGAAGAGAGGCTCTGATCCTCCCTGACTGCAAGGAAAAGAGCCTTGGTACATAGGAGGAGCTGAATACTACAAGAGCAGGAACTGGGAGCAATGCTATTCGGATTTTGTTTTTGTTCTTCTGTGCGTGTATTTTGGTATTCAAATTAAATTAGAGAAAATGGCAGAGAAAAATAATGTGAACTAATTACATTTAAGTAGATGTTAGCAGGACAATCTTTGACTTCTTCTATTTGTCTATTGCAATTAAAGAGCTGTCTGGGTTCTCTGTGCCTATTACCCTGCAGTTTTGCTGCCAGCACAGGCTCCTTTTAGGGGCCAGATAGAATGGAAGAAACCGGAGGATGACAAGGAAGATTGGCCCTTCCTGGCATCGTTCATGTTATTGGTGTTCCCAATAACATTGGTGTGAGGTTCCTTAGAAAGGAGCACTGCAACTGTGCCAGTTCAGGCAAAATGATGGCTATGCTTTTTTAAGGCAGTATGTTTTGAATTTTTCAAGACTTGTGTATTCTTTCTCAGGGCAAACGCTATGAAACACTGGTTTAAATGATTGGTTTTAAATAACCTCACAGGTAACCATGTGGAAGGTGGCTGACAGCTGAATGCCACCGGCAGAGCTGAACCTTCCACAGCCTGGAAAGCAAAACTCCACAGCCACCCGATGGGAGAATAGCGACCGTGCTACAGAGGGCGGTGAGAAGCTCGCGGCTGGATTCAGCGCAGATCGACGGTGTGACAATGACACCGGGGCGCATTCAGGGGCAGCACCGCTTCAAGGGTCCTTTTGGGGGACAGGCAAAGGTGCTATGTGCAAACAAGCACTCCCTGGCTAAAGGAGACCCGGGCAAGGCTGGAGTAGGGCAGGCAGCTTTGGGAGAACTCTGCGGCTCCCGGTCCCATCCTTGCACAGGCTCTCATTTGCCTGCTGCATCGGTCCATACCCCAGCCCAGGGAGAGGACAACATTGGGCAATGCCTGAGAAAAAGGCAGTTGTCTACCAAGCACCACGCATGCACCCTGCCTGTGGTTCCCAGAAAACCTGGGGTTGGATCCAGAGCTTTCTGACTCTCCCAAGGAGGATTTCAGCCCTCTGGACAGGCACCGCGCAAGGAGAGTTTAAATCGTCGTATCTGCAGAGCAAGGATTGCTTAATTTCTGCTCCCAGGAGTAGGCCCAGTACTTGCCTTGGCTCCTGCCTGCGCCCTTTTTCTGACTGTCCCTGCTCCGCTCTACATACGAGCTGGAGCCACGAGGCTGATATTTGCTTTATCAGTGTAACCCTGACCTGGAGAGCCTTGCCCGGCCACATTTTCCTGAGAGGAGCTCTCCCCCGGCATTGCCTCCTCTCCCCATTTAAGCACAGAGCTCCCGGAGCTGAAGAAGGAAGAACAAGATGGAGTTTGTCCTCTCCTTCTTTCCTGGAAGCTATCTAATCAGTTTCCATGGACTTTGTCTCAATCTCAGTGATAAAAATATGACAAATACTGGGAGTTTCTGCTGTTTTGTCTTCCTTATAATTTTCCTCAGTGACTTTGTCCCACGGGGGGAGAGAAGCAGTGTAGTCACCAGTGCAGAAGACCTCCTCTCTGCAGGTAGGAATGTCCACGTTTCCTGGGACAGAGAGGAAAGAGCACAGCGGCTCACCAGACTGGAAAGAAACCCTTGCACAAACCACAGCCCAGAAGGATGCTCGGAAGAGAGTAGGAGAGAGAGGCCGAACTTTGGGCACTGCTCTGGAAAATGTGAAACCGTGTGAAATAAAGCAGCGAGCAGGTCAACAGGGGAAGAGGGGAGGGGGCTTGGAGCTGCACACTGTCACCGGTCCTGCCACGGGCAGCGGCATGTCTCCAAGCTTCAGAAAGGGCTGTGCTTGGCTGAGGGTCAGAAAGTCCTGTTTGTGAATTTCAAAGTGCTTTGGAAAGCGTAAGCATCAGCATTACCCTAATAGAGCCCTGCAGGGTGTATTTTCAAAATGGGGAATTGCTGGCAAGCCTGTAATACCGCAGAGGGGAAATCCCTGGAAATACTAGGCCAGTCTGGCTTCTACTTGCAAGCCAGTATAACCCTGTGCGTGTCAAACCCCTTCAGCCCACACAGCCTCCTGGATGATCTAAAGGTCTTTCCTGTTTCTCCTGCGGAGAGGCAGAAGGTGCGTCAGCGTAATTGCTACGTGCTGCAGGCGGCTGGCCTCGACCAGCTCTCTGCAGCCAGAGACGGGAGGACGGGTAATGACTGCATGTGAAACACCTCACCACATTACCACTCCGGTGTCTTCTTGCCATGGGAGCAAGAGACCAGACCGTCTGCAGCCCTGCTGTGCATCCAGAGGTGGCCAGCTGCCCAGCCTCACCAGGGACGGGTCCGCAGGTCCCCTTGGGTCTGAGCAGAAGGGTCAGCAGCAAGTTCCTCAGCAGCTTCCCAGGCATCAGCCCACTGCCCACCAGTAATACTGGCTGCCGTTTTACTGCCAAAAAAGGCTGCTGCTGTTTATAACTGGCAGATGGGAATTCTCAGGTAAGGTGGTGTTTGTGGGTTTTTTGTTGAAGCAAAGCAAACTTGCTTGGAGAAGATTTATTTATGAGACCAGAGGATGGCATCTGGCCACTAAGGATCAGGACTCTGCTGAGGTCCCCTCGGACCAACCAAGAGTGGATCGTGGGGAACCAATCTGGGAGAGTCTCTCTCCACCCTGCTTCTTCACAGAGGATCCCTGTCATACCCTGTCACAACCCACCCTTCAACAGTTTCCCCATCAAAATCCCTGCTGTGGAAATCAGGGTCTACCTGGGTGGGATGAAGACTTCATGGTGTGCGGCCACTATGGGCCAAGGAATACAAAAGCATCAGAGGCAGCAAACTGACCACAGCGTATGAGGAGCCTACTAGGTCACACACAAAATCTACTTCAGCTTGCCCCTGAGGCAGCTGCCTTTCGCTCCAAAACATCACCTTCCCTTCTGGGGATTTGCCAAAGCCTTCAGTTTCGCTCCCTAAGTCTCTGTAACACTGAAGCACCCATGTGCCTGGACACCTGCAGCTCACAGCACAGGGACCTGCTCTGGACTCGAGCATACACCCCCAAAACGCGGTCAGCACAGCAGTCAGGCGTCAGCCCACAGACAAGGGAAAGCTGCTCTTGTATGGGCACCACAAACTGGTTCCAGATACCAGCAGCCTGCCCAGTGCCAACCCACCTAGAAAGAGACAGCAATCTGCCAGACAAACCAAAATCCACTCATTATCCAGCTACTAACAAATGTAGCAGACACAGAAACATTCAAAATATTATCCATTACTGACATTTTCTGAGCAAGAAATATGTATGCTCAAGAGGGGACACGCCAACATACGCAAGCAACAGGCAGAAATTACCCAGTGGGGGGGAAAAAAAGAGAGTGAGAAACCCACCACCACACCTGGAGGTACCCTGACCTGCTATCAGGAGCCCCCCATGCTGCACAGGCATGGCCAGCGGCTGGTCCGATGGGTGGGAGGGAGGCGAGCAGTGCTGCCGGCCCGGCTGGCACAGCCAGCGCAGAGCGGGGCGGCCGTCTCCCTCTCCCCCCAGACTTGCAAAACCGGCACCCTGATACAGAGCTGCTTTGCCTCTGAGGAAGAGAGGTCAGGAGGAGCTCAGGGCAGAGCTGGGGTGCAGGCAGCAGAATTGTCTGGCTCTTTGTCCAAACCGCCTCCAGTGCCTGGGCCTCGCGTTTCCCAGGTCTACGGCAGCTCAACGGAGATGACGGGGTTTGATTTGTTGCTATGGCCTAATGGATTGAATGATTTTGAAATGCCTCTCAGTAATGGAGCTGTAGCTTGACTGCAATAATGCTAATTCACCAAACATCAGCATAGACGAAATCACCTCCCTTCTGCCTTATCTCTAACCAGCTCCCCCCTGTCTTGTCTCCCAAAACTTTGCTCTAGAGTTTCCTGAAATACTCACACCAAAACATGAACTCCCCTCGAGTCTCAGACAGTCACTCCCTATCTCTGATGAAACCAGGAGAGATCTGAGCTCTGCAAAGAGGGCACAGCCAGTGGCAGAACAAAGGGAACAGCAGGGCTACACAGGCTGCTCCTTTGTTAACCCACCGGGGAGCCTGCCTTGGGAAGCTCAAAAGGCAACCAACACCCAACCTCCCCCCAAAGCGTTCTCCGAATCCTCTGCAGATATCACCCAAGAGGCCAGAAGAGGTTAAGCCTGTCCAGGCAAATTCCCTTTACAGGGGCTGCAGCAAACACGGTGCCTTCTTAGGAGGTGTAAGTGAGCAGGGGGATTAGGGACAGCCAGGATGCTGCAGGGCTGTTTTCCCAGGCTCCAGAGCAAGGCAAGGAGGGCACCACTCCCTGCAGGGTGAACAATGGATGTTCGGCAAGACGCTGCACACAGCTGGCCGCCCCAGGCCGCCGGGGACTTGTTTGCAACGTGCTGTCATCATTACACACCCCTCCGCACCACAGCCTGCCTTCGCCCGCGACAGGGCTGCGGCGCCACCGCCGGACCCGCGGGGAGAAGCCGTGCTCCGAACCGGCGCTGCCTGCCGCTCAGACCCCCGCAAGGGCTCTCCCGGAGGGGGGAACCGGCGCCGGGGGGCTCCCCCCGCCAGAGCGCAGGGCCCAGATGCCGTTTGCGCCGCTGTCACCCTGCTCTGCGCCAGATGCGACCCGCCCTGACACCCAGCACCCCGGAGCCCCGCGACTGCAGCACAAAGGGCCGCAGCTCGGCACCGGCACACGCGCCCCGGGCCGGGGTGAGGCTCGCCCCCCGCTCCGTGAGCACCGCGACACGGACGCCAAGCCCTGCCGCCCGCGGGAGCGCCGAGCGGGGCCGGCGGGAGGCGGCGCGGCCCTCCCGGGCGGGCGGGACGGGGCTGGCTCCCACCCGCCGCCCCTCGGCGAGAAGCCCTGTTGCTCCGTGCCCCGGCCGCGCACCTCGCACCGGAGCCCGGAGCCCGGAGCCCGGAGCCCGGGCCGCTGCGGGTCGGGCCCCCCCCCCGAGGGCGGGCTCCCGCTCGGTCTGTCACGCTGCTCCGCGCAGGAGTCCCCACGCAGGTACCTGCAGGGGCAGCCCAAGGGCAGGGCGCTGCCGGGGACCGACAGCCCTGACCGGGCAGGGCGCGACCAGCACCGGCTGCCCCGGCAGCGGCCAGCGGGGAGCCCCGCTCCCGCTGCAGACGCCGGGCGATGCCCGCGGCACCGGGCGGCCGCCGCATCCCCCTCGGCGCCGGTGTCCCCGCGGCTCCGCACAAAGCCGGGTGGGGGCGGCGGGGGCTGCGGCACCCCGGGCGCCCCCTCCCTCCCCGCCCCGCTCCCCGGCACCGCCGGGCTCCGCCCGCTCTGCCCACGCGTGTCCCGGCCCCACGACCCCCCACCGCCACCCCCGGTCTCATACCGTGCCGCAGGCGGCGGGGGTCCGGCAGCGCGCAGGGCTTGTGCATGTGAGCCGCGCCGTGCCAGCCCAGCCCAGCCCAGCCCAGCCCAGCCCGGCCCGCCGCGGTCCCCGCCCCGGCCCGCCCCCCACGCCGCGCCCCGCAGCCGGGAGGTGCCGGCGGGGCTGGAGGCTGCCGGCCGCCCCCTGATGCGGGGGCCCGAGACCGCGGAGCTCCGGAGCGCCTTCCCGGGGCGGGGAGCGGGGGGGGTCCGGTCCGGCAGCGCGGCGGTGCCCAACGCCTTGGGCGCGACTGCCGTGCGCAGCGCGGGGTTTGGCTCTGCGGCTGCCGTGAGGAGAGCCCCTCCATACCCACAGCAAAGCGCTCAAGCGCCTCTCCCTTCCCCGGGCTCGGGGGGCCAGCCCGCCGGGGCCGACCTGCGCAGCTCCCCGTCACCGCCACCGCTGCAGGCTGGCCCCCCCGGGCTGTGCCTGGAAGTACATCGGGAAGGCTGGGTACCTTTTCCTAGGAGCTCGTCCTGACAGCATCAGGACTTTGCCACCACCTGCGCAGAGGGGACCCACGGGCCTTGCCTCAGCTCACAGAGCTGCTGAGGACATGGCAGCACGTTCCCATATCCGCGGTGCAACGGCCAGGGACCGCACCCTGCACGCTGCACGCACCCTTGCACCACACACCAGTGTGCCAGCCTTAGCTGGCAGACTCCAGCTGGCTCAGCAGTCCCTGGCAGATGGAGAGACACTGGACCATGCGGGCCCAAAGCTGCAGGGCCTTCACTTGATGGCGAATGGCTCTTGAAAGGTTCTCGTGTCTGCAGACTTTGGGGTTAGCTGGTACCGTGGCAGCACTACAAGCCCACCTGGTACCCTGGATGAGGAACTTGGCACGTAGACAGCAATGCCCAAGATCAAAGGGCAGGGGAAATTTCCTTGGCCAGGTCACCCACTCAGCTAAGACCGCTCTGGTCCTGCCTGAACAGAACCTGAGAGAGCTGACTCATCTCCATGCTTTAGTCCCACCAGTCTGTGGGCAGCAGTGGCAGCTCTGGGCTGAACCCACAGGTGTGACAAGACTGTGAGACTGGGTGTCCTCTACAAGTGAGATGCTGCAGTTCAGGTGTCTCTGCTTTGATACTGAGGTGGTAAGATGGGAGTCTGCCAGTCCATCAGGGCAGCTGAAGTCCTTTTGGGGAAGCAGCAGCAGGCCCTTGACAAGAGCAGTCCCACCAAATCCTTCGAGGGAGTTGGGCAGAATTTCAGAAGCAGCCCCCAGGAGTGATCTCCATGCCTCGCTGCCAGCTGCCGGGCTGGGACAACCTGGGAGACTGAGGCAGTCGAGCAGAGACACAGCTGTTGAGAAGCACAGTCCATGGATGGAGTGCAGGAACCAATCCAGCTGTGGGCACGAACCCTGGCTGCCCGTGCAGCAGCTGCCCTGGAACCTGCCCTGCCTACAGGAATTGAGATGACTTCTGGAGCCCCTCAAGACCCTCGCAGCGCATGCTGACATCTTCACCACGGAGAAGTACAGGACAACAGGTCAGGTGCCTACACACAGATGATCTCTGGTGCTTCCTTTCACACATGCTGTGCTCCAGCCCTGACTGAGCTGTAGAGGACTGCGTGCAGGACTGATGGGGGGACAAAGATGCCTTTCTTTGAGGCTATTGGTGGGAAATATTTCTACTGCCTGCAGCCCTGTCCACCGTAGGCACCTAGCTATGTTAGTCGTGGGCAAGTGCCATTCCTCAGAGCTGTTTTAGGTGCTGACAAAGTGAATGGTTTTGCTGCCTGTTCCCCTTCGCAGTCTAGGAACAGGATGGCTGGGACTGGTGTCTGTACTGGGGTGTCCTCAGTGACTGGGATGAACTCTACTCTCTGTCTTCTTTCCTGGGACTTCTCAAATGGTCAAGAGCCAGGGCCTAAGTGACCAACTGTTCCTGACAGCCTGTGCCCATGGAGGTGGCCTGTGGCAAAGAGACACAACACATGTCCTGCTGTGTAAAGGGCCTCCGGCAGCCCCAAAGAAAGCGCTATTGTTAGTGCTTTCTGTTGGGATCCAGCAGCAGAAGTTGGAGCAATGCGCCCTGTAACTCTCTGCTGCCCCACATCCCTAAGTGCCAGAAATCATGCCAGAGGTGGGCTAGTGTCACCTCTGGACATCTCTTCCCAGCCTGTGCAAATGAATTAGAAGTGGAAAGCTACCACTGCGGACAGCAAAGTTTGCTATGGAAGGGAGCCTGATAGCATGTCCTGGTTTTGGCTGGGATAGCCCAAGGGCTGTTCCAGACCATACGGTGTCATGCTCAGCATAGAAAGCTGGGGGAAGAAGAAGGAAAGGGGGGATGTTTGGCATGATGGTGTTTGTCTTCCCAAGTCAACGTTACGCGTGATGGAGCCCTGCTCTCCTGGAGATGGCTGAACACCCACCCACCGGTGGGAAGCAGGGAATGCATTCCTTATTGTGCTTTGCTTGTGTGTGCAGCTTTTGCTTTGCCTGTTAAACTGTCTTTATCTCAACCCTCGAGTTTTCTCACTTTTCCGATTCTCTCTCCCATCCCACCGCGGGGGAGTGAGTGGGCGTCTGCGTGAGGCTGAGTTGCCGGCCGGAGTTTAACCAGGACACGGCAGCACAACTGAACACCGCCATCATCCCACTCCTAGCCAGAAACCACATGCAGCACCGCAGCCCGCAGCAAGCCACTGGGAAGAGCAGAGCCAGTACCTGCTGCGTCCACTCTGCGTTGCAGGAGCCATGTTGCTGCGGCCACATTCCTGGTATGTGTGCAGCTGTGGATCAAGCACCTTCACCCAGCCGGGGACGGCTCCCAGGGAGCAAAGTTTGGGATCACTGACTGTGCCACATGCACGGAGGCGGGTGGCATGGAGGGGTAGGGTGGAAGCAACACCCACCAGCTTTGGGGACTGATTTAAAGCACCATTGCGATGGCAGTGTCCAAACTGGAAGTCTTTTCAGAGTCTGTGGGATCAGCATTCTCCCTCAATGTGCAAGAGCTTTTATCACACTGAAAAATGTTAAATTACCCAAAGATGAAGCAAAAAATATCAGTTGGTTTTAATTTCCTTTTGGAACTTTTCCTCCCTGTGAAATGCTGCCATAAACAATACTTTATATTTATAAAAAATCTTTATAAAGAATGACTTCATAAAGAATCACTTTATAAAAGAAAAAATAAATGTATTATTTTCAGCAGGGGGCTGTGATGTGGGGCTGAGTACTATTTTTTTCCCAAGGGACCTTGAAATTCACTTACCTTGGATGTTGCTTCAAGTCTCCTACCAGCTTAACACCAGAACATGCCAAAGAGGTTCTGCGTTATGAGAATGAAGCTTAAAACCAGAGCAGATACTGATCCACCAGCTGCAATCTCAAAGCCAGACTTCACACTTGGCAGGAAGCCATCAGTTGGTAACAAGAAGCAATGGGGACTTTGTCTCAATGGTAGTGGACCGCGTGCCCAAAGCAAGTGCCCGTTTGCAGCAGGACAGGGGACCCCTCCCCCCCAATGTGCTTGCCACCATTGGTGCTACCTCCCCTTCCACCGACTAACTTGGTGTGCTGTTTTCCTCTCTGGAGAGCTCCTGAGGCTGAGCAGAAAGCACACAGGGACATTCTCATGACTTAGTGTTTCAGCATGGCCCACAGCCTCTCACTGAACTCCAGGAAAAGGGGTTAAATTACCTCGGAGGGCATTAAATCACGCCAGCTCCACTGTTGTGGCCCTGGCATGGGAAAGTGGTTTGTCTCCTTGCACCTGGCATGTCCCCAGGCCAGACAGAGCTAATGTTGTGTAGAGGAGCTCTTAGCACTGAGAAACGGCTGGAGAAGTCCCAGCTTTGGCTCAGGCGACCAAAGTGAGCTCTTAAATGGGAAGAGAGCCAGCCACAGCCACGGGTCTTGTGTCTGTGATGGTGGCAGGAGGCTGCCCATCCTGCAAGCTGGAGGAGAAACTCACACTCCAGGACAGTTCCTGCTACAGGGTGTTGTTGCTTCCCGCTCATGGGCAATGCCTTGTCCCTTAGCCCTCTCCTTCACCCCTGTGTGAGAACCTCGAGCTTGAGATAAACATTAACCCAACACAGAAGCAACCTCGCCGGGAATGTCGCTTTCCGGGGCAGCCTGCCAGGATAAAGGAGTGGATCGAGTGTCTTCGCCGTGCACAAAAGCTTTTGCACGCAAGGGCTTAGCAGCAGCATACAGAGGTAACGGTGGTTCAGACCAAAGATCCTTCCAGCCTAATACCACCCAGGGCCAAGAAGGAGTGAAGAGAAGCCTCCTGGCCTCTACCTGTTTGCAGCTCAGGGACTTACTGAGCCAGCAGTGGCTTTCTGTGTGTTTGGCCACCCTCCAACAACTCGTCCTCTCAAAACGAGGGTTTATATGAAAGCCTTCATGGTTCCAAAGTCCTGCAACAAGGTGATCTACAGATTAATTGCACATTCAGGGCAGGTGGGTGGGTCGGGACAGGAATCATAGAATCATAGAATGTTTTGGGTTGGGAGGGACCCCTAGAGGTCATCTAGTCCAACCCCCCTGCAGTCAGCAGGGACACCGCTAACTAGATCAGGTTGCTCAGAGCCCCATCCAACCTGGCCTTGAATGTTTCCAGGGATGGGGCCTCCACCACCTCTCTGGGCAACCCCTTCCAGTGTTTTACCACCCTCATTGTAAAGAATTTCTTCCGTATATCTAGTCTAAACCTGCCCTGTTTTAGTTTAAAACCATTACCCCTTGTCCTGACACAGCTGGCCCTACTAAAAAGACCTTCCCCATCTTTCCTATAGGCCCCCTTTAGGTACTGACAGGCAGCAATCAGGTCTCCCCGCAGCCTTCTCTTCTCCAGGCTGAACAACCCCAACTCTCTCATCCTTCTTAGGGTTGCAGCTGATATCCCAAGGTTTAGATTAACGCAGAGACAGAAGGCTAAATTTAAGAAGTAATGTTATGCATACAGCAAAGCTCAGCAGAGGCTGACACTGGGGTGGAAAGACACCCGTTTTATCCACAGGTGCTAGCAGAGGCAGAGGGAGCTACTGGGCTATGCAACCAGGTCAAACTGTTTTCCAACCACAACAGTTGGCCGTGGCAGCACAAATTATCCTTGTGTGCTTCATGCAAGGGTAAGCTCAGTTCTGATACTGATATCTGACTGATACTCACTGCAGGTCTTGCAGAGGCCTAAGGGACATGCACAGGGCTAAGCTGGTGTCTTGTGACACAAGTTCAGTGCTTTTCAGTAGCCCTAAACTTTGTAGAGCAGAAGGGCAGTAGAGTAGGGCCCATGAGGACATGCTAGCTTGGCTCCAAGGTGCAGGTCTGCACAGGCCTTGCAGATATTCCTGCATCCAGCACATGGTAGTAAAGAACGACCACAAGTGACTTGTTGGCGGTATGACTGGAGGAAATGACCCTCAGTGAATACACATGTGGAGCAAAACCAAGAGCTGGTGAAGACAGAAGAGAAACTTCTAATAACCCAGAGATGTCCTTCCCTTCTCATTTTAGTTATTTTCAGAATTTCCCATCAGGGACAACAGCTTGGACCTTATGTCTTCTGCAGAAGTTTATTTTTTAATGGGTCATTATATACTACATAGACCAATGTTTATTTATATACGGTAGACATATGTCAGCCTATGGTTTCGTCTAATAATGCCTTTTTTAAAAAACATAGGGGTGGATGAAAGAGAAGATTTTTAAGCTGTTGCAAAAGCCTCAAGGAAAAACACAATTGTAAGTATACTTCTAATTTCCATAGTCTTGATTTAAAAGATAACGCCTTTCAAAAGTCCGTAACAGTAGCAAAAATCTGTATTTGTGTGCACCCATGCACATAACTGTATGAGTAAATTACATTAGCAACATCACCCGTAAAGAAAAACCTTCTGCCTTTTGAGCTTCTCTAGCTAGGTGGCATCATTTTAAAACCAGTGCATTTTTTTGACATATTGTGGTAAGACTCCAGTAATATTTTCTTCTCATCCCACACTTTCAATGTGTGCAGCTGCCAGTGACATGCAGGGCATCTGCCTCACTCTTGCCCATCTATCCACTCCTCCCAGAACCTCATTTCCACTTTGATTACTTCTGTGCTGCATGGTTGGCGTCCACAGCTCTCTCCCAGCTCAGACTTTTGTAATTCTTCGAAACTGGCTATTTGTCCAGTTGTACCTAAGGTGGAGCTGAGGCAGACCATGTGTCTCAGGTGAATAGAGGCTGGTGCTGTTCCCACTACAGCGTGTGATCTTGGCTACAGCCCACCTGGCTGGGAACAGTAAAGGCTAGGAATGCTTCTTTTCCCTTCCTCTGCAAGCACTGATGATTTTATACCACAAGAGGTTTAAAGGAGGCATCATCCACTGAATGGGCTTGGGTTCAAGTTCAGTCTGAAAATGTAGAGCCGAGCCCCCCTCCCTATGGGGTCTGCTGGAAGCTGTCAGTGCCAGCATTGCGGGCACACCTGGAATAAAGCACCGCTCAGGAGGAAAGCAGGGCAGCAGGAACTGGCACCATGTTAGGGAAAAGTTGTATTTGTCCGAAGCACTTAACTCATCCTGGGTCTATGGAAGACTGAGCTGCACAGGCAGGGCATCCAGCCCAGAGGATGGGCAAGCCTGCGAGGCGGGGAGAAGGCTGTCAGACCCCATTCCCAGTGGCAGGTGGGGCATCTATGTGTGCTAGACCCATGGAGGCAAGCTCCTTGGTTCAGGGGAAAATAATGTTCTTTCTAAAGAATATCAAGCCATCTTTCATGACCTAGTCCAGGTGGTTTGCAGGTTCACCCCCAGAGTGCCATATTCCATGGGTCAAACACCTTCAATATTGGAAACTCCTACAGAAAAGACTTCCTCCCTTCCATTATGAATGGGAGTCAGAGACAGGGATATCAGCATAGAAACCCAGCACACGAGGACCCTAACTGTGCGGCAGAGATGGCCACACACTCATTTTGGCCAAGTGTGAGGCAATCAGAAGACCCAGGCATCCACAGTAGTCAAAGTCTCCGTAACATTAGGCCCTGCCTGCAGCCAGGCCGTGATTGGTTTCACACGGAGATGAGAACTCCTCTGTGGAGCAAACTCACCTCTGGAAGGCACAGTGCTGCCAGCGTCAGGCTGACTGTGGTGGTTTTGGCTGGGATAGAGTTAATTTTCATAGATGGTTCTGCTCAAAGCTGAACAAAGAGGAAAGGTAGCTCCCAGCATTTCCCGGCCAAGCAGGGAGATGCAACTTGTGCTCCCATGGACTTCCACAGGAACCAAAATAAACTGGAGAGGCAACTCCACTCTCCCACAACCCATTTCACCTGTGTCCCATGGAAAGATGTCCTCCAGCTCCCAGGAATTCCTCAGGCCCAACACTCACCTGGAGACAGTGACTGCAATGTTAAAACACATGCACTCCTGGCAGGCTAGCCACTGAAGACACTGTGCCTTCAAGGAGCAGGTTTCCTTCCCAATCAATTCAGAAGCTTTAGGTACCAATGAGGGAGTGCTCTCAGTTCATTACTTCCAGTGATTTTATTTGTACATAAAGATCTCTTTCAAGCCTCCATCAGAAAAGGTAGAAAAGCCCTGCCTGGCTGGGTCTTTTGCACCATGTCAACTTCTGTCATGGTACCGCAACTGATATTTCCTATGGACCTTCAGATATAATCCTGAGCTGTACAGGAGAGGGTGTGCTGAATGGGGAGAAGTACAGAAGAGGATAAAACTCCTTTGACATCTTCCAATCCATTACAAAGTCTGGATTGGTCCCCAAATGGTTCTATACCTACAGCCTTGCTTCGTGGGGCAGATGAACTCCTGCTGTGACCACCTTTCACCCTCTGCTCCATCTTTTACAGACAGTTGCTACTGAAGACCTTCTACAAGGCAGGAAGGAAGTGATGAGGAACTCTGTTTTTGTTAAATCTCTTCTTCCTCTTCACTAACAACCTCCTTCAAGTCCTGAGGCCCCTGCTCTGCTCTCTCTTTTACATAGGCTGCTTTGATCTGTTCCAGCTCACACAGCTCTGCCTCCAGCTCTTCCCTGTGCATTGCCCTTCGGTTCCTCAGCAGTTTCATGGGGAAGGGGTTTAAGTCATTGAAGGCAATGTTCATCAGCTTCCTACAATGGAAAAGACAGGTCTGGTCAACCGATTTACTGGCTTGTAACAGATGATAACAGATACACCCAGTGCATCCCAGGATAGACAAGGAGAAGGGCCTCAGATTTCAGCTCTCTGAGCACAAAAGTCACAAGCAGCAGAGTCAAAGGAATCACAGCCAATTCCTTCTCTTAAAGCAATACTTTAAACAGCCTTACACCAAACCCCCTCTTAAGGTACCAGTGTGCAGCCACCAGTCAGGAGACAGTGGATCAGATGCCCCTGAGGGAGGAATATGCCTGACATTGAGCTCTTCTGATTGCAAAAACCTTCCTCTCAGACACGTGTTGCCTCTAAAGGTTGTGAGTGGTGCTGTGTTCCCAACTACAGCTGAGAGAAACCCAGCAAGTGGCAGCACAAGTTCCAGCTGCTGCAAAAAGAAGGTTGGCCCAGACTTTGTGGCCCACTCTGCTGTAGCATGCCTTTGCCCAAATCAAGAAGACTTTAAGTCACACCATGAAGGGAAAGTCAAAAAGAGACAAACTAATCCATGTCCCATGGATTTGCCAAAGCACATGCAACTCTCTTAACAGACTAGTCACAACTCCTTTTAGGCTGACCTAACAGCCAGGCAAGTACAAACCCAGGATGGAAGGTTCGTCTGCAACCCACAG
Source organism: Nycticorax nycticorax (assembly GCA_023375905.1). Lineage (NCBI taxonomy): Eukaryota > Metazoa > Chordata > Aves > Pelecaniformes > Ardeidae > Nycticorax > Nycticorax nycticorax. The sequence continues at coordinate 423,312 of JAKFQP010000130.1, read as the reverse complement.
TCCTACCTGCCATCCGTGATCATTCTTGTGAAAAAGCGTAGGTACTGGTAGATCTCCACACTGTCATGAATTCTTAGGATTTCCTCCTCGTTGTATTTAAAAATCGCAAGAGCATAGCGGAAAATCACCTGGAGGGTTGAGAGGTATTTGAGTTGACAAAGTCTTAGGCAGTTGAGGGACCAGGCTCTCCTGGGGTAAAACATGGTGGGGCACACAGCACTGCAGTACAGGCTGGACATTGAGCTTCTGCTCTCAATAGGCAGTGTTAGGGCAGGCCTAGAGAAACACAGAGCTAATCCCAAGAGAATGACCCTCTGTAAGCTAATTTACAACCTCAGAGTGTGCCAGGTCCTCCAAAAGGAACCCGTAGGGAGAACCCATCTCTCTATGCACAGGGACAATGCAAGGCTCATATTTTCAGATATTAACTCTCTGCCCATCTTCTGATCCCTGTATCTGTCATACTCTCAGCTGTGTCCAGGTCACAGAACAGAAGACACCATGGCCTGTCAGAGAGCTGTTTCATAGCAGGACTACCTGCTAAAAAGTGCCAGGGATACTGTGCACAGTATTGAGGACTAGATCTGCCTACTGGCAGCAAGTACACAGACAACACAGAGCCTGGGAGGCATCAAGGTACCCCATCAAGCAGGCAGAATAGGACAAGAGGCTCAACCCCACATCTTGACACATGTGCATGTCCATTGCCCTGCCATCCTGTCAGAGGTGGTGCAGATGGGATGTTTCACCTTAGTTCCCTCGTACAAAAAGGCATCCCACACTCGCAAGAGGATATCGCTGACCAGGCTGTCCACAAAGGCCACCAGAAACCAATTGAAGGTGATGAGCGAGACATCAATCCGATACTGCTCAAAATGAGCCATGAGGCGAGGCAGCTTCTCCGACAGGAAGTCTTTGAAGACTCTCTGGTCTACCTAAAGTTGACAAAAATGAAAACAATGAAGTCCTAGTCAAGAGCAGTCCTGGTGTTGGAGAAGAGGAGTGGTGCAACAGGACAGCGGCCCACGCATGCCATGGTAATCACTGGTGCTGCCTTCTAGCCTAACACCCCACAAACAGCAGAGCATCCTTTGTCTCCCAACCCTTCAAAATTACTGAGCAGTGTACTTGTACACTGTACCCAGTGCAAGGTGAGGAGCTAAACCAGGGCCAAGATACAAGCAGAGATACATACATTCTTCTCACTCAGAGGATCATACTCCTTCCCAACCTCAAAGTCAAGAGGGAAAATGCTGACACATCTTCACGCATAGGTCTTAGTGGGATCTTCTGTGATGTCAGGAGCATCCAACTGAGTGACAGGGATTAAAACCTGCCCAGGTCTGAATGACTAGATATGGCCCAATGGAATAAATACCTAGAATCCCTCTGACTTCACAAGCAGGACATGATCTTCTCACTTAGCTTCTCTTTGTGGTCTGAGTACTGTCTGTGCTCTGCTTCTGGTTGGATGAGCTGAGACACAGAAATGCAGTTGGTGAAATCCTTGACCCAGGTTTATGAAGGCTTTATCTCACTCAGGGCAGCCAGGGTTTCATGAGGGGAAGTGCTAAGAAGCAAGATCATGGTCAGGTCTTCCCCTATGCTATATCATACTACTGCCCCAGCTGCGTCAGCCCACTTAACTGTGGCACAGTGGTACAAACCAGATGAAGGGATATGCTTGGTCTTTAAAATCTGCAAGAGCTAAACCTTAAGTTTTCCAGCCAGCTCAGAGCTTTCACTTTATCAAGCCAATCCACACAGCATCACCCTAGACCTTCCTCTTTATGTGGGTCTTGGCTAGACTCTCAGAGATCAACCATGAGAAGCCTCCCTTAGCTGACAGTCTTTTCTCACCATATGTAGGAGAGCCTCTATGTCTTCAGTCTGCCATGTTCTGCCTGTCAATTGCTATTTGCCAAGTACTGAGCACCGCCTATTAAATCTCACAGCTAACACTACCTGCTCTGGATAGACATTTTGCTATCTTCACAGTGGTTTGGCTGCTTCCCCAGTCTGTGGGTTGGCCTCTCCACCAGCACACCACTGTCCCAGTAAACATTAGTCAACCAATTCAGTGGCACAGTCTCAGCTACTGATGCTTGTAGCCTCCTCTGTTGTGGGCCCACAGATACAACCTTCTTCTCTCTGAAAGGACCACACACAATAAAGACACCAAGGTCACAGCCAGGGTCAACACTGCTGGGTGTGAACAGTATAGGCACACAATTACAATTCCATGGAACTATATGGGATTTTTCTTGTCTCTGTGTCTGCCTGTGAGGACGTAGTATATCTGATACAATACAACACATCTTGAAAACCTTAAAATCCAGTGACTTTGAACCAGGAGGGTAAGTTACTCACAGGACAACATTTTACATCAAATGACCAGAGGGCTTTCTGATCTGCAGGGAACCTCAAAGCCAGAACTAATACTGTGTTTGATCATGAACCAAGGCATGTACAGTGAATATAAGAATCTCAGTAATCTCTTCCACCTGCATATGGCATTCCAAAGATAGGGTGCAGTTTCCAAAGAAACATCCGAAGGGCTACAGAATGGTGCCTTCTTCATACTTAGTTCTATGCATGTTAGCGTTTGTTGCTTCACCTCAGCTAGGCCCTCCTTAATACAAGTAATTGTGCAATTAATGGGCACCCTCCTTCTGACTAACCTGACCTTCAAGTGATTACTCAGGAGTGGTGCCAATTTCCTAGTGCTGGGGATCAATTTTGCTGCTCCTGAGTGTGTAACAACTTTGTACTCTCAAGTCTACACCACCTCTGCAATGGAAGGGATTGCAAGGTGGTATCACTGTCCTGTAAGAAATCACACTGCAAGGTGACTGCTTGCTTTTAAACCTTTACTGTAAATCACTGTATCACAGTTCAAGCAGATGTGTGGGTGCCCAGCTTACCTGTGACGTTATCAGTGTATCACTGTAGTAGTCTGACGGCATTAGGTTCTCCACAACATGGACTAGGCACCAGAAAGCACTTTCCTCATCTTCCAGGACCAGGAGGGCAATAGCTGCCAATCTGTGATAGACAAGACATGGTGAGGCAATGCAACACTGCAGGAAGAGACATAGGCCAGAACAGGAACTGGAGAATCTGAGATTCCTCTTGGCATATCTCTAGCTCCATGAGTGTCCAAAACATCAAACGTGGTAGGACAGTTGGTCAGAAAGACAAGTGATCTGTTCTGTGGGTTTCTGAAGGCACCATGGGGCTGTGATTTTCTTTCCCATTTCCCTCTGTCAGCAAACAAGTAGCATCAAATACAGAACTGGTGTGACAAAGCCAGAGTGTTCTGGTTTTGGCTGGGATAGAGTTAATTTTCTTCCTAGTAGCAGGTATAGTGCTGTGTTTTGGATTTAGTATGAGAAGAATGCTGACAACAGCCTGATGTTTTAGTTGCTGCTGGGTAGTGCTTAGACTGGTAAAGACCTTTTCAGCTTCCCATGCTCTGCCAGGTGCACAAGAAGCTGGGAGGGGTCACAGCCAAGACAGCTGACCCCAACTGGCCAAAGGGGTATATTCCATACCATATAACCATGCTCTGTATATAAACTGGGGGGAGTTGGCTGGGGGAACGATCACTGCTTGGCAACTGGCGGGGTGTTGGTCAGCAGGTGGTGCACGGTTGCATCACTTATTTTTTTTTCTCGGGTTTTGTTTCTCTCTCTTGTTGCTTTCCTTTTAATTACCACTAACAATAATAATAATAATAATAATAGTAGTAGTAATAATAGTAATAATATAAATTATTAAACTGTTCTTATCTCAATCCATGAGTTTCCTTGCTTTTTCCACTGGGGGGGAGGGTGAACAGCTGGGTGGTGCTTGGTTTCTGGCTCTGGCTAAACCCTGACACAGACTCCCCAGCTAATGGGATATTCTGTAGATCTGCTGAAGTTAGCAATGTGCTGATTTTGGCTATTTCAATGCAGGAAAGAGCTCACTCAGAGATACTCCATATTATGTGACATAGCTCACCTTCCCATACATTCTTCTACAGCCCTTACCCCCTTCAGCTCTGACTTATCCCCTTCCAGCCAGACTGGAAAGATGATACCTAATATCAAGGGCTCTCTACAGTAGAAAATGTCTTTCTGAAGACCATGCAAAGAACAGGAATAGCTTACACAGACTTTCCTCATGTGAAAAGGTCCAACCAGAAATTCCCTTCTTGCAGCTAATGCCTGGTGCCTCTTTTACTTGGCGGCACACTTCTAAGAAGTCTGGTTTTATCTTTCCTATAGCCTTCTTTGGGAAGTGAAAGAAGCTTTTAGATTCCCTGATCCTTCTCTTCTCCAAACAGAACACCACCAGTTTCCTCAGCCTCTCCTCATGTTATTTGCTGCAACTCCATTTCTAACACTTCCCAACATTTCTTCCACCTTTTCTCAGTAAAAAGGGGAAGCGCCAGGGTGTTCTTCTGCTGAGCACATTAAGACTTAGAAATTCAGCCCCAGCCTCATGCTGTTACTCTGAGACTACCTCACTCTACCTCCTATAGCTGTTCCTTCCTATTCTGTAACTATGGAGATGCCGAATAAGTGCATCCTGCTGTTTGCTTTATCCCAGCAATAACACTGGGTGAAAGACACTAAATGCAAAATTAAGCAGGAAAATACCTAGAGCCAGGACAGAACTCTAGCAAGGAAGGAGCCTGGGGTTTCTTGAATCACAGCCTGGAGCATGCATATATACCTTCTCAGTGCTATCCCATGAAGAAGCAGCATGCCTAACTCCTCACCTGTTCAGTCCCTGGCAGTATCCAATGGCAGGATTGTGCCAGGAGAATGCCAGCAACACCCTCCGGAGCTTGGGGATGAGCTGGGAGGTGGGAGAGGAAAAATGTTTGTTGTTGGTCAGCGTGCGGGGCAGGTCAAGCTCAATCTGCCGGCAGGCAGGATGCTCGGTGCTCTTGCTCTGCCGTAACAGCCGCTGGTAGTGGTCAGGCAGGTGGCTGCAGTGCCGGCTGACAATCCACCTCCAGACCCGTTGACGATGCTCCACTGGAATGCCACTTCGGATCAGGCTCTTCAGCTCTGCAGAGGGGCTCAGCTCTCCAACGCTGTTCCACCTGTCACGGAGGGGCTTCTCCACTACTTCCTGACTCCGCAGGTTGTTGGACTTTATCTCCAGGGCTTGGATTTTGGCCAGAAGTTTCCAGTCCTCAACTTCATAGTCGGGTACAGTCATAAACCCGTACTCGTCATACTCACTGGCAGGACACAAGGCAGAGGTTAGTTCAAAGGACAGTGCTGGTACCTGTGTCAAGGGCCACGCACTGCCTGGGGCCAGCTACCGTCTGCTGCCAGGTTTCTGTCACCAATGCTGGAGCACAGGTACTCCTTCACTTCTCTGGCAGCTGCATCTAAGAGCCTGCCATGCCCACTGTGTAAGAGCCTTGGAGAGAAATGAGACCATGCAGCAATGGCATACACACATGAACTCAAGTGTAACTTAGCTCTGAGCTACAACCCAACCTCATCAGACCTCTCTCACCTTGCCTGCTGCCCTGCCCCTAAGGGAGTACCTAGCTCAGCCTGTGTACCTTCTCCCTACCATGTCCTAGTGCAGAGACAGTTCTGTAGGAAGGGACTGCAAAGGCTTTCATAGAATCATAGAATCGTTTAGGTTGGAAAAGACCTTTAAGATCATCAAGGCCAACCATTAACCTAACCCTGCCACCCCACAACTAAACCATGTCCCTAAGCACCTTGTCTGCCCGGCTTTTAAATACCTCCAGGGATGAGGACTTGACCACTTCCCTGGGCAGCGCATTCCAGAGCCTGACAACCCTTTCATTGAAAAAATTTTTCCTAATGTCTAACCTAAACCTGCCCTGGCACAACTTGAGGCCATTTCCCCTCATCCTATCACCCGTTACCAGGGAGAATAGACCAGCACCCACCTCACTACAACCTTGTGTCAGGCAGTTGTAGGGAGCATTAAGGTCTCCCCTCAGTCTTTTTTTTCAGGCTAAACAACCCCAGTTCCCTCAGCCGCTCCTCATAAGACTTGTGCTCCAGACCCCTCACCAGCTTTGTGGCTCTCCTCTGGATGTGCTCCAGCAACGCAACATCTTTCTTATAGTGAGGGGCCCAAAACTGAACACAGGATTCGAGGTGCGGCCTCACCAGTGCCAAGTACAGGGGCACAATCACTTCCCTACTCCTGCTGGCCACACTGTTTCTGATACAAGCCAGGATGCTCTTGGCCTTCCTGGCCACCTGGGCACACTGCTGGCTCATATTCAGCCGGTTGTCGACTAGTACCCCCAGGTCCCTCTCCGCCAGGCAGCTTTCCAGCCACTCTGCCCCACGCCTGTAGCGCTGCATGGGGTTGCTGTGACTCAAGTGCAGGACCCGGCACTTGGCCTTGTTGAACCTCATACAGTTGGCCTCAGCCCATCGATCCAGCCTGTCCAGGTCCCTCTGCAGAGCCCTCCGCCCCTTGAGCAGATCGACAGTCCCACACAGTTTGGTGTCATCTGCAAATTTACCAAGAGTACACTCACTCCCCTTGTCCAGGTCATTGATAAAGATATTAAACAGAACTGGCCCCAGAACTGAGCCCTGGGGGACACCACTTTTAACTGGCTGCCAACTGGATTTAACTCCATTGACCACAACTCCCTGGGCTTGGCCATCCAGCCAGTTTTTTACCCAGCGAACAGTACGCCTCTCTAAGCTTTGGGGCATCAGACCAAAGAACAGTGATCCACAGTCCCTTCTAATGTCTCCCTGTACACAATGCAAATCTCCTACTGATCAGAAAACACCAGGAGAGCTGATAGTACAGCTCATTGAGGATTTGTATATCATCAGTCCAAAGGCTGGGGTAATGGTAAGATATCATTATATTCTTGACAGAGAGACCAACCCTGGCCTTGGGGTCTCATCTCCAAAGCTACCTGTGAGCCTGATCAACCAGATGAAATGGAAACTGCTACAGAACTGGGGCACTAACTGGGCAGGAAAGCATAAACACAAATGCAAGGACGCCAGCAGCACTGGTGGCAAGGCTTTCTGGAAATCTCCATGCCAGCCCCCCTTCACTGCAGGATTGTCCCTAGCACTAGAACAAGGCAACAGGGGCTTTGTATGGCTGGGACTAGAAACCCCAAAGGATAGAGATCCCTCACCTCCCAGGTGGCCTCCTCTCCTACAGAAGGAGTTTATCCTCATGTCCAGTGTTTACTTCCCATGCACACCATGGCTGTTGTCACTTGCCATACTGTCTGCCACTGCCAAGAAAAGTTTAGCTGTAGCATCTTTCACTTTCCCTTCCCACAGTGATATGCTGCTCTCAGATACTCGTGGTCTCCACACCACCAAACTAAAGCAGTCTCCTCAACCTCCACTCCTAAGTCATGGTTCCAAGTCCCTGCTACAGAAATGTCCCAGGATCTTTCTTGCCTGTGCATTCCCCTCCAAAGCCAGACTCCTACAAGGGTGTGAATATCCCCATGCTCTTGCCTCTTACCTTACAGGGTTCAGGTTAAAACCTTCTTCTGCTTCTTCCTTTACATCCCACTGGAGTGCTTCCTGGATGAGGTTCCTCACCAACTCAGCATGGGAGCTGGGCAGGCCAGGTAAAGCCTCCTGCAGCTTCCGCAAGACTGTCAGGTATTTGCTCTCCATCTGGCAGTTCCGTGCTTGCAGGCAGGCACACTGATGGGGAAATAAAAGGGAATGAATGAGCTGGTTCATCAATGGTTCTTCCTGCATTGCCACTGCTCTCTACTGGCCTGGTCTGCACATAAAGTGAAGATGCTTGAACAGCAAAGCCCCTGAAAACACATCCAGCAGTTTTCTACAGTCAGTGGAATTGCAGCCATGAATGAATCGCCGTGGTCTATGAACAAGCACAAGCTGCAGTAGCTAGCATGCAACAGAAGTTGCTTATTGAGTGGGAGACCTACCACAGCATCACCTACTTCAGCTACTGCATTGCATCAGTGGGTGGCCATATCCCAGCCAGCTCGGCTCAGGACACAACCAAAGAGTCACCACCGCAGCTGAATTCTCTGCAGGCTTTTACTCTGCTCCTCAGACAAATTCTCTACCCCACAGTGAGCTGTATCCTGTCAAAACACACCACTCCTGGGACTGAGCTATATGACCATACCATTTTCAGGATACATGGCAGCACTACAGACAAGGCGACCACATGCCCCACAACAACCCCAGTCCCATGGCACTGGTACACAACACTTCTCAAGCACAGGAAGCCCAGCTGAGTTCTAACAGCAGGACAGTCCCTGTCACCACCATACTCCTGGACACACAAAGCAGAAAAAAGGAACGAGGACTGTAATCCCCACTCCACAAGTGGGGAACTGAGGCCAAACAGGTGACAAGACTCACCCAATGTCTCACAGGAAGCTCAATGAAGACTCCTGCTCAGTGGGAAGCAGCAGTTGAAAACAAAAACAAAACAGAAACCACAGAGAGAATTAGGCTGCATATAGAGGGGACAGAAAGGAGCACGGAATACTGTTGTACTACTGCTTCAATAAGCATTTTGCCTCACATTGAGCATGTTGGTCTGATTGCTTCCTTTCTGAAGGTTACAGCAGTTTCAGGATCAGAGAAGGGCAGTAAGTTAGGAGATAGGCAGGTTTCAAAGGACTAGAAACCAAACAGATGTAAGAATGGCAGTAACACTTCAGAAGCAGCTTTTTGCCCTGTTCCAGAATGCAAGACTGTGGAGACATACCTTAAAACCCTGGGAAGTAAAACCCAGAAAAAACCCACAGAACAAATGCCAGTACACATCACCAGCCTGGGGAAGTGGCTCAGGACCAGAAGGTAGGATTAGACAAGTCTGAGAGTAATCACATTATGTACACTTACAAGGCTAGAAATAAAAACAGAGCTTAAGAAAACATAAGAACTCTGATCTAGCTGCAGGACCTGAGAGTGCTGCCCCCTGGCAGTGCCAAGCCTGGTAAAGAAATCAAGACTAGATGGAGCCAAGGCTCAGTCAGTCTGCCAGCTCTCAGAAAAACTTTCTGATTCCCTACACATAGTGTTGCTTTTTTATTCGTATCCAAAAACGTAGCTGAAATGCAGGAATCTGGGTTAAGTTTCAGTACCCTTAAGAGCACGCTTTGTAGGTATTTTACTTTTATTGAAAAATGAAAATTATCATGTCTAATTTGGGAACAACACAAAGCAGAAAGAAGGGTCACACTAAACAAACACGTTGGGAAGAAAGCTTATTCCTGATGTGGTTTGGACCAAAATCCATTCCAGTGCCAACTTTGGAAAGAAATTAGTAACAGCTCTCAACAAGGAAAAAAAGTAATTTTTCCTTACCTTCATCAGAAGGGCTTTTTCATTCTCAGCAATGTTTGTCCAGAGTCGAGTAACCTGATGGATCTCCGAGTTGAGAAACTGGTTCTGGGTTTTGTATGCATCAATATCATCCTGCCACAAAGCAAAACAGTCACACAAGGAGAGTTCTTGAGGGGCTTGGAATCCCATCCCAGTTCAGTGACCTCAGGTGTAGATTGTGTTAAGGACAAGAAAATATCTCAACAATTTTGTGTTCTGGGGAGAAGACAGGACTCCCCAGCACAAATACTGCCTACGAAAGAAATCAAGGCACAACATCAAATAGGAGTGTCATGCACAGACAAGACGCTTGAAAATGCTAAGTGCACTGCATGTACATTCTTAGAAAACACCAAGACACCTGGGTGATATAAAGCTAGAGAAGCACCTAAATAAGATGAAGAATGTAAGTGTTTTGTTTTATTTTTTTTTTAAACTGACACAAATCTCAGCCCCATGACTGGCAGCAAAAACAAACACTCTCCCACAATGCAGAAGTGGCTGTTTTGGCAACTCTTTACTCCATGCTAACTGGTCATTGTAACTATGCATATAGTGACATGCAACAGGCTGGATTGGAAAGAACCAGGATGTATTGGGAAACTGTTTGCAAAAGGAAAACACAGAGGAACAAAGCTAGTGAAGGCAGCAAGTGAGACTGCAGCTATGAAATAAAAGAAGAGCAAAGAAAGAGGCAGGCACTGAATGGTGACACAAAGTCAAACAAAATAGGCTCTGAGCTGAAGCAGAAACTGGCCGAGATGCTTTTGAGCACCCTGTTGGTATCAGGTGAGCCCCTTCCAGTCTGTCTCTGGTTTGGAGACAGATGGAGCAACTAGCAGAAGTATATTCTGTGCTTCCGAAAAGGAACACCCTCCCACTGAACCACAGGGCACAGAAATGGGAGCCCCCAAATGACCTGTGCCATCTCACGCACCTTCAGGTGCTCAATCTCCTCCTGCTGCTTGTACAATGTCTCTGCAGTGATAGTGTTGGCTTCTTGCAGGGGGTCAGAGAGCTCTCGGGCCATCTGCTCCGTCAAGGCCATGATGACTTCCTGTTTGGCATGGTTCTTCTCCATCAGCAGCTGCACATGCTCCTTGAGTTCCTGGATATGGCTGTCTCTCAGAGTCAGTATCTGCTCCAGTTCCTTCTTTTCTTGCTCAAGAGCTTCCAGTCGACCGGTGAGATCTGCGATTTGTCTCACTTTGTGGCGCACCAGCTCCAGCCTGTCCTTATCTTCTGCTGCACTGAGATACATGCTAGATACTCGCTTCTCCTGCTGAGCTGCTTCCAGAGCTTTGTGGAGAAGTTTAACCAGCTCCTAGAAAGGGAATGCAAAGCCATTAGATCACAGTGCTGCCCAGAGCAATGGCAGCATGGACAGCACAGACCCAGCTAATAATGACTGAACGATGAAAGGTGCTCAGCATCTTGAAACTGACTCCTTTCAGAAGCAAAACTGAATACAGCAATCTTGAAATCACAGTGATTCCCTAGTAGAGAAGCTCTGCTCTCAGAGCTGAGCCTGAAAGGTCTCTGCAGCAGGCCACAGATGATTTGGCTTTAGGTGGATTGCTGACAAGCTGCTGGTCACACTGTCTGAATTCTGACTGTCTACAATCCTCCTTCTTGGGAGGCCCGGCAGAGACCAGAGAAGCTGGAGATCAGGTCAGCAGTGTGGTAAAATACAAGGGAGGGAAATAATACAGTCTATATCTATCTGCACTACCAGAAGGAAACTGCTATATCCGTTTTGACATTCCTTCTGCCAGACTCCTCCCTTGCTCCATTCCACATGAAAGCACAAAAGCTTGTCCCAGCAACATGCTGCTGATTCAGGCTCTGCCATCTCAGCTGTTTAAGGAAGCAAACCAAGGATGCAACTGATTGCCCACCATGGGACCTGGCTCTCCTGTCTCTTAGGCTAGAGGAGCTACCAGCATCATTAGTGGAGAGCCTGGCATTGCTCCAGGCTTGTGAAGAAGAACAGTACCATTCAGGAGAGACAGCCCTTGCAGTGATCCACATGCTGACTTCTACAGACAGATCACCTCTTAATGGTGGATCACTGTTCAAAAAGAATGTCCTGCTGTTAACAGTATTACTCAGCCTGGCAGTTCCTGACAGTGTCATGGCATGTGTTCAGGACTGTACTTTGTACATTCAATAAACAACAGAAAGGCACCAAAAAGACACCTGCGGAGCACACTTGGATTTGTTTTACCTCCCTTTTCCAGCCCATCTGCTAGCTGCACTTCCCAATAATGGCTGAAGGACAGCCCATTCTCCCTTGCACTGGGCACAACCAGGCATGTACAAAGGTGTAACACCAGGAGCTTCAACTGGTCCCCAGTGAGTGCCTGCTGAGCACTTCTCAGCCTAACACCAAGGTATAAAGGAGTCCCTGTGACCAGTCTCAAGGCCCTGCCCTTAGAAGCAGCAGACTCTTCACCACACTCACCTTCTGTGACTTGACTTCCTCTGTGAGCGTCAGGATCTGTTGCTGTAGGACACCCACTTTATCCATTGCGTTCCTTTCCCTGGACAGTTCTTCAGGCAAGCCTGGGAAGCCACTGTTCATCCACCTGGCTTTCCTAGCCCAGTTCAGCCTGGGTTCCATCCTTCCATTCTCCGGGATTCCCTCCTTAACTGAAGGGAAATAGTGTTAACCTGAATCTTGCTATGGGGGGACTCACAACAGCTCAGCAGGGGGGACTGACACACAGGACAAGGGAGATTGACCAGCTGGGATCCACAGGATTGAAACACAGACAGTAGGGATCCGCCACAGGTACCCCCAGAATAAACAAAGCCATGATGTTTTACAGTACCTGTTAAGCCACCTTGCAACCCACCCATCTGTCTTGCATACAGCAACTGCAAGTTACCATCATGGAGAGGTAACTTCCCAAGCATCCAGTGGAGCTGCTGAGCTTAGCCCATAACCATGCAGCAATTAAATTCTACCTCAAAGAAATACAGTAGGGGCTGGCACCATGGATGGTATTTTTGCCTCTGAAGAAGGTTCCAGAGGTAGGAGATAGACAGACGCAGCCCAAAGCAGAGCCAAAAGAGTCAGTCTTGTGCCAACAACACAGGAAGGGACCTGAAACAATGTGGTAAGAGTTTTCAGGTCCCATGATAACTTGCCACCCTCTCCCTCCCTTTCCTGCTAAGTCTGACTCCTTGCTAGAAGGCATCATACTCAGACCAGTTCTCACAGCTCAGTAACAAGCACCTGCACACACTGCCTCTACTTCCACCTCTTGCTCCTCATTGGGGTTCTCAGGATGCTCCTGGAATTCACTGAAGCTAAAGACATTTCCATTGTTCCCCCAGAGCTGCTTGGAGCCACAGATATTGTAGACAGTGTTTCTGAAACAAAAAGAGATTAAGACAGCCTAGTGAACAGGAGAAGTCATGATCACTGCAGTCAGTGCATATTCAAACTATTCAGTGCCTTACCTCTCCTCATATCCCACTGCTCCTCCCAAAACCTATCTCCTTCATGTGCCAAGAAAATGTTCACGGCACTGATGGATCTGATGGGAGCAAGGTTGTAAGTGGTGTAAATCAGGAAGGTGCCACAAAATCAGTACCAGCACAACAATGTAAATCAGCTGGAGATCTTTCCCCATGTACTTGAGTCCTGTACATAAATGCATCAGGCTGGACAGAGGGATCAAAGGTAACAGTAGACCAACCACATCCTTCTCTTCCTCCCTCCCCTCCCTCCCTCCCTCTCCTCCTCCTCCTTCTCCTCCCCCTTCCTCCTCCGTCCCTGCCTTTCCTTAGCTCACTGCAGAAATCCCCATGTGCCAAGAAAAGCTCAGCTATCTACAGCACAGCCAAAACTGCTGCAATGATCTCATTTAAAGCAGCCACAGGTCCCGTGCTCTGAACATTTAATAACCTTGCCACAACAAACTCAATAGACTTTGATGTAGTAAAGAGATTCAGGAACAAAACTGCAATCAGACCCAGAACCAGTTTGTTACAGCTGCTGCTATCAGACATTGCCAGAAGCACTAAGAGATGACTTTACAGCATCATGCAGAATCACAAATGCACAAGTATTTTCTGTAAAACCTATACAAGGAAGTGAGACACATGCCTATCTCTACACAGGTCTTTTCCCTTCTCCTCATGTGTTATCCATCAGCTAAAACAAAACAAGCCCCTTGTTTTGAGATCTACAAAAGACTCAGTGTCAGCTACTTTGAGTTGATATTTAGATATTGTTCTCCTTTTGCCTTGTTACTGTAAAGCTCCACAGCAGAAAAGCAGACATTTCTGACCTCAGGGAACATATTGGCATGCAAGACCAGCAGACCTTCATTCCCTGTAGTCTGCAGTTGGCACTCATCCAGTGTAACTTTCTGACTTTTCTCTACCTCATGCCGCACTCTGTTTTTCTTCTGAGGCAGCAGCAGCTCAGGGATCTGATGACCTTAGCTGAAATCAGACACGCTACACTCATGAAGACCCAGCCTGATAGAGCCTGAAGAAATGTTCACAGAACCAGGGGAGCAATGTAATTTAAAGCTGAAAAGAGGCAATTGTTAATCAAGCTAGAAAAAGCATGGCTGAGTAAGGGGGAGGAGATATGATCATACTATTTTTAATCAAAGTGTGGAGGAGAGAATGCATACCCTGCAAAATAGTACAGCCAACTCTGATCCTCTGGTCCCATAAGGGATCTCTCACCCTATTGGCAGCAGATTCCAGCCACAGTAGTGGTAGTAAAAAACTATAGCCTACCTCCCCACCAAAAACATTTGGCAGGTGCCAGGCTATCTACCACACCTGTGGCCACTCACACATTTTTGGTTGTACTTAAATAAGTGACCAGGATATACTTAAGGAGAACTTCTATTAATGGAGTTGTCTTTGTCCAACTGTAACTGCCCAAGGCTTGTAACTTGTAGCCCTGATGGATCTACACATTGCAACTGCAGATAGCAGCATCGCTGTAGGCAGTGGGAATATTCACATACTTGAAACTCGGCAAGGGGTAGCAAGCTGTGTAGTGTCGGTCCATATTACAGGCTTAAGCTCGGAATTCCTGCTCTAGAGAGTGCACTACATTCAAGGTCTTTTGAAACCACTGGGAAGTGCTAATCGGCTTCTATCACTTGTCTACAGAGTACAGCTCAACCTGCCTGTCTGCCCTTCCAAGAGCAATGTGCAGATGCATCACAGAAGGCATGCCAACCACTACCTACACAGAAGAAAGCTTAACCAAGCCCTAGGTCTCCCACTAGGATCTTTGCTAAGAGAGCTAGATGATGTGAAAAGCATTGGAACAGAAGAATGTGAAAGACCATCTGGCAGGAAGTTTACTTTCACCTGGAATATCCTTCAAAAAGCTGCTTCACAGTTCTTCCACCTACACAAGAGTCCCATTTCACACAATATGTGACAGGCAAAGAAGGCACAAAGTGGCAGGCCAGCATGCCAACCGCACCATCACTCTCCTCGTACACTTACTGTATTTCTGTCCAAGGGTGCTTAAGGGAGATGTTCTGCAAAGCAGTAGATGTTTGGGGTGCAGGCAAAGATGCTGCCTTTAAACCCACTGCTTCTGTTGGTGTTTTCACTGGAGGCAGAAAGTCTTCATTGTCAACACCATCTATGTAAAAACAAACCACGACACAGAAGCAAATGAGCAAGACAGAATTTCGTTGGACTCCTTCATGTAACTTGAGAGCCACAACATTATACTACAGGTATACATTTTATGTCCAACTGGCCAGGTGGAACAAGGACAGCAGAGCAGGTTTCCCTAGTTTTAGGTCAAATTACAGAAAGTTCCATGTACAAACAGAGTCATCTATTCAAGGACAATCAAGTTACTTCAACCATTTGTATATGAGAATGACTAAACAATCAAATTTTAACTGCTTAAAGGAATAAGGAAGCTGTTGCTGTTCTTCTCCCCCATTCCAAACAGTGTTTGATAGTTTTAATGTGCAGGTAACACTCCACAAACACAGTTTGTTACCAAATTATTGCCTGCTGTAGCAAAATACCAAGGTACCCAGAACCTTTTAGAGCAGACACTTACTGGGGGGTTTTACTTGTTTCTGATAAAATGTGCATCTAGTCATAACTAAGCAGGTGGACACCCTGCTTGTGCCCTCCCCTGATCCACCGGTCTGTGTACTCTGACTGCTAGGAATGCACATCTTCATCCCACCACTGCTGAAAAAACACTTGCTTGCTGTAAATTTCACAGGCCTCACAAGATGACAGGGATATACCAAATGTGCACACTTCACATGAGAGAGTAAAATCAAGAGGGAATTCATAATCATAAGATACCTGAGCATCTCCAGCCACATGTTGTGTATTAGGAGACAGCCCATTCACACTCATCCATAATAAGGCCAGAAGTTCCAAAAACCGACCAAGCATTGATAGTCAGCACCTGCATTTAAAAACCTGGCCAAAACCTTGGCCCACTTACAGATGAGGAGCACCGTTCATCACTGGGGGGTTGAAAGCAAAAGACATACGCGACACCTACTTGTTTCGCCAGCCAGAGGTTCATTCACAAGCTGGGAGCTGCCCACAGGAAATCTGCTCTGAGCATTGCAAAATTCCCAGCGTCTCATTTGTAGCTGCTGCAGCCAGTACACCATTGCCTGCTTGCTGATTGCCTAACATAACACAGAACAGGAAGGTGAGGGGAGTAATCTCATCAGCATAACGCACATCCTGTAGAGCTGACCATAGCTTTGCTGCCCAAGTCAGCAGAAATAAAGGCCAGCTACATCAAGCCTAAGCTATATCCTCTGGTCCTAACACTGATCTGGGAGGACAGAGTAAATCTTCAGTGTGGCCTTAGTAACAGAACCTCAGAGGACCACTGACCTAATTTTAAACGTTTTTTGGAATATTATGCTCCAAGGCTAAGCAGAAGTGTCCTGATTGATTTAGCCAGGATTCACCCATAGAGCTTCTTAATAGCAATTTTCACAGATAAAAAAACTAGTAAAGGTTCCTGCTGGAGCAGCCATTTTAGACAGGGGAGCTCATTTCTGTTCAGCAAATGACATGTGGACTGCAGGACTCCTCAATGATTTTAATTCAGCACCCAGTTTGGCTTTTACTCCTCTTAAACAATGGCCATCTCACAAGTAATGTAGTCCCAGTCTTGCCAAAACAATGCAAATAATGTAGGTCCAAATGGTAATGGTCTAGGCTGGGAGGACTAAAGTAAAACTCAGGCTAAGAGGTATATTAGCAGAGACATGTCTGTCCTGATTGGGAATGTTTCATAACAGCCCCCACAAGAAGATGCTGTCCCTTACCTTCAAAGTAAAAGCTCTGCTTGGTGTTCTGATCTCAAAAACCCCTTCCCCATTTTCCACCTTGCAATCAAAGCTGGCGCTGGAGAGATCGATAGACCCTAAAGGGTTGATGTCCTGTGCCGTTCTGTAGTACAGTAAGTGACATTTGTTTTCATCATAAAAGAACCAGCGAGACTTCCAGGTCTTGATTGGCCCCTTGATGCCCAGCTTATTTAAATAGCCACAGAGTTTTTTTCTGGATGTTTCTCTGCTGGGTTTCAGCTGTACGTTTTCCAGTTCTCCAGAAGAAGAAAGCGTGCCTTTCTCTTTTGCTGAGGCTCCATTGCTGCTGTTATTGTCTGGATGTGACTCCACTAAATTGCCTGGAGCAGCAAGGGGACGAGTTCCGCTTTCTGGTCCTTTTTTCATCTCTTTCGGGAAATATACTCAGTATTGGATTGAAAGAGGAAATTCTCTAGGTAACTAAGTAACAGCAGATGCCAACTATATCATCATTGCTACAGGACCTGCAGCAAATGAAAAGAAGGAATAAGCTCAGGTCTGGCATAAGACAAAAAACATTCCCTGGCTTTCAAACTGCACAGACAAGGTCTCTGGCTTCTACTTTTGGTCATTGCTCCCTGCCTTCCTCAGCTCAGATGATGTCTATATATCTGTCTTCTCCCTTTTCCATTCCTAAATTAGGTTGGACTAGCAGCCAAGATGCAGTACCACAATCTCTTGAGTGAAAAATAAGTAGCTATGTGGACATAGCAAATCAATAGGAATAGCCAGGGCATTTGAAGCCATAGACAACAATGTTAAGTAACATTTGCAGAAAACATGGCAAGGTAACAAGCTCTGGGGGACACATACTTGGGTCAAGGGATTTCAGGTAAGTGTATCCTGGCATTTCCACTGAATGTTCAGCTAGTATTTTAAACCATGGTGTCTCGAGAAAAATCCAGCCTTATGCAGCATCCTTAGAAATCATTTGCGTCAGCTGAGGATTGCTGTCAAAAATCCTGAATGCCATGTGTTAGGTCTCCACCCAGTAGGCCTCATATGATGGATTATGCACCAGAGAAAGCAATTCTGTGGGCCTTGCAGAAGAGACTTGGTTGCTTAGTGGCCGAAGCTGAGTTCCCAAAAGGAACACAATGTGCAAGCGAAAAATCAAAAAATAAGCCTGGAAGGAATCTGTGGAGATGTCTAGTCCAACTTCCCTCTCAGAGAAGGGGATGGCTTCAAAGCTTTAGCCAGCTACTCAGGTCCACATTCAGATGAATTTTGATCATATGCAAGGATGGCAATTCTGCCACGTTTCTGGGCACTTTTTCAAGTGCTTAACCATATGGCAAGTGTGATTTTTTGCTCAGAGCTGCAGACACCCATGCCCCTTGTATAAATAAAGCTAACAACACTTCAGAAAAATACCTATAAATAATTTCTTACATTTTTTCTTAAGTAAAAGCATGGTTTAAGGATCAATAAATGAAAAGATTGCCAGAGACTTCGGTACAGACACTAACGTATGTGAAGCAAATATGCGAGCAAATAAATCATTGCAGTGTTAAGTCACTGCAAATCCAACTGCAGACACAAAACTATTGAACATGACAGCCAGCTGTGTGACAACAGGTAAACAGAGATTAATACAGTGGAGCAGAGAGAGATACTGCCCAAATTCATGCTCTTAGGAACGACTTATCCTCATGACTGAAAGATGGCTTACCCTTAGCCCTGGCTAAGCCCCATCATGTTTACTGCTGCCCCCTCCTGTTCCCACATTAGGTTTTTAGACAACTATAGATAATGCTCACTCTTTCTGGAAACCTACTGAACTTCTTTTAGTTCACTCCCCTGACACCGTGGATCCTGCTGCTGAACACATTCACACATGCCAGGAACAAGCACGCTTCATGAAGGTGCTGCTTGGGCTAAGCTTCTGAAACAAACACCTGAAAGCTTCATTTCCAAGCTAATTTTGCCTGGCACAAAGGAACCATCATCAGGAGGAAGCAGTCTTGGCTTTCCCTAACAGACCCTGTGGGCTTTTATGGCAATACCCGCATAAGGACCTCCTGTACTCTCTGAAGACTCTGGCACACTTCTACCACTTGCCAGTGCGACAGAGCATGGGTCCACACTGTGAACGGGACCAAGCAAGCATTTTGGGTTCAAGCACCCAGTTATAGGGAGTCATGTCAGGTCTGCGTTGCAAAGCACTCTAGAGAAGATCTCACCTCCTTAGGAGAAGCGAAGAGATGCCCCTGGAAGTCACCTCTGCAGATGTAGACCTGCTGCTGCTGCAGGCACCACCAAGCAGGTAACCGCAGCCTCCAAAACAAATCCAACATCAGCAGAAGAGGGGCTTCTGCCTCAAGTTTCCCTCGGTCCAGTCGCTGCCCGGGAACCGTCTGAAAGACAAACAGCTGAAAGCGGCTCTGACGCTGACTCGTCAATGAAAAGAGAAGACGAGGGTGAGCCCCACGCAGACCGTTCCGGACCTGCTGGTGTGAGCAGCACAGGGCAGCCCCCCGCCCCTCCCAGCGCCGCAGAAGCGCCTCCCAGCCCAGCTGCACCGCGCCAGGGCACAAGCGAAGGCTGCTGGAGCCTGGCACCGGGCTGCGCTGCCCGGCGCGGCGGGGACCGGACCCTGGCACCGCTTGTACCGCCCTGGCCGGGGCGGGGAGGACCCCACCGCCGGGCTGGGGGGGGGGCGGGGCATGCGGGCCGCTGGCCGGAGGACGGCGAGGGGGCGTGGTGCGGGGGACCTGCAGCCCCGGGCGGCGGTACCTGCTCCGGCCGCACGGGCTGGACCGGCCGCCGCCCCGCGCTTCCTGCCGGGCCGGTCTGGCGGCGGGGCCCGGCGGGGCGGGGCGCAGCCCGGAGAGGGTGGCAGGGACGGGGAAGCAGAACGAGGGGTGCGAGGTGGAGGACGGCAGCAGCAGCCGCGGAAAAAATGACAAAAAAAGGACGTTTCAGCCGGGCATGGGGAAGAAAACGATTGACTGGGGCAATGTGGAACGTTGAAAGTAAGCTCCCGGTCTGGAGGGGACCGGCAAACCCGACCACCTAGGAGGGATGCGCCCCAAGCCTGCCGAGCCGCCGGGGCAGCGGGAGCAGACCCGCCTCTCACCGGACCCCACAGTGTGAGAGCCATGACCGTGCAGTCAGCTGGGGCAGATCAGAGAAGGCAAACAAATTTCACACAGTAAAAACAGCAGTACTTGGTGCCACAGGAGATTGGAGGCTAGTAGGATCGACCTGGGCCAAGAGCCTAGACTGACCCCTGAAAAAGCCTCCAAAAGAAGCACTGCAGGGAACAGGGGGGTTGGATACTGCTCCCAGGCTCGCTGGCAGCTGCCTCTCCTGCTGCCGGCACTGCCAGGCCCTGCTGCCAGGCACTTCTTATGCCCCAGCCCCAAGGACAAGCAGTTTGTGTGGCTCTGACTCTCTTGGTGAGCAGTGATAGCTGAGCCTGGATGATGTGACTCATTTCCGTCAGTCTCAAGAAACCCCTCTCTGAGGTTAGCCAACTTCACGAAGTTTTATTACCGACTTTAGCCAAGTTTAGTAGCTGAGCAATAAAACTGTCCAGATGTCCACTGGCCCATCCTTCCACTGGCCTAAGCTCCCAAACCATGGCACACATGAAGCCAATTACAGCATGCAAACTCTACACATTTCCATAGCCAAACCCCAAATGCGGCTTTCACGGCAGTTGGCCATTAGACTGGATCAGGGCTGATGGAGTCTAGCTCCACTAGGCAAAACGGGAAAGCGTGAAGGCTACACCTGTGACTGCATGAAGTCCTTCTCCCCTCCAAAGCCTGAGCTGCCGCCTTCTCCCCCTCAGCTGCGGCTGGAGGGAAAGGACCAAGTACAACAAAAAGGGTGGTGGTCAGGGTAGCACTGGCCTGTCTGTGTGTAGACTGCCCTGGAGGTGCCTTAGAAGTCTCATCTGAAGTTCCTGAACTAGTCAGCACCAGCATGGCTGAAAAATAACCATCCTGCTCACAGTGTTACTTTACACGGTGGCACTGGCACAGGCATGTGCAACCCACACAGGGAACTGAGCTGGTGAAAAGTCAAAGCACTGGTTTTCTTGTCCAAAAAGTGGATCTGTGGCCTGGTGTGCAGTAAGTCAACTGTCACACAGTTTTGTCGTCTGGACCGCAATCCCACATGGCTTTCAGACGCAGCACGCGCTGCATGACTCACAGAGGGGAAGGTGGCTTAGGACCAAGGCCTTTGACACGGTCCCCCACAACATCCTTCTCTCTAAATTGGAGAGCTATGGATTTGATGGGTGGACTGTTCAGTGGATAAGGAACTGGCTGGATGGTCGCATCCAGAGGCTAGTGGTCAATGGCTCGATGTCCAGATGGAGACCGGTGACGAGTGGTGTCCCTCAGGGGTCCGTACTGGGACCGGTGCTGTTTAACATTTTCATCAATGACTTGGACAGCGAGATCGAGTGCACCCTCAGCA
>JAKFQP010000130.1:361360-399681 GCA_023375905.1 Nycticorax nycticorax | reverse complement strand
AAAAAAAAAATCTGAAGCCTATCTGAAGTTGCTAAATATGTCAGCTTCCTTTTCTGTTTTTGGGGAAGGGTTTATTTCAGGTCTTTATTACTGTATCTTTTCCCCGATGAATGGATATGTAAAATATTCATGCAACTAACCTAAAGAGAGCTATTTTAGCTAAAACTTTCTTGTTTTGCTGTACCTGAATGCACATCAAAATGGTTCTCCTTTGATTTTTTTTTTTTTTTACGCTATGTCTGCAGAGTCTGAATGATCCCTTAAAAGTATTGGGACACTTTAAGCAGCTAGCCATTCACCTCTTAATGTTGACACTATATGGAAAAGTATGAAAAGGGGGTTGAAAGATGATTAGCAAGACAAATCAGAAGCTGTGTTGTTGCCATTATTTGCGCCCTTACGTGAATTTTCTCATTGTCTATCTAGCAATTTTAACATAAGAGGACCTTGGATAGTCCACAGTTCCCTATGGTTCAGTGACAATAAGTGCTTGCACATTGGCTGTTTCATGGTGCCATTCACATTCTCACTTCTGTGTAATGCTTTGTGTAATTGCAGTAGTATGAAATGTACCCATGGATGTTACTCTGTCATTGCAAAAATCCCAATGAGGTGTTGTGTAGTTAAGAAGTCACTGGTTTCTCTGTGTCAAGGTGACAAGAGAAGTTTCTTTGACTGTGGAGGGTTTCATGCCTGAGGATGGAAGTGGCTGCATCGTGGGTATTGAAGACCTTCCAGAGCAGGAGTGTGTGTGTGTTGCTACAGCAGCTGGAGACATCCTACTGTGCAATCTCAGCACGAAGCAGGTAACATGGCAGGAGGGACACAATTCTGAGGGGTGTCAAAGGAAAGGATGAGACTGTTTTAATATTTTCGGGGGGCAGTTGTATGTTTATTACATTACATACAGAGCTGTGATTAGTCTCCCTTTTCTGTGCGGATGAGCTGATTTTTTGGGAGCCTTGAGCCGGATTAAGGATAGAATATACACTCTGTAAAAGAACCGGAATTAGTCCTGTATGTTTGCTCAGGGGGCTGTGGGCACACACCCAGCAGCACAGCATCCACTGGATGGTCTTACAGAAGCAGGGTACTGTTGAGACTAGGTACAGAATAAAGTAAACCATTCATAACTCACAGTGTAGCTACCTTTTTATTATTACAAAGTCATAGAATTGTTTAGGTTGGAAAAGACCTTTAAGATCATCAAGTCCAACCGTTAACCTTACACTGCCATTTCACCACTAAACCATGTTCCTAAGCACCACATCTACCCATCTTTTAAATACTTCCAGGGATGGTGACCACTTCCCTAGGCAGCCTGTGCCAATGCTTGACAACCCTTTCAGTGAAGAAATTTTTCCTAATCTAAGGTCTAAACCTCTACCTGCACAACTTGAGGTCATTTCCTCTTGTCCTATTGCTTGTTACTTGGGACAAGAGACCGACACCCACCTCTCTACAACTTCCTGTTCTCCAGACTGAACAGCCCCAGTTCCCTCAGCTGCTCCCCACAGGACTTGTGCTCCAGACCCCTCACCAGCTTCGTTGCCTTTCTGTGGACACACTGCAGCACCTCGATGTCTTTCTTGCATTGAGGGGCCCAAAACTGAGCACACTATTTGAGGTGTGGCCTCACAAATGCCAAGTAAAGGGGGGCAATCACTTCCCTACTCCTGCTGGCCACACTATTCCTCATACAAGCCAGGATGCCATTGGCCTTCTTGGCCACCTGGGCACGCTGCTGGCTCATATTCAGCCAGCTGTCAAACAGTACACACACACACACACACACACCCACACACCCATCCCCCCTCCCCCCATCCCTCTGCCGGGCAGCTTTCCAGCCACTCTTCCCCAATCCTGTAGCATTGTATGGGGTCATTGTGACCCAGATGCAGGACCTGGCACTTGGCTTTGTTAAACCTCAGACAATAGCCATGGCCCAGCGATCCAGCAATATCAGGACATCGTGCTGGCATGACTTAACTGAAGAGAAGAAAAAATGTGTGTCATGGTTTGAAGAACATTTGGAATAAAAAAGCCCTAGAAAACACTAAAGGGAAACCAAAATATCTTAGCTGAGTAAATATGGCAGGAACTGAGATACTTGCTTTCTGTGTCTTCCTTGGTGTCAGATATATACAATCTTCAGCAAGACACTTAAACACCACAGCAGCACACTCTGAAATCTGCATCAGCCCTCACAATACCAGCCCAACAGTGCAGGTGTAGGTAGGCATGAGATGACAGTGGACTGTCTGGGTTAGATGTTAGACTGTGGTTATTTGCAGCTCACCTGGTTTGGTTCTTTTTTGGGTTTAATTTGCAGATACCACTTAAATATACAATCAGCTGTATCTGAAAAATGTCCCCCATATTGCAACTTAAAACATGTCATAAGGGAATAGAAATTAACAAAAGATGTGATACATGAGATTTTTTTTTGCACTGATGTACAGGTCAGAGATGAGGTTTAACTTCAGATCCTTTATTTCAAGTCTTTTTGGCTTACTTTCTCAATTTTAAAGTTGTGTTCTTTTGGTGCACTCTGGGCTCCAAGAAAGACATCTTGAAGGTTATTCTGCTTGTTCTGAAACCTTTTGCTTGTGGGTGATAGTTACTCAGCCCACCGGTACCCAGGCCCACTTTGTTTACCTGAAAACATTGTGACATCCAAGCTTAATTCCTTGAATGGCATCATCTTGCTGTTCATCACAATGGTTCTGTTCTACACCTTTTGCAATCAAGATAACGGTGTATGACAGCAGTTCTCTGCCCACTGCTCTTGCTTATATACTCATGATGATCTGGTGAAACTGGCCCAGTTTTTCACAAACTTTGAAGTCAGTGCATCTATATACAATTGTCAAGTTCAGCATGCAGAAGCTGATAAGAATTTTAATGGATATAGTGTCCCTTAACTGCATGTTGGAATTCTCTAGGTAAGAACCATTATGTCTGTGGTTTGTGACTTCAGTGTGTTTACCAATGTAACCACAGACCCAGTCAGGCACTATTAGTATTAACACTATACATGCTGACATAAGGCTGAGAGTTGCAGAACAAAGCTCTTATTAAAACTGTGTATGGTAGAAAATGCTAATCTCTAGATTACCTGGGCTCCCATTGAAACATTCTGGACCCATCTTTGGTTAGAAATGTTTCTTTTGTTTCATTCAGCGCAAAGGGTAGATTAAGATTTGTGACTCTTCTGAGTAGGAGAGGATTTCCCTGCCTTGGTGACTGATTGCTTTTGTGCTGGGATGGTGCTGCACTGGTGTTCCTGCACTTCTGTGATCTTATTTTGGTCTTGCAGGTGGATTGTGTTGGAAGCGTGGACAGCGGTCTGAGTACCATGAGCTGGAGTCCTGACCAAGAGCTTGTTTTGCTTGCAACAGGTATCAACAACATACTGTAAGCTTTCTGCCTTTAGGAGTGAAATTCACTATGACCAGAATGCAAAACACTGTTAAGTTTAAGATAGAAGCAGCAAAATACAAAGTTATGAATTTGGGACTAAGACTTAAAGGGAGAAAAAAATCCCACACCTGATCCTATATGTAAGATTTTGTTTCATGATCCATGAGGTGCTTTGGTCATCCAAGCAGAAGCTGTTCAGGCCCAAGAAGTTTTATGGGACAGTAATTAGTCTTTCAGATCTTCTAAGGAAGTATATTTGATCTTGTCTCTAAAACATAAAGAGTCCTGCTTTATATCCCCATTTGATTTCTTAGTAATAAAAAATGCTTGTCCTTTGGTAGGAAATGTGTCACTGGCTCAACTTAGCTACAGATGTGTCTCGCCTAGAAAATGAAGTTAGTTTTCTTATGTTTTAATGGAATTTTCTGTATTTTAGTTTGTGCCCGTTGCCTCTTGTGCCTCTTGTCACCCGGCACCACCTAACAGTCTGTATCTGTCTTCTTTACTGTACCTCAACTCTCACATAAGATATTTATATACACTGATGACATTCCCCCTGAGTCTTCTCTCCAAAGCAGTCTGACTTCACTCAGCCTCCCCTTATGTGACAGATTCTCTAAGCCCTTAATCATCTATGTGACCCTTTACTAGACTCATTCCAGTATGTCCTTGTCTGTGTTGTACTGGGTAGCCCAAAACTGGAGCCAACATTCCACATGTGTCTCACCAGCACTGAGTAAAGGAGAAGGATCACCTCCCTCAACCTGGCAACACTACTAATGAAGCCCAGGATGCTCTTGGCCACCTATGCATCAGGGACATACTGCTGGCTCATGTTCAACTTGGTGTCCCCCAGGAATATTTTTGCCAAGCTGCTTTCCAGCCGCTTGGCTCCCAGTCTCTACTAGTGCCTGAGATTGTTATTTTCCAAGTGCAGGACATGGCTTTTTCACTTGTTGAGCTCTATGAGGTTCTTGACAGCCCATCTTGCCTACCTGACAAGGTCCCTGTGAACAGCAGCAGAGCCTTCTGATGTACCTGCCACTCCTCCCAGTTTTGTGTCATCTACAAACTTACTGAGGGTCCCATCCTCCAGGTTATTAATGAAAATGTTAAACGTTGGCACTAATGTGCAGGGGCACGCCACTGGTGACTGACTTCAAGCTGGACATTTTGCCACTGATAGCAAGCTTTTGAGCATGGCAGTTCAGCTGGTTTTCAGTCCACTTAACTGTCCTTTTATCTACCCCATTCTTCATGAGTTTATCTATAATGATGGTATGAGAGACAGGGTCAAAAGCTGTGTTAGAATCTAGATAAATGACATCCACTGGTCTCCCCATATCCACAAGTTAGTCGTCTCATTGTAGAAGGTTATCAGGATAGTCAGGCATGATTTACCCTTCATAAATCCATGCCAACTGCTCCCAGTCACCTTGTCCTTCATATCTCAAGAGAAAACACTTAAGAGTGCCGGGTACTTATTCTGAAGGTGTAAAAAAACTTTTAAGGTTGGATGAGGAAGCATGTTTTTTGAGAGAACACTTCAAAGTGTTCTTCTGTTCCAGTTTGAGATTTTCTGCTTTGAAGGATGTGTTTTCTTTAGTGTCATATCACCATTAGAAATATTTCTATATTGAAGTCCATGACAGAACAATAGGACAACACAGGAAAACATAGTTTTTATTTGCTGGAGATACCATTACTAATACTGTATTTAATGTGTACCCTGCAGGTCAGCAAACACTCATCATGATGACAAGGGATTTTGAACCAATTACTGAGAAGCAAATCCACCAAGATGAGTTTGGGGAAGGTGAGAGGTGCACTGAAATTAAGTTGTTCAAACTGACGTCAATGGTGTGTTTGTTGTGCTTTAAGCTGGCAGGCAGCTGACCACCACACAGCGTTCGCTCACTCCCCTCCTCCCCAGTGGGATGAGGGAGACAATTGGGAAAAAAAGTGAAATTTGTAGGTTGACATAAAGACAGTTTAACAGGACAGAAAAGGAAGGGGAAATAATAATTAATATAATATAATATAATATTAGAATAAGTGATGCACAATGCAGTTGCTCATCACCCACTGACTGATGCCCAGCCCATCCCCGAGCAGCAATTGCTGCCCCCAAGCCAACTCCCCCCAGTTTATATACTGAGCATGATGTCATATGGTCTGGAATAGCCCTTTGGCCATTTTGGGTCAGCTGTCCTGGCTGTGCCTCCTCCCAGCTGCTTGTGCTCCTGGCGGAGCATGGGAAGCTGAAAAGGCCTTGCCTAGTGTAAGCACTGCTTAGCAACAACTAAAGCATCAGGGTGTTACCAACATTATTCTCATACTAAATCCAAAACACAGCACTGTGCCAGTTACTAGGAAGAAAATTAACTCTATCCAAGCTGAAACCACGACAGTATTGTAAGTGTACAGAAACTAAAGAAATGGAGCTGAGCACTTACTGGGCCCCAGGAGACATTTTAGACTGTAATGCCACTGGGCAGCTGAAGGGAGCACCAATATCTTGCTTGTCAGTGTAAATTCAAGTAAGTTCCCTGTATTGGAGGACTTTCTGGGCTATGTATATTTCCTGCAGGTTTTCAGAATTAAACTTGGACGGAAGGTGTGAGTGGCTTGGAGCTCTGCATTTACCACGCTGTGCAGAGTAGTGCTCTAAATCTTCCACTACAATGATTATTTCTTCTTCAGGGAAGTTTATTGCTCTTGGCTGGGGTAAAAAGGAGACACAGTTCCATGGATCAGAGGGAAAACAGGCAGCCCATCGCAAACAGACGGTATTGTACCAGTTCTCTTATGTTAGGCCCATGTTGTCCCTGGGAAAACACATATAAAGAGAGTTTCTGTTACTCCTGCATTGCCAGTTAGCCATCACTTTTCTGGTAGTAGTCTTCATAGCCGCCTTCTGTTTGTTTCTGTTGTTATCTGAAATCCAGCATTTTTATTCTCCTAATTCAAGACAGCAGCTGGGGTTACTTAGGACTGTTCATACAGAGCTCAAAGCAAGAAGATTGACAAGCGCTAGTGCTTGCAGAGGTAAAGCCACCCTTAAATCATCATGAGAGATGTTGCTGGATGTGTGCTATACACTAAAGTGTTCACATGACCAAGAGAAATAGTGTGCAGTTTGGCTGAGAGGAGCAGAAATAACAGTAGTTCGAGCTCCCAGAAGGCAAGAGTAGAAGGATATGGGCTACTGAGCATCACCAGTCATGTGAGGCAGCTCCATGTACCTGCACATTTTAGCTGCTTGCTCCTTTGTCTGACACTTCCTTGTTTGGGTCTTGGTTTCTCTATTTTTTATTTGGTGAAAAGTCAGGTAGCTAAAAACACTCCACTGCTGGTGGATTTTTCTTCTTGTGTTTAAGTTTCAAGATTAAAACTGTTGTGCTGAAGCCTGGCAGGCTAGAGTCCAGAGACATGAAATGTGGCCTGTTCCAGCTTTACTGTTAGGAGGGACAGCACGAGGCTTGGCTGTTACTGGGAGAATACATCTAGTTTGACAAAGTTTGATAGCTGCCTCTTTATTTGTATTCTGTGAGGGGTTTTTTTGGTTTTTTCCCTGTGTTCTACAAAGAACCTGTTTGCCTCAAAGAACACTACTTCTCATCCCAGCTTCTGTCTGCCATACAGGCTGCCTGGACAGCATTCCTTTCTTGCCTTTCTTCTCCCAAGGATTTCTGACTCCAGGCATCAGTCATGAACAAACCCTGATTCACCCTTGTGTCCAGCTTATGCACAGCCAGTCTATAAACAGAGACCCTGGTGGAAGGGAAGGATAGCATGTGAATAGACAGTCATATGCACTTGCAAGAGGAGCAGATTGAATTTACAGACAGTTTTAATTCTAGTATTTCCTAAAATAACATTCTGAATAATGAATTTTTAACTTTGCAGCCTTAAGTTTTTTTAATGGATTGATTTCATGCCAAGGCTCTTGAAGGAGCTGGCTTAGCAATGCAGCCTGTTTTAGACAAAGACAACAGTTTCATTCCCAGGCTTTGATGCAACTTTCTTTTGTGTGACTTCAGGAAGTGTCACGTACTTCAGCCTGGGATGACGGCAAGCCTCGGGTTACATGGAGAGGAGATGGCCAGTTTGTTGCAGTGAGTGCTGTTTGCCCAGAGACAGGTATTGGGCCAAACTTTTTTGAAATAACCAACCTGTGTAAGAGGCTTCTTAAGCAGAAACTAGGCAAGGCAAGAACTGCCTGGTGTTCATAGTCTCTTGTCCACTTAAAGCAAGGGTCAGTTGAGCTAGTTAATTGCTCTTTTCTCTGTTTTGGTGTTCTCAGAGGCATTTTATAGACATAGCCGTTTGAACATTTTCTTTGCAGTTAGCTTTTCAGTCCAGTGAGAAGCCAGGAGAGGTTACAACTGAGTAGTTACTATTTGGACCTTACTTCTTACTTCTTTTGCCAGTGTTAAATCACCGCTCAAGCTCTAAGCATGTCTGGTGGGCTCCCAGTGCCAGATGGATGAATCTGTTTGGGTTGCCATACCCACTGTCCTTCATACTAGCAGTTTGGCCTTGTACACTTTTGTTTAAATACTGGTAATACTTTTCCCTAGGTTTTTCCCTAAAACCAAAGAGGAGATGAGCACATTACATTTCTTGTAAAAATGTAATTGATGTCTTCCATTATAAATATTACTGAGCAGTTTAAATGTATCATTCAACATGCTGAACTGCACCGAACTGCACTGCTCTTCCACTAGTTTGGGCTTTTGCCTTCAGTACTTCACATTAGGGACAATCTTGCATTTACAGGAAGATTTTAACATTTGTGAGGTGAAATTTGGAGAGGGAAATGGCTATGACTGAGCAACATCTGACTGAAATTCCTACTTGGTTCCTTTAGAGTCACTCAGTTACTATGGGAGAACTGCCTGAGACAGAGTAAGATTTACCCCTTAAGGTGTACGAGAGAAATCTCCCCTTTATTCATGTGCATCAGAATTTGCTCTCCTACCCTCATAAAATTAGAAAAGTCTCTTCCCAGTGCTTTCTTACACCTTTGTCTCACTGCTCTCTCAACCTGTAGGTGCTCGGAAGGTCCGAGTATGGAACAGAGAGCTTGTGCTGCAGTCAACAAATGAGCCTATCTCAGGATTAGAACAAGCACTGTCCTGGAAGTGAGTAGCAAAGCAGTCTGCATCCTGGCAGCAGAGTGTTGCTTTTTATTCCCTGGTCACAGCCTTTGATCAGCATCAATTGAATTTCTCCTGTGTTTGTTTATTTTTCCCCAAAACTTGAAGAAAGCTTCCTTCTGATCCAACATGAGGAAGATTAGCCCTTTAAACCCTGAAAAGCCTAATACTTGCATTTCATGTGGGAAGAAGGGATAGGTTCCCTGCACAGTCTCAATGTCAAGTGTTTTTGGACACAACTGTGTGAATAGGAATATTACAGGTTCCTTTGCCAGTGCTGACATTTACTTGCTCATCTGAGGATGTTGTGAGCCCTGGAAAATGTCTGGGCTGGACCTATGACTTTGAACAGTGCTGAGGAAAACACATCCTCTGCTGCCCTTTTCTTCATGTGTCTGGAGAAAATGTGAGATGATTGGTGTTTAAAATGGCAGCTACTGTGTATGTGAGCAACCACTTTTCATCTGGCTCTTTTTTAAGGCCCTCTGGAAACCTGATAGCATCCACACAAGAAAAACCCAACAGGCATGATGTGGTTTTCTTGGAGAAGAATGGACTTCTTCACGGGGAGTTCACCCTCCCGTTCCAGAAAGGGCAGGTCAAAGTAAGTGCTATGTCTGTGCTTCTTTGATTAGACTGTAATGGAGAGGGGGACTACATCTTTTCCAGCTTCTAGGAGGAATTTTTTAACTTAACACTTAGTGCTGGTCCTAATGGAAAAAGTGATCCGAAAAGAGAACAATGAAGAAGGCTGCAGAGAAGATGCAAAGCCCTCTTCAGGCCTGTAGTTTGGAGACAAGTGCAGGGGGGTTGTAGCCCTGGGGTGCTTCTGGCCCCTGTATACTTCTTACCAGGCAGACACTTCAAAAATGCTGTTCAGGAGTGAGGTGAAATACTCACATTGTCTTAAATAAGAGAAGCGAGAAGCTACTGCTAGGGTATTACTTCCAGCTTCTGCCTTTGGGTGCTGAGAGGTCTTTTGGCAGATGCTTCCTCAGTGCAAAGGAAGGCAAAGAGAACACTGCTATCATGTTTGTGGTTGTATTGCCTCTTCAGGAGTGTGTAACCACTGTGACAGGTTCTGCTTCAGGATGCTTTGCTCCAGCTGTCAGGAGCTTTGCAATACACAAGGGCTATGTTAGTATATTAGCTGTGCACCTTACATTGTTGAAAATACGGAGCGACTCATGGTCTTGGAAACCAATTGGGAGCATACCCACCCTACACAGAGGCAACAATATCAGTAAGAGCTGTATTTGTTTCTGCAGGTTAATGAACTGCTTTGGAATGCAGATTCTACGATTTTGGCTATATGGCTGGAAGACCTGAAGACCTCTAACCCAAACAGTTATGGTGAGAGCACTATGTGAAGCTCTGGCTCTTACCCTTGGCTGCAAATGTGGTTAGCAGTGGGTATTCCTCTGCAGGTTCGGAGACACTGGGGAGGCTTACCTACAGCTTTGAGATCCCTGTGCAGGTCAGGAAGAACTGGTAGTTCAGCCTGAGCTCAAAGCATCTTCCAGGCTGCTGTAACTGGAAGTGATATTAATAGAATGCTAAAGGTGTAAGCCCTTCATAAGGTGTGGGTTCCTTCTCACAAAGGGAGCTCAAAGAATTCCAGGTTTGACTCTTTTGCACAATTTTTTTTTTTTTTTTTTTTTTTTTTGTGTTTTTTGTTACATTTTTTTTGTTTTTTTTTTTATTTTTTTTTTTTTTTTTTCTTTTTTCTCTCCTTTATTAGTTTTTTTGTTGTTTTGTTTTTTTTTGGTTTTTATTTTTTTTTTTTTTTTAACCTTTTTTTTTTCTATAGTTCAACTGTGGACCACAGGCAACTATCACTGGTACCTGAAGCAAAGCCTACATTTTGGTGGTTTGGAGAAAAATCAGTTGGTGTCAGTGCTGTGGGACCGAGAGAATCCATACAGATTGCATGTACTCTGCCAGGGTTGGCATTACCTCTCCTATGACTGGCATTGGACCACAGACCGTGGGATGGGGGAGAATAGCCAGCATGTGGCAAATGTGGCTGTCATAGATGGAGGTAAGCAGTGGGACTGCTTTGCAGCTCTAGGGTCAAAAGAGGTGGCGTAGCCTTTTACATGCGGGCTGGATGGGATTAAGGTAGTCCTTCTGTTAGCTGCTGTTTCTACAAAGCTGTTAGGGGGACCATGTAATTGATGGAAGCTTCAGAGGTGGTTTAATGGCATTAACTGCCAAAGGCACAGCGCCTGTATTTTCCTGTAACATTGTTCCTTCTTTCAGTAAAGAACCTAACAAGAGCCTCGCTAATATTTGGACTGGGTTACAGCTTGGGGGTTTTTTTTCTCTTCCACAGATAAAGTGCTTGTCACAGCGTTCCAGCATGCTGTGGTGCCTCCACCCATGTGCACCTATGAGCTCCAGCTCCAACAGGCTGTGAATCAGGTTGCATTTCACGCAGATCCCAAACATAGTGGAGACATGGCTGTCCTGGATGCTGATAACAGGATCTCTGTGTACAGATATGGTGAGAATGTTGCACTGTCTTGTTAAAGGAACCTCTGTCTCTGAGAGCCATAGCCTTGGGGGATTAGTAGGGTGATGGTCACTCAAGCTTTTAGTGGTCAGGAGTGAGACATACCTGGTTCAACTGTGAGTTCAAGCTCAGTTCTCTCATCTCCAGTAGTCTGGGTGGCACAGGAGCGTTTTGGTGCTGCACTGGCTTTGTGAGAAGGCAGCATTCAGCACTTGGCTGTGTTCTTATGCTGGTAATATCCCCCTGCCTAGCTTTGGCTTGAGTGGAGTGCAGCAAGTGGTGTCTTGTGTAATGTGTTCTGATGGCATGTTGCTGATTGATTGGCACTGAAAATGTCTGGGAATAGTTTCCTGGGGTCCATCTGAGGCACCCAGTACTTCCCAAAGCAGTGGTCTATACAGTGTAATATTCAATGTTCTGTGAGACAAGAGACTGTTGCTGCTGTCTTCTGCGTTTTGTGCTGTGACATTACAAGGTAACTGTTCCTCAGGGTAAGTGTTAATGTGGATTAGGGGTTGGCTGTACATGTAGGGATGGTATTTTCTGACTTTTGTAATAGTTTCCCGTAGCATCTACTTTTTGATAGGAGTGGAGATGGAAGGGGCTCTGTTGGCAGGATCTCTAAACTCTGCTTTGTTCTGTGTTTGCTAGGACAGAACACAATGAATGACCCCACTGTCAGGTTGGGAGCTGTGGGTGGAAATGGATTTAAAGCAGCTGTGGAAACACCATACCTGGATAAAATCTACAGGTAATATAGAACTAGTACAGCTGTAGTGGGGAGAAAAGGGTAGTACCTGGCTGGATGTTTTAGAGGTCACAGCTCTGACCACTTGTCTCAAGACTTTGAAGAGCTTGTCAGATATCATGGTTTCATTGGGCTGACACTGTGGCTGCAACTAGTGCTAAGGGTTGGGCAACACATTGGGCAGTTTTTTCCTGAGAAGCGGCCTTGACTGAGGTCTTGATCTAGCAGGAGCAGTGACTGTCCTTGACAGCACTGAGATAGCCTTTCCTGTGCCTGGTGCTCTTGGCATTGTGGCGCTGCACTTTGTGCTCCTGCTCACAGAGCCAAAAGAATGGCTGTGCAGTGTCCAGGCCCGTGATCACGGCACACTGAGCAACGGAGCTGCTTGCATGGCAGGGACAATGACAAGGTAAAAAAACCCACCCTGCTCTACATTTGTTCCTACACACAGTTGGCACAGGAGCAGTACTGCCTGGGGAAAACAAATGGGGGTCCCTGGGTCTCGTCCATCTCCAGCCCAGCCTGTGGCAGGATTCATGCTTTGGGTGACTGTGTGTTTGTGCACTGAAGCCCTCCTAGCCATGCTGTGTACATGCTGTGTACATGGCAGGCTGTGCCTAGGAAGACCTTCACCTCTCCAGTGAGGTGGCCTACTGAGGTTCTATTTGCTTCCCAGTCTCTCTTATCTGTGACAGAGTTGATGTGGGCAGCGACAGCAATGAAGTGATGAATCCTCTGGGGGTCCGATTTCTCACCTGGCTACCAGATGACAGCTTCCTGGTGGTTGGTCAGGGTCAGCATGCTGCTCAGTCTGTCCTTCACCATCTGACTGCAGTGCCTCACGTGGCTGGAGCTGAAGAAGAGCAGCTGAAATTACGGTACTAGAGATCTGTCAGTTGTGGGTGAATTCTGAGAGCACCTCTGGACAGTGCCTAGAAGGAATTGAGTCTCTCAGCAGACATGCAGCCTGGAGGCTGCAGGTTGGGGAATTTGGCTCTCTTCCCGCAGGAGAACCAAACAGCTCATGAAGCTGCCTACTGATCAGCACATGGCTGTAGTCCTAATGCCTACACCCAGCCTGACAAGAGGGTGTATTTTAGCATGCCTGTGTCAGTACAGGATAGCTCTGTTCCTTTGAATTCCAGGCCCTTCAGGGGACTGAATTCCTCCATTCTACCATGTGCCCACCATTATCGAGCTCCGGAAGGAGGCTGGTAGCCTTTGTTACTCCGTCCCTCCTCACCTGCTGGGCTTTATGGGGTCCGTTGAACTAAAACCAGATAACAAAAGGAAGCCACCTGGGGTGCAGAAATCTGCTTCCCAAGGGGATCCTGAGAGTTGCTTTCTGCAGCACTCACACAGCAAAGACAGGCTGATTTGCATATGAACTGTAGATTAGAACAAAAGCCTGGGCTCTGCAGAGTGCTGTAAGTATGCAGAGTGACTGGCACAGTTAGGCAAATGCCTGTTGGCTGGAGTTGCTGGTGCTCTGTGCTGCCAGTGCCAGCTGACATGCGTGTGAAAAGACTGTAGAAGATCCTTTACGTGAACATCTTTTCATCTGGCCACAAGAAATGCAGGATCTAGGTGTTAAATGTGTCTCCTGTGACTGATGTTCTGTGTCTTCTGTGTCTTGCTCCAGGTTGTCTGTGCCTGTAGATGGAGAAGTGATCAGTCTGTGCTGCAGCCCAGTGACCAAAACTGTAGCTCTGCAGCTGGCGCATGGGCACATCCTGAAATACCACTGGGGTAAGCTGGGCCCTATTAAAGTACCTGGTATAAGGTGTAGTTTTTACAGATTTCTCAAAAGGTTTAATGAGATGACTTGACTTTCAGGGACATGAGTGACTCTTGCTGGTAGTTGGTCCTGCCTTTCATGCTCCCTCTGCTCCCAGCAATGGGCCAAAATCAGTGATTTGTGTCAGAAAGCAGTTAATGTTGTTGAGAATGATTGTTCAGTCTTTATGATTTGAAAAGAAGATGACTGGTTTAGTGGTTTCAGAAGTGCTGGCTGACTTCCATGTCCTTGTCACTGCTCTATGATTCCACAGCACAATAAAAGTGCTCCTGAGCCCCTAGAAGTTACCACCTTCTTGTCTGCTGTGTCCTGGACTTTTGTGTCAGCATTCCTCCTCTCTGTCAGACAGTATAGCCTATTCCCAGCTCTGGTTTTCTTGAAATGCATGTCATGTGGTTGTAATGTCTGCATCTTTGATTGTCTGGAAAAGTTTGATCTTCTTTGCCCATTAGAGGCTTCTACTCCGGTCCTTGAGCCCTGGTGGACTAGCAATGGCTCTGCTGTTCAGTTCCCCTACCCTTGCGTGCAGACTTCTATCACGAGGATCAGTGGTGAAGTAAGTAAGACTGTGAGCAGATTAAATTCCCTACTTGGTGTGTCAAATGTGCACCATGAGCCTTTGCCCCGCGTCCAGTGACTTCTTAACAGTGTTCTTGATAAGGCTCTGTAGAGCTGAGAGCATCTTGTCTTCTAGAGCATTTCTCATGGCTTGCAGTTAACACCCAATCTCCCCATTCTATTAATACAATCAATAACGTCATTTGAAGAGAGAGAAATTTCAGATTTAAAATTCCAGCAGTCACTGCCCTGCTGTTTTTGAGAACAGCATTTTGCTCTGTTTTATCTGAACTTATCCTACTAGCAAATATAGCTGCACTGAGTTACTGCAGATCTACTACTTGCTATTTCCTGTTGGTGATGGTTTCTTGATAGTTAGAACAGCTTAAGGAATGACTAGCTATTTTGCTGGCAGTTTCAGGGTTTCTTTCCGTCAGCATGCATCCAAGTGAATGCTGTATGCAGTTGCTTTCCTCTGCTCTGTAGTAGTGCTTTTCACCTGGTATTTTGGGCCAAATGCTGCTGAATAAAAAAACTAAATTACCTGGTGCAGTTTCTGCTTCTATTTTGTTACTGTGCAGTTTTCTGTAACAGGGTAGACCAAGCTGGGTTTCCAGCCAGAAGTGTTTAAAGACAGTTAAGTAAGCCCTCCTGACACAGAGGTTGCATGAATTCCTATCCAGCTTCTCTAAGTAATTCACATGAGGTAGTCAGTACCTAATTGTAAGGTACTTCAATCCAGGGCTAATCAGTGTTGTGAAACACTGGAGGTTGTGACACTGACAGCTTATACTTGTCATCCTTTTTATTCACAGGAGGTGATCCTGGGCCTCACAGATCGATGCCGGTTTTTTGTTAATGATATTGAGGTACCTACGTTTTTGCCCCTCTTTGCATCCCCTTTTCCTCTGCCAAAGGCAGCTTTCCTATACAGCAATAAACTTCATTGTTTTTCTACAGGTCGCTTCCAACATCACCTCATTTGCAACATACAATGAGTTTTTGTTGGTGACAACCAACTCCCACACCTGTCAATGCTTCTGCTTGAAGAACATATCAGTGAAAGGTAAATTCCAGCTCTGGCTGCCTGCTGCTGGCAGCTCACAGCCGTTGTCTTGGAACCACAAGATGTCCCCATTTTTCACATCCAAAGCTGCTGTATTTGGGTCACTCAGAGCAACTGCTTAGGAGATGGAAGAAGAGAGGTGCTTTCAAAAATCTATCAGAGAGCAAGGAGCACAGGAAACTGACTTTGTGCATCACATGCTCCTCCCAGGGAGCAGGATTTGTCCTGCAGTTGTTGTCCCTTCACTGTTTTCAACAGCTTAGCCCTGCATTCTCTCCTTCCCCCCCACGTCCAAAAAATGAAAGGGCTGTGTGCTATTTGAGGGTGTGTGGTAGAGAAGGGATCCCAGTAGAAAGAGTTTCTGGTGGTACCTGGCTATGAGGGGTATGAGGACTCTGGGAAAGGCAAGATCACAGCTTACTGGTCCTTTACATCTTTCAGTGCTCTTATCTGGTCTGGTGAGCTTTGTGATCCTATTATATAGAGGGCATAGCTCTGCTTTGTGTACAGCAGTGCTTAGCACTAAGAGGTCCTCCTCCTGTCTGGAACTGTTAAAGATCACTTGTATATTATTGACTCAGCTGGTCCAGTACAACCTTGCAGGGCCACATAGGAAGGCCTGACTGGGGCACTGTGCTGCAGTGTGCCCTGTGTGATGATAGATACGCTGTCTTTAGCCCTTCAGGCTGGCCTGAGCAGTGCAGCCGCACCCAACAGTGAGACCCTGCGCAAGGTGGAGCGAGGTTCGCGTATTGTCACCGTTGTGCCCCAGGACACAAAGCTTGTGCTGCAGGTCAGTGCTCTGCCCGTGTCTGCTAAGGTCTGCTGTTGGGGGATGTAGGGGACTGTCACAGTGGGCAGCTGGCCAACCTGCAAACAATGTATGCAGCGCTACAAAGCTGCTGCCCCGTACTGCTGCAGCACAGCACCTCACAAATCTCCAGCTGCTTGGCTGGATGCAGAGAGATTCTGAGCATGCCTGTGGGATGGTACAGAACTGGGAAGGGCTATTCAAATTCCTAATGGCTGAGGTAGCATAGTGCTACATATTGTGGCCTCTCACAGTGAATCTCTCAGACTCACCTCGTAGTAGTTGCTAGCAGCCTTACATTAGCCTTGGCACTAATCTTGTCTGAATTGCTGAGCTTACTCTTCAGAAACAGCTGAGGTTCACAGAATGGAGAAGGATGTCATTTGAAAGGAACCTCTGGAGGTGTGTAGCCCAACATACTCCTCAAAGCAGAGCTAACCTGAAAGTTTGATCAGGTTGCTCTGGATCTTGCCCAGCTGAGCAGAGTCCAGCCTCCTGAGGAAGGAATGTTTCTGAGCTGAGAGAATTTTTGGATATTTTTCCAGTTATTGAAATTGCTGTCCTTTGAAGTGAACAAACAAGCCCATGCACCTGCAAGTAGCAGACAGGCCTGGAAAATTGGCCAATCCTCACTTTGCCTTCAATGTTGTCTACAAATAAATAATTGTGTGGATCTTGTGTTATAGATGCCGAGAGGAAATCTGGAGACTGTTCACCACCGAGCTCTGGTTCTTGCCCAGATTCGGAAATGGCTGGACAGGTAAATGGCACTGGTGTATTCTGGTCTTCCCACCCCTAGTCTGAGCTGTTAGAGGCTGGCTGGCCTGGTTCTGTTGTGCTGGAGAAGGGAGGGAAGCTAAACTCAAAGGAGTTGATATCATTAGTGGGAATGAAACTGTTTCTGGGGCTACCAGCTAGGAGTCCAGCTTTCAGCAGTTGTGTGTGCCTCTCACTTCACCACTGAAGGGCTTATGTGTGTGCTGAGATGGGATGGGTGGGAGAAACCTTCATCTGCTCCACTCTCCAGACATCTCAGTCACTTCATGATGACGCTTATCGTTTCTCATGTTTTATTTGTTTGATTGATTTACATTGAAGTTTTCTGAAACAGAAGTTGGTCCATTAGATTAAAATTTAGTTCTCTTTTTAAAAGAGGAAAAAAATAACACAGGGCCTATATTGCTTCCTGAACCTGGCATGCTGACCTGTCTCACTGCAGAGGCTGGCAGTGAACAGGAATGACCTTGCACATTTTCTCTGGAAGGCAAACTACATGGCTTATTGCCTATGCTATTGCCTTCCCAGGAGGTCTGTGCTTACGTCTAGTCAGTTGCCTTTATTTGCAGTTATTGCACCTATCCACTATGTAAACTATCCCACTTGACTTATTCCTCCAGGCTTATGTTCAGGGAAGCATTTCAGTGTATGAGGAAGCTGCGAATCAACCTAAATCTTCTCTATGACCACAATCCCAAGGCAAGTATGCCCAGTTCTGTTGTGTTGTTTTCCATATTCATCTAGCCTGGAATCCATTGACATTGAACAGTGGGCTCAAAAGATTAGGTGGTGCTGTTAGTTCTGCTTTCAACAGACATGGCTGCTCTTCACTGCTGAATCCTCATGCAGGCAGATCGTATTTAGCATTTCCTTCACCTTGTACATTCAGAGAAGGTCTGTGAATTTGGTTTTGTACTTAATGTACTTGGTCAAATTAACAGAAGTAATACTTTTGTTTATTTCAGGTATTTCTGGAAAATGCAGAAACTTTTATCAGGCAAATAGATTCTGTGAACTATATCAACTTGTTTTTCACAGAACTGAAGTGAGTATAATTCTGCAAATGAAAGCATGCATGTAATCAGTGGTGGTACATTCTGTTGTCAAAATATTGGCAGCTTTTCAGTGTGGGTGCAAGGACTCAGTCAGAAATCTGGCATATTGGGTCATAAAGACTCGAGTAAGGTCAATAATTTTAGGGACAGTCAGTGTGTGGTTTTGGGAATTCCAGCTTGCAGGCAGCAAGATTTTTCCAGCAAGGGATTAGTACATCATCTGACTACTTTTACTTGTCTTCTAGTTTGATGTACAGGGGTAAATGTGAACAGAGAAAGTTGTGTTCCCTCACAGAGGGGAGCAAGACAGCTCTGCTTATCTGAAGCCTGAGGCTAAGGTACTTGCTTAGATTCCCAAGTCATGCCCCTGGACTTCTTTCTCAAAGGTTGAGTGACAAGAGGCTTTTAAGGCATTGGTATCTTCAGGACTTTTCAAGCTTGTGAAGTGAATAATTGTTTAGGAGCTGGAGCTCTCACTTAGCTTTCTGTTTTATTTTCAGTTTTGACCTGACCTCTTTGTCTAGAAATAAAAGTAAAAATGGCTTGATTTCAGAAGTGCTCTGTGCCTAGCATCTCCATAGTGGCTTTAGTAGAAGACAGCAGTATCTTGAAAATCTTGCCTTCTGATTTTTTTGTGCAACTAATGTGGTTGTTCTGACCAGTTTTTTTCAATGCCACTTTTGGCTGAGAATCAATTGGGACAGACGAGAGTTGTTGGAAAGCTTTCTGGTAGTGTGGCAGGTTGTGTGTCATTACTGAACGACATATGAGCTATTTTGTTGAGTAGTTATTTTCTGCATGCATTTGTGTTGCTTAATGTTATTGTCTTTGTCCTGGGCTATGTGATGGACCGTGTTGGTATTCATGATGTCTTTTTATTTAGAGAAGAAGATTTCACAAAGAGTATGTACCCATCTCTGAATGGTAGCAGTAATGCTCAACCACGCCAGCATCCTGATCAGAAAAAAGTAAACGTCATATGTGATGTGATGAGAGTTGCCATGGAGCACATTGACCCTCAAAAGTGAGCATTTTCTTATTGTAGGTGAAGGAACCATTAGAGAGATTTCTAGTAAGTAATTTGCAGAAAGCAAAGCTGTCCTTAACATCAGTTGTTTTGCCTCGGGTCTTCTGAGGTGAGCCTGTGCTCCACAGAACTTATGTAGCC
This sequence comes from Nycticorax nycticorax, assembly GCA_023375905.1. Taxonomy (NCBI): domain Eukaryota; kingdom Metazoa; phylum Chordata; class Aves; order Pelecaniformes; family Ardeidae; genus Nycticorax; species Nycticorax nycticorax. Next base: position 380,600 of record JAKFQP010000130.1, on the reverse strand, counting down.
ATACCTTCCATCTGCTGAGGATGTTGTCCTGGAAACCACAACATCTAATAATTCCACAGATAGCAAAACAACTTTTTACTACAAGAATTAAAGTAATAGATGCAGGATGCTTATAAGTGTTTAAGAAATACACTCAATTTAGGAACAGTCTGTGTGGCATAAGGGACAGAGAGACGTGAGCAAGATTGTCATCTCAGGGAGATGCTGGCTTTTTGGAGCAGCTGGCCTTTCAGAAAGACTTCAGCTGTTCCATTTGAGACTGAATTACTTCTGTAAATCTTCAGCTGCATACTTCTGAATGATTACCTTTTTGGTAACCATCCTCCTTGGATGAATCAACACCAGACGAGGATAAAGGGTGGGAAAATAGGATAATAACAGTGGTTAGTGAAGCAGTGTTAAACCATTGCTAGCTTATATGTGAAACAGTGCATAGAGGAGCAACAGATGCTGGATTGCTGCTGAACCCTGAAAATTTAGGCACTTTTCAGCAAATGGTTTTGGAAAACAAAGCATCCCCTTAGCTGGGAAAGCTATTTTGAAATAGTATGTGTGAAATGTATGAAAGGGGAAATGACCTCCTAGAAAGCTTTCCTTTCATAAAAAAAGACCATCTTCATGCCAAATTTTATTTGGAAAACTGTGTCCAGCTATTTGAGCTTTCAGAGAGAGGTGTTCTCTCTCCACTATGCTGGCTGGCATGGTAAGGAAGCTCATTCTACTCAAAACACACATCCAGTTTTGTGACATGTTTGTAGAAACATGCTGAGTAGAAAAACCTTCCTGGTATATTCTGTTCTCTTCCCATTTTTCCTGCCTTCCTTTAAAAAGATTTAAATATCTGAGTAGGTTGTTTGGGGTTTTTTTTAACTAAAAGGTATACTAGAACTTGCACAAACTGCTAAAATAGGAATAAACAGTGTTTCTGCCTTCTCACTTTTTCATTTGCTGCTTCTGTTTTCTTCAGATACTGCCTATCAATACTGACAACACATGTAAAGAAAAGTCCTCCAGAACTCGAAATTGCTCTTCAGAAGGTTCATGATCTTCGAGGTGTTGTATCAGGAACTCAAAAGTTTTGCAAATGGGTGGTTTGCAGGAGCTTTCATTGTTAGCATGGTTCACCCTGAAAGTTCATGGACTCAGCCAGAAAACAGAGATGTACTTGAAACTTACTGTGTGTTAATGGAACAGGAGCATATCAGCTAAGACATGCTGCTGTACATGCCTTCAGCTCATCCTTTTATCTCTGTATGTCAGCAGATAGCCCAGAGATGGAGCTGTTTTCTCCTTCCAGTCAGAACTCTAGTTCTCCCAAACTCTAGTTCTCCCAGCATGGAAGGTTCCCATTCTGGGTCCTGGTATCTCAAACTGCCAAACTTTGCATTTATTCTGTGCTGATACTTCTGACTTGTCACTGTTGCACACTTAACAGGTTACTATGCTTGGGCTGGTCCTTGAAGTTGCCCAGGAAGGGCAAAGTAACCGCTCCTGCAAGACAGAAGGAGCTGTTAGTTTGATGGTCCCTATCTGGTGTCAAGGACATGGTTGATAATACATCCCTCCCTCAGAGTGGGGTTCCACTGCTGATGGTGTAACTGATCATATGCTTCTTTATCTTGCTACAGAAAGCATTACTCCAGATGTCAAAGCTGTGAGTGCAGAAGAAGCACTGAAGTACCTGCTTTTCCTTGTGGATGTCAATGAACTGTATGATTATTCCTTGGGGACGTATGACTTTGATTTAGTCATCATGGTGGCAGAAAAGTCTCAAAAGGTCTTGGCTTATAGTTCCAGCCAAGGAACTATTTTTCTGCTTTCCCAAAGGTTCTTTCTAGTGTGTGGATCAGCCCACGTGTTTTTTTAGTCATAGCTCTCTACTCAGGCGGGATTCCGGTTGCTCAGAAGTCCTGTGTGTGCTTGGGATGATGCTGGGAAGGTGGCATGTCTCTGCATCCCTTAGTACTTCTTGAGCACAGCTTTGGAAACCTGATTGTGCTCAAGGTGAAATAGGGCCCTTCTAGAGCAGCACAGCAAAGTAGCTCTAGGGAAGGGAGGGACTGTGGTCTGATGTGTTGTGACTGCATGCCTTACGTACCCAGTTCTATACTCTTGATTCTTGCCTTTTGGTGGTGGCCACGATAATGCCCATCAGGATCTTCAGAGTTTCCTAACGTTACAGCAGAGTCTGCTGTCTGTGAATTGAAACGCCCTATTCATATTAACAGGTTTTATGACCCTTGGTGTAGGGGAAATTGATCAGCTTTACAGCTGCAAATTTATACATGATAATAGCTAATAGAAGACAATACTTGGCATGATACATAGCCTTGAATTTTAAATGTCAACAACCTTTAGATACTGCTGAAGTCCATGTGGGAGCCTGGTAATTTAAGTTAGTCATTCCTGCCAAGAGTATTTATACAGAATTTATTTGTTAAAGTGGCTTACATTTTAAAAAAAAGAAGCCTTTTTAGTGTATTATTGTACAATTTTAAATATGGGACTGTCTGTTGGTGAAGATGAGGGCAAATAAGGATCTTACCAGATTAGCTCAGCTGCAGTTTTTATTATTCTTTGCAGGACCCAAAAGAATACTTACCCTTCTTAAATACCCTCCGGAAAATGGAAACCAATTATCAGCGATATACAATAGACAGACACTTGAAGAGATACACAAAAGCTCTTGGGCACCTCAGCAAATGTGGTAGGTGTCCTGCACACGCAGTGTCTCTAAGGAGAAATTCTGCAGTGGAACATTTCTGTTCTGGAGAGCCTTTGGGGGGAAACAGCTGAAGAAAGTGAAGGCTTGCACAAGGTCATCTTCCCTCCTGGTAGTGCATGGTTAACTTACTTCTGCTACATGTTTTTTGTAGTGTGGCTTGGTGCAGGGAGAAAGGAGTTGAGAATGTTTACTGCTCTGTGATCATGAAGCATAAATCTTGGTTTGTTCCTATTGTGGTGATGTGTCCGCAGTTAATATTGCTGGCAAAAGTGGAGTAAACCTCACAGAAGTGAGCACCTTGATTTTACAGTAGTAGAATAGGTGGTTTTGTGCTCTTCCACCCAACCACCTCTAGTTGCTTCTTAAGGCAACGAATCCAGACTGGCTGAGAGCCATGAGAGCCACGTGCTTTCTCTTTTATTGCTACAAAAAAGAAATTATTTCTGCAGGTCCTGAACACTTCTCTGAATTCCTGAACTTGGTGAAGGATCAGAATCAGTATCGTGAAGCCTTGAAGCTCTACCCCTCTAGCACTCAGGAGTACAAGGTGTGTAAGCATGTGACACTGTGTCTGGTCATCGAAGGAGCGGCTGTTATTTCTTTGATGCTGTGACCAGGAGAGCACCTGGGAGTCCGGTTTCTGCTGCACTGTCTTGTGGTGTGCTGGAGAACTCCCATTACCACAGAAATACTGCTCTTCCTGTCTTGACCTTTGTGATACCAGCTTTCTGTCTGGCATTTTCAGGTTGTGTGGGAACAATTTATTATCCTTAAACTATTCTGAAGAGTGCTAGAGAGCCTGGGGCACTTGCAGATGTGCTGTTTCCTAGCATGTAGCATCCCTTGTTGGTTTCGGTATTACTGAAGAACTTTAGTTTGCCCAAGGCTGAGGTAAAATGTAAATGAATGCATTTAATATAATTTAATTTAGATACTGTAAATTCACAACACAAATTCACAAGCCTTTGTAGAAGAAGTAGATGAAGAAGTAAGAGGAGATATAGAAACTCAGTCTGTTTGCAACATGGTGTGAGCAGGAAGGACTCTTTCCTCATGAGGGAGGTCTCTTCCTGACACTGGCTCATTGGGAGTCTGTTTTTATTCCTTCTGTATTCTTCCAGTCAAATCCACCTGCCTGTTCTTGGTCGAGATTGTGAGCTTTGAATAGCATAATGAAGCTCAGGATACTGATTCGCAGCAGCCTGTGGCTGTAGAGTTGCAGGGCTTGCATCCTCCCTTGTGCCAATGTTTGACTCCTGGAGTAAGTTGGTTCAAGGAGACATTCAGACAAAAAACGCTCTTGGGAGTGGGGAAGAAGGGGCTGATTTCCTGCAGTAATTTACCCAGCCTTTGGCCTGGAGAGCCTGATATCTCTGCGTTAGCTCTGTGAAATGTCTCCATGTGCTAATAATCATCAGCCCTTGGCTTGATATAAAGTTTGAAATGGGGTAGGCACATTGTGCCTGGAGGTTCCTTGTGGAGGGGGAAATAGGCTTTTGTTGATGGATACTGAATTTTTACTAATGGAGGACTGCTACTGACTATACAGCTGATTTCTTATTTGTCTTTTATGCCTTTCTTGCAGGATATCAGCGATGCGTATGGGGAGTACTTGATTCAGAAGCAGCTATATGAACAGGCTGCATTGATATTTGCTCGTGCTGGCATCTTTGAGAAAGCACTTGATGCTTTTCAGAACAGTGGCAGCTGGCAGCAAGCCCTGTGCATGGCATCACAGGTTGGTTACACAAAGGATAAGCTGTCCAGCCTGGCACGGAGCATGGCAGGTAGGCCTTGATAAGATGGAAGTGTGCAAAGCAAAACTGGCTGCTGTTATTTTTCATTCATTTTTATTTTTCCTAAATAATACTGAAAACCTCAGTCTTCAGCAGTGTTTTTCTGAAAGGGAGAACAAAGATCCGATGTTTTCCAAGGGTTTGTGTGATTGCACATCACCTTTGTTTGTCAAAGGAACCAAAATATCTTGGAGCTGAGCTGGTAGGCACCCAGGGGTCGCCAAGCTGGCGGTGGCCTTGGCTTCCCCATGCTGACTGCTTCTTGCACTTTTTCCTTGCAACCGGTTGCTGAACTGCTATTCCAAATTGCCTCCTTAGTAACCTTAGGGAATGGAGATTCTTTGAAGTCTCTGACATGACTGAGGCCTCTAGGCATCGTTGGCATAAGCACTCTGCCTAGTCACAGACCTTAAAGGCTATTGGTAATTCAGAGCTGCATCTTGTTTTCTCCTTAAAGCCTGCTAGCAGCTAGGACCAACTGGTACATGTGCCATCCTACTGCAGGAGGAGAAGGCAGCTGGTCTCAGAATTTGTGCTCACTAGGACATAGCAGACTGCATGCATGAGATGTGTTTGTAGACCTGGCAGATATTTCAGCAGGAGAAATGGAGCATCATCCTGACTTCGTCTTTACTCAGAGGCAGAGTTTATGAAGGGCCCAGTTATGCAGTGGGAATATAGCTCCTGGGAGTATAGTCTTCCAGAGTTGGATATTCCAGTATTTTCTTTTTCTGTTGCTTAATGGGATTTTGATCTTTCCTGCCTTGCTGTTAATACTTTTTCTGGTGCCCCTCTTAAATCACAACTGTAATTTAGCTAAATGAGCAGGCACAAGCTGTCTTGAATGAGATTGCTTTGCTTGGGTAATTTTTTTTTTCCTCGTGCCATGTATCACTTGGTCTCTTACATTGCATCCTAGCATCCTAACCAGTGCCAAAGCTGGTTCTGACTTTTAGGGGACTAGAAGCCCTGAATCCCACAAACTTGATGGTTGCTGTCCATACCACAGAGAGCAGGCAGCAAAGTGCTCCCTGGAGATAGTAAGGCTGCAATGCAGTGAGGTTTTCAAAAGAGATTTCCTTTTTACATCCTGGCCCCCTCCTCTTAAGAAACTGTTCAGTATTTCTGTCTCAGGCTGGGGTAAAACCATTCTCCAGCTGGCCTTGAGGGACATGCACCAGCAATTTCACAAGCAACTGGCTGATGATGTTGCAAGTTAATGAATTCTTGGCATCAGGCAGACCTTCTTTTTACCAAGCAGATTGAGTAAGTGTGTGAGTGGGTACAGAGTGCCTCAGTGAGTGGGATTTTCCCCTGCTTTGTAGTTTTATGGCACAAAATCCAGCTGCTTCTGAAAAGCTGAACTTCACCTTTTCTTGTAGGAAAACTAGCTGAACAGCGAAAGCATGCAGAGGCAGCCATACTCCTGGAGCAGTACACTCAGGTAATGTAATCATAGAATCATAGAATGGTTTGGGTTGGAAGGAACCTTTAGAGGTCATCTAGCCCAACCCCCTTGCAGTAAGCAGGGACACCACTAACTAGATCAGGTTGCTCAGAGCCCCGTCCAACCTGGTCTTGAATGTTTCCAGGGATGGGGCTTCCACCACCTCTCTGGGCAACCCATTCCAGTGTTTCACTACCCTCGTTGTAAAGAATTTCTTCCTTATATCCAGTCTAAACCTACCCTGTTTTAATTTAAGACCGTTACCCCTTGTCCTGTCACAACCAGCCCTGCTAAAAATGATCCTCCTGTCTGTGCCTCAGTAACGCCCTCTGTCAGAGAGATATGCCATCTGTGTTTTCTCTGTTCTCCTGGGCCACATGTGACTCCATGCATGCTGACAGCAAAACAGTCGGTCCCATGGGCTCTCCTGGGGAGGGCAGAGCAGGTCCAGGTGATGCAGTGAGCAAGGTGGGGATGAATGCTGCATCTCTGGGTTTTTCCACTGATGAAGCTGCTTCTGCTTTGGTATGAAAAGCTTTTGTTTAGGAGAGCTGAAGTACGAAGGCTGAAGTAAGGACGACAGAGTTCCAGAGATTTCCCCTCAGCTTGGGAGAAGTGACATAGTTTGGGAGGTTTTGTTATGTCAGCACTTCAAAGTACCTGGCACAGTAGTGTTTTCCTGTCCTGACTGTGATACTGCTACGTAGAAATGTGCATCTGAATAGGTGCTACCTGAATGTGCATTACTAGCATTGGTAGCAGTACATGGTTGCTCTTTCCCTCTAGGACTGTGAAGAAGCTGTTCTCCTGCTCTTAGAAGGGGCTCTCTGGGAAGAGGCTTTAAGGCTGGTAAGACATTTCAGAGCACAGAATCAGAGTGGAAATATGTCTTTAGAGTGCAAGAACAGAGGGATGGGAACTGGGTTAGATCCTTAAATAACACCTTGTTTCCCTTCCCTGATCCAGATTCACAAGTATGGTAGACTGGATATCTTGGAGACCAACTTCAAACCTGCTATTCTGGAAGGTGAATCTACGCGAGAATCTGAGACTTCTCTGTATTACAGAGGCTGAAGAAGGTCTTTACTGGGTTTGTGGGAAGTCACAGCACTCCATTACTGGAAGCTGTGCAGAAGGATGCTTTGATTCTGCCTAACTGATGCAGCCCAGTTAGCTGCATTGGCTCTGCTCAATGCAGCTTGAAGCCCTGCAGTGTTATGGCCTCATTTTAGCTTAGTCAAGCTCTTCTTGAGCTTTTCCAGTCACAGACTGCAAAGGGGTCTGTGTCTGCATGTCCATGAACAAGCAGGACAGGCCTTGTTCCAGAGTACAAGTGGCAGCAGAGCTATGGATGAAGAAAATGGCTGGTTGTCAACACAAGCTTTTATGAGTAGTTTTTGAAAAATACAGTTTGATAGCTGTGTTCTCCCTGCCATCCAGGAAGGACGGTTGGTTACTATTAGTGGTTTTTCCTTTTTAAGCAGTAAGCTTTTTGAATGGAGGGATTTTTTTCTTTAATTTGAACCTAAAGACCTGTGAAGAGATTTGGCCATAGAGCTTTCTGCTCTTCCTGTATAGAAACAGACTCTCGTTCTAGAAAATGCTTGTCTGGCAGGTTAATTTAGTCTGTATCCAGGTGCATCTTTGGTGGGCTCCTGTATTACAAGCTTTGAATTTCCTTCCACTTGAGTCCTTTTGTGTGCTTTGCACCTGACTTCTGGGCTTGTTGAAGATCTGTGCTCCTTCAGACTTCTTATGTAAAAAATGCTTTTCTGGTTCTCTTGCGCTAATGTTCATGTTCTGATTTTCTTATTGAGCAGCTCAGAAAAGTCAGCTGATCTTCCTAGATTCTCAGAAGACATCATTTCTTCACCATAAAAGTCGCCTGCAAGTGGTCCGAGAGCTGAAGGAGAAGGCTTGTGAGAGCCTGCAGGGTTGGTATTGAAATGCATATGACTTTCTTCTGCATAATTAACTGTGATCATCTTTTTCTTCGTGGTTTCCATTTGCCCCGGTTCAGCTGTGCGCTCTCCTAGCTCCAGTGGTATCTACAACAGCAGAACACCATTCTTCTCACCCCCTCCTCACACCATACTTGGACTGTGATTGTTTGGCCTTGCTCATTCTGTAAAGAAAGCTTTACTTTCAGTGCTATCTGTGTCACAGCTTTCATGGGATCAAAATGCACCTGAAAGCTCTTCAGAATGTCACAGCATTGTCTCCACAGTGCCAGCTTGGCTGGGTCAGACAGTGCTCAGCATGTTCTCTGTGCTGAGTACCTACTAGGCATAATCACCTGCCAGCTCACGCAGGCTCAGGGAAGTTTTCTGAAAGCAGAATGATTTGTCGTGGTCCAGATTTGCTGCATTGAGATTGTTATCCCGCTGATTGTACTGTTTAATGTCGCAACCCCCACCGAGGCAGAGGAACCGCGTTCTCACAATTGCTGTTTCTTCTCATGCACTGGCTGAATGGGGTTGAGAGCTGTAAGGCTCTGAAATACCAACAGGTAGAATGAATCTGCCCAGGCTGCTTCTCCAACAAGCTACATAGATTACCCAGAGAGAAAGCTTGGAATAACTATGACCTTTTCCCATACTGTGACAGTTGTTACTATGTTTTGCAGATTATGAAATGCCAAATTGCCCAGAATTGGATCTTTTTTCTGAAACCAGCAGTGTTATGACAGCCAGCGACATGAACAGCAAATACTCACACAGCAACTCAAGAATATCAGCGTAGGTATCTGCCTCCAAATTAGGTAGTGGCTGCCATGGCATCAGCATTTGGGAGGGCAGCTTGCTTATGCTTGGTATGCTCCTCCTCACAGCGGTGTGTGCCTTGAAGCTGCTTTAATTACAGGCGTTTCATGGTTATTTTAACTCTTACTGGGAGGGAGAGAGCAGAAAATGCCAGAAGCTACTAGTGCAGCAGGAGCTGAGTGCCCAGCAGAGGAGCTGTGAACACAGACTCTGGGCAGGAGCTGGCTCTGTGGGTGTCGGGGATGTTGCCAGAATAGCTGGCTGTAGGAAGCTTGAGACAGAATGTGGGAAGAGCTCCTCAAACACTAACAGCTTGTGCGCATGGCACATTTTTCACATGATGGGTGGGGATTGCTACTAAATCTCATACCGAGGTCTTCCCACAGTGGGCGTCTGTGTTGCTTTTGAGTGCTATTAAGAATGTGAGCTGCAGTGTGGGGTGGGGTGGGGTGTGTTAGAGGCCAGTGTAGTCTGTGAGACCGCTTCTGAATTCCCTAGCTGAAACGTGGAAAAACACAGTTGTGGGAAAAGCATGGACTTCTTAGGTCACTTTCTGTGGCCCAGATGAAAAGAGGAAGAGGATGCAACCTTAGTGTTCAACATACCTGTGTCAGAGTCTGCTGATCATTTAGGGACACTATGCAACTAATACTGGCCTATGATTAGAATTTGCTTTCATGTGATAATGAGCAGGACCTGAGTTGTATTAGTGCACAGTTTGTGGAGATAGCAGAAATGAAAATGTGCACAGGCAAGCACAGACCCTGGCACCAAATTGGTTTAAGTGGAGCTCAGCTTTGCCTGATAGTGGCTGCTGCCAAACAATTTACCCTACTTGGTGCTTAGAGCAGTGCTTTAAACCTTGCTGGAACACAAAGCAGTCCTTTTTGTACTGGAGGAACAGCCCAACTACTGACTTGTGTTTCAGACCGCAAAGGATATTGGTTGAGTAGCTTTGAAAACATTGACACAGAGATACATAAGCTTACATGCAGTCCCCTCTCACAGAAGAGAGTAAAGGCCTGCGTAACAAGTTTCATGCATACTGTTGGATGTTCCTTCAAACTTACCCTCTTACAGCTAATTCTGTTGCACACATTATAATTAAGCATCTTCCTTTTCAGCCGATCCTCAAAGAACCGACGCAAGGCTGAGCGCAAGAGATACAGCTTGAAGAAGGGGAGTCCATTTGAAGATATGGCCCTTCTGGAAGCCCTGGGAGAAAATGTTCGTGCTGTTGAGACTGTGAAGGGTAGGACACTTGATGATCTTAATCCAGTCTGCAGCTGAGGCAGTGTACCGCCACTTGTTCTTAAAGGGTATGCTGGGGAGAGAAGCTGTCTGGTTCATAAGACCGCCTGTGTTGGACCTTGATTTAGTTCATCTGCCTCTGTGCCTGGAAGAACATGTAATATTGTGAGCTGTCCACATTTGAAGTTTGGGAGCAGCAGAGTGAGGCCTTGTCAGTGCTGTGATAGATTTGTCTCATATTTGTACTCAGGCACTGTAGGGGCTGGGTAGGGACAGAACCAGTTCTGATTTGCTGCTCCCCTTCCTGTGCCCATATACCAGAGAAATACAGCTGTTTATTTAGCATATCCATGTTAATTGCTATTGCTTGTGCTTCTGTTCCCTCCTGCAGGAGACACACATGTCCTTCTGAAGCAGCTTGTGCTGTTTGGTTATGATGAGCAAGCTGGGGCACTGCAGCAAGTCCTGGAAGAGGTTTTGCAGTTGATGGAGACCTCGATCCCAGACATTTGGACTCCAGACCTGCAGCAGAGCTCTGTCAACCCGGTCTGTGCTCATCCGCAATACCCATCACACCTGCTATGCCATACCAAGCATTTAGCAGCATTTTGCATTCTCCATCAGAGTCCAAAATCCTTCCCTGGCTTTCCAGATCTGCTTTTTTTCTGTAGAGGGCAGATAGATATTCTGTGCAGTACCTGCCACGCCAGTACACTCCAGATGTGTACAACAGGTATAGCCTGCGGTGTCCCTTGCGCTGAATGCCACGCTGGACATGATGAGGTCTTGTAAGGCTTGCGTTACCTTGTCCTACAGGTGAATTCTTTTCATAAGCTCTATCTTAAGCAATTTGTAGAATTTAGGAACACTGTTTTCTTTGTTAGGCCTGATGGTTGAAGTGTTAGCATAGCTTTTATGTTCTGGAATAGTGGTTGTCCGACCTGCTGTTGTGAAGTGAAAAGCTACCAGACTGGTCGATTTAGTCTGAATCAGTATGTCATAAGGAATATATTGCAAACAGAAGGGTTATGTCAGGCTTCTAAGCTTCAGCTTAATGCAGAATAAGGAAATCACGAGGACTGCACGTAGTTCCCTTCCAAAGTAAAAGTCTTTAGTACGTAGTTTCTGAGTGTTCATGATGAACACAAGATAGTCCCAAGTATCTTCTCCCTAACTACTGATTAGTAAGACTTTAGAACCATAGAATGTTTTGGGTTGAAAGGGACCCCTAGAGGTCATCTAGTCCAACCCCCCTGCAGGGAGCAGGGACACCGCTAACTAGATCAGGTTGCTCAGAGCCCCGTCCAACCTGGCCTTGAATGTTTCCAGGGATGGGGCCTCCACTCCCTCTCTGGGCAACCCCTTCCACTGTTTCACCACCCTCATTGTAAAGAATTCCTTCCTTATATCCAGTCTAAACCTACCCTGGTTGTCCCTACTAAAAAGATTGTTCCCATCTTTCCTATAGGCCCCCTTTAAGTACTGAAAGGCCGCAATCAGGTCTCCCCGCAGCCTTCTCTTCTCCAGGCTGAACAGAGGACAGATTAAGATTATTCTATATGACAGGGAGCAGAGACTCTCAAATGAACTTTAAATATTGCTGGCAGTGTAATGAAAGTAGTCCTGCCAAGTCATGACACTTAGAGTGCTGTGAAGAGGTAGGTGCTGTGTCCTGAGAAGCTGTCTGAAAGCAGTTCTCTCTTTCTGCCTCTGTGTTAACTTTTCTGAGACATTACTGGGCTTTGATCGCATATTCCTGATCACTTCATACTGTGAGGGTCTCCTGCAGAGAGCTGCTTCTGGTTTTGGTACTGACAGTGAAGTTTTCTTTGTAGGTATCCCTGCTCTTAGCCTTGCTTGTGCAGGCTGGAACATGGGTATTGCTTCTTCATACAGGTCCTGGGACCCAATTCAACTGCAAACAGCATTATGGCTGCCTATCAGCAGAAGAGGATGATGACTCCTGTTGTACAAGGTTAGTTGAGGCTCTGAGTTAGGTGTGAGTGTGAAACATCAGTGAGGTCAGTGGGCTTTGAGGCTTTCCAGGCATTGCTACCTGCCAACAGTTGTAGCACTTAGTTGTAGGAGTTTTCTTGCTTTCCTTTATGGTGTACCCTCCCACCTTGTGGCAGGTGAGCAGCCTTCTTAATAAGGTTTTATTTGGTCTGAAGTCCTGTCCTAAGACTACTGTCTGAATGGTGCTCCTGGCTTCCTCTGTGTGTAATGTCTCTCTGTTGTGAGGAATTGGAAGTCTGATTTCTTAAGGGATGTGTTAGATCATTCTGCTTGTAACTTACCCACTGAATTTTTCTATCTTGCTTTGGCAGCCAGGCCAGGCTCTTGGCCAGACCAGGCTACAGTCTGCGATGGTGCTTTACCATCCTGAAGTCCTTGCAACTGATAGAAACTTAGGGCTGAGAGACCTAGCAAGGGCTGGTCCCACTCCCCTCTGTCTTCCCTCTTCCCTGCTAGTCATACAGTCTCTTCCCCTACCAGTCCTGGAATTGCCTGGAGAAATCCCCTAATAAACAATGCGACCTGTCTATTGCCACCTGCCAGGGCTGGCTCCAGCAAAAACCTTGTGCCTCTTATTCACGCCTAACAGAGCCAGCAGGCTGTTGTGTATGATGTCCCCGTTGATGGTGAATGAACAGAGTTCTGCTTTCTGCCAACGACTGTTGCCTTCTCATTCTGAAGGATAACACTTAATGGAGAGGGCACTTGATTTGCCCCCGAGATTAATTTCTGCAAGCAGTTCTGCTGGGGGCACTCTTCCATGCAGGCTGGTGATCGGTCACTAAAGAGAAATGCTGTGTGTCTGAGGCTTCTTGGTGTCCTTTGATGTAGAGAAAAGTAAACTAAGTAGTTGGCAGCTCCTGAAGAAACCATGTTGCTGTTACCCTCCATTCTGACGCTTGTCCTGTTTGCCTTTCAGATCCAGAATTGCTTATTCCACCAAAACTCAATAAAAATCTCCAGTGGAAACTGCATCTCCTCCAGTAACTAAAAGCCAGGGAATCCCAGTGGACACTGAACTGTAACTTTTCATATAATTTCATTACATCTTTACAGAAACCATTGTTGTCCTGGCATTTCTGATACACTGTTCTTAGGGCTGTGGAAGTGAAGGGTCCCTCCACCTGATGTGACTGTGACCTGTATGGCCTCACGCTAACAGGGACAGCCGCTCACGTCCCACTGCAGAGGTGGTTTGTGAGGTTGGGGAGTAAGAGGGTGCGCAGCTCTGAGTGCTGCTGGTTGAATCCAACATCTCCCACCACTGTTTCGTCCCTTCTGGGTGAAGCAACCCCAGCAGTGTTGGACGGGCTGTTTTCTCTGCCATCACTCCCTCCGTGGATGGTACCTGCCATGATGACAGGTCACATTTTAAGGTGTTCAGCCTGGTTTAGAGATCTCACCAGTAAGTCTGCACCAATAGCAAATTGCTGTAGTGGCTAAACAAATTATGTGTGTTTTCTCTGTTGAAGCTGGATGTTGGTAATACCAGATTTTCATCAGAATCGCTTTGTTGCATCAGTGAGCCCTGCAGTGCCAACAGCTGTTACTGTCCTTAAAGCGAGAGTTCCTGGGTAGAGGAAAACATGAATAAAAGCTGGGGGGGGAGGGGTGGGGAGTCACACACAGCTGGGCAATGCTACCCTAATTATCTGAGTTTAAAGAAGATCAGCTAAGGCTGCTCTACCCTGATTACACCATGCGCTATTGCAGAGCTCTTTCAGCTGGAAACTGATCTAACCTCATACCTGAGAATTGGGTTTTACCCCAGAATACTCCTGCAATCTGACTGGAGAAGTAACAGCAGCAGTCCTGAGAGCAGAGGAAGGGGACAAGCTCTGTAGGCGAGGCTGGAAGCCCTTTCAGCAGTAGCAGCCCCCCTCAGTTAATTTTGGCCCGGCAGCTGCTGTGTTCAATGCAGGCTATTTTGGTTAGGTGCTGTGGAGAAATGCCAGCACAAGGCCCTTCCTTGTCTGTTGGAGGTGCACGGCATCAGCATGTGTCCATCGCCACAGATCATTGTCTTAGTGATGCGAGAACCCCCAATGCACTGGGATGGCCATGTGGGCTTGCACTGGCTCAGGGTTGTTGGAGCAGAGTGGTGAAACAGTCCTTTGTCAGTGTTGCATGAAGCATTGGAGTGGTCTTATTTCAGCTGTTGCGAGTTTCGCGGCCTGTTCTAGGCTTTGTGGAGATGGCTTAAGGCTTGAGACAGAATGGAAAACTTTAACATTCTTTGAAAGGTTTGGCCTGTGAGTAAAATACTCACAGTGAAAAGGTGTGAAATATTATCTCTTTGTCAGATCGACATTAAGAACATCAGCACCCAAGATAAGCGCAGAAGAGCTGACTGAAGCCAGCACATATCACAATAGGCTGTGACAAACTGATCAGCGAGCTAACTCATGACCGTATATGGAAGAAAGGCTCAGAGTCTGTGGAAAGGACACTGAGAGACCCCTCTACAGTGACCACTGGGGACCCCCAAAGACCACCAACTCAAATCACTGAGTATGCGTGATTGGGAGGAGAATATGTAAATGACTCATTATCATAAGACTGCCTTTTATGAAGACGTATCTCTTTGTCCTATATAAACTACACGCTTTGGTTGTGTGGCATGCACGTTAGGCAGAAACATCCCCCGTGCGTCCGGCACTGTGAGTAAAGAATGCCTGCTTTCTAAAACTTCAAGGTGAGTCTTAGTTTTCCACAAGCTGTAGTTTTCAGTATCAGGCTGTTGTCAAGTACTGTGGATACACTGGGAAGAGATTCTCCACAGGTAAAAGCCTTGAGATGGCAAAACACTTAACAGGCTGCACAGGGTAGGAGTGTTTTACAGGATCTGGGTCTTCAAAATGGTAGCAGAACATAGTCCAAGATGAAGTACAGAAGCTGTGTTTCAGATGTGGAGGAAGGGGTGATGAGGGTGTCTGCCGTCCTCTGCAGGGTATGGAGACCTCTGGCCCTGCAACTGAAATGTGACACTGACACCGCTAATTCCTGACATTCCTAAATCTGATGCCAGGAAATGCTGAGGTCTTGTGCAGCCAAATCCATTGTCTAGAAAGAGTCCCTCTTCGAAGAACCCCAGAAGAGGTGAAACTACTGCTGGCTTACCGAGGATTCATGCTTGTGCTGAAACACAGCTGCTCCTTTAATGTATGTATATATAAGTCAGGAGCCTGCTTCCCCTTGATTCCTACTAGCATGCTCTTTGGCTTGACGTGCAGAAAATGGACTCCACAACCTGTAAGACTGTAAAGTAGGTATGTTTATTCAGCGCTGGGCAGCACGGGAGTAGTCCCACCAAAGTCGTGCGCGCCACAACACAGCAGCTCGCCCTGTTTATATGTAGCAAAGTGTTACATATGCATGAAGTTTCCCAATACACCTATAGATAGGCATAACCTGTCTCTGCTTCATATTAAAATTAGTTTCAAGAGGTCATTTCCATAAGTCCCTCCCGACTGTGCATGCTCAGTGATTTGAGTCTTCAGGGGTCGTTTACTTGATCCACTCTTCCTCTTCACCTTGTCCTTTTGGTGAACTCCATTTTCTACCCCCCCTTATTCCACTGTCAGAACAACACAGCCGGTACCAACCAGCTCCCCATCCTTGGCTATCCTCGTATGGACATTGGCTATCCTCGTATCAACAAAGTGCCATTGTTCTCTTACAGGCCTTCCAAGGCCTGTAACAAAGATGGGCCATTTCCTACTAACCTCTCCTCTTCCACATTCCCTACAGTGTTAGTTTCTTATCTATAGTTTACTTCATATGATTGGCAAGTTAACCTAAAACACAACGCTAGCAATTTAAGATGGATCTACAGTTGGCTTCACAAAGGTCCTTTTGTTAACCCTTTTGCTTTCTTAGTGATACATGGCATCTTGAAATACATTCTGCTGTAGCTGCTGTCTTCACAGACAGGTTGAATTTGCTCTTCTGGGTTCTGTGGAAGCTCTTACAAACAGATGCAGTTACCAGGAATTGAATTAATGCAGAAATACGGAGTTAGCTTAAGAAATATCCCGGTTTCTGAGCAAACAGGGCTGTATGGAAGCCTGATTCTCTGATTAGAGTAGAACTTAGTCACCTCTCTGCTGTCTGGCTTCATTAAATACAAACTACAAAAGAAAAAAAAAAACTATTTAAAGCACACAGTGTCACAAAAATAATACAGCTCCATCAGAAATCTTTTAATTACAGCAAGGGGTGGAAGGGAGGTGCTCCTGAATTGATTCAGTTACCCTTTGCCAGCACTGGTCTTTCTAAGGGGCATGGCGTCTTCATCAGAAGCACTTCTTAAAAATGGAGGAAGCACCACATTCTTCGTATTCACTCCTGTAAACCCAGAGATCCTGGAAGGAGTGGAGCGAGGCCAGAATAGACCCACCAATCCAGACAGAAGACATTCTTTGAGGGGACGCAGCTGTGGTGAGGTTCTCCCTGGGGCACATACTGGCCAGTTCCCTCTGGAAGCGGTCGGCAAAGCCCTTCATCATAGTGCTGCCCCCGCACAGCAGGATGTTCGCCACCATTTTTTTGCGGATGTCAGCATCGCACTTCTCAAGGCAGGCGAGCGTCAGCTGCGAAAGCCCCGGCTGCTGTGAGCCAAGTAAGGCTGGTTTGAAGAGCGCTTCAGCACAAAGGAATCTCTCCTTGCCTACAGTGACAAAGTGTCCATCCGGCAGTTCGTAATCCATTTGTTGTTTCTGAACAGGCAAACTCAAGTCCTGGGTAAGGTCCAGGGAAGTGTAACAACACTTCTCTTTGAGGGCTTGTACGACGTTTAGCTGGTATTCTGTGAATGTGTTTCCAGACTCATTTAGTAACTTCATGAGGTAACGTGTGATGTCCAAGCCAGCATAATCTACTCTCCCAGTGATGCTACGCAGAACATAACCTTCGTAGATGGGAACCACGTGGGAAACACCATGGCCGCTTTCCACCACAAGAGCTGAGGTTTTTCCATAGGAGTACATGGATAAACAGGACTGGTAGGCAACATGGATGGCAGGCATGTACAACCCTTCAAACATCATCTCGGCGTATCTCTCCTTGTCAGCGAGGGAACACAGGGGAGGCACTGACACCAGAACAGCATGGTCCTCTGGCTTAATCTTCATCTCCTTCTGGAAAATACACTGCAAAGTGCCTTGGACACAGTTCCAGTCCACCACTGTGCCATGTCTTACTGGGTCGATGGGTGTTAAGGGTACGTGGCTGTTCTGAAGTGCTCTTCCAACAAAGGTTTCTTTTTGACTGCTCCCAGCCTCCCACATGGGCTTACTATCAACTGTAGATGAAACAATGCAGGAAGGCCATGGGTCCCCTGCAAAGCCACACTTGAAGTAACCTGTGCCAATGTCTACGACTACTGCTCTAGTTTCCTTCACAGCCTTGAGGCTACCCTTGGTCGCAGACACGAGCCTGTCCCTCACAGTCTTCCAAGGGCTCACGTCTGCCGCTGCCATTCTTGCAGACCTTTCCTGTACAGCTGTGACTTCATACAGCGAGCGTGGGACATGGTTCTCGGCAGCACTCCCCTGCCACCTCTCCACCTGGGGTCAGCACAAGCAGCAGGCGCGTGCCTGGAGCCCTGGTGGCAGTGGTTCTACTGATGCCACAGACTTATGACATCATACACAGGCTGGCCCCTCAGAAACCAGTGCTCTGCCTGCAAGTGTGTGACGATCCTGACTTGAAGACAGCTGCGCACCGTTTCTGTACAGATGGATCGCAGGTCTCTGTGCTTCACTTTGACCTGCTCTGAGAGGTACTAAAAACCGTGACACCCACCCAGATGTGACGGGCTGTGAGGCATCAACAGCGCCTTTAACCATGGAGCAGCGCAGCTTTCCTTTGTGTGGCTGGTGTTTGAAATCAGGCCACAGCCAACCCCTCGCCCTTACTGTCCCCATTCCACTACAGGAACGTCTTTGTTCTTTTCCAGCAGCAACGGGTCACTCTCTGACCCATCAGAGCATGTGTAATAACGCACTGCTGCACAGGGGCACGAAAAAAGAGGACACCCTCTCCCCTCACAATACCTCATCAAGAGTTACAAACAGCATTTTCTGCGTATAACGAAAGCTCTGTGTGCTCTTTTACTGAAATTTCAGCCAGAGGGCATCTCACTTAACACGTCAAAGCTGGGTTTGGAATATAATTGAACCCTACAAACCAGTTCTGGACCCAGAAAACATTTTTATTCCTGCTGCCCTGCTCCCTCTCTGGGAGCTCACAAGTTGATGACAATCAAACGATAGAGGGTCACCAAAATCCTGATGCAGAGAAACAGGGCAGCATTAAACCACATGGTTTCTGTTCCAACCTCAGCATATACAGCTGAGCTACTGCAAACCTCAACAGTTTATTACTCTGGGGAGCAGTAACGCTGGACATTGCGTATTATACATGTATTTTTATATATAAATGATGGAATACATCCTTGCACATGAAATAGATAGGCCGCCCCTCTTAGCGCTGCTCAGCAGCTAAGGGTAAGTTCAGCAGCACCGAAACCTTCAAGCCCTGTTGTGGCCCAGCAAAGCAGGGATGCTGGACGTGACGCTCCTGCCTTGTACATTGCTTGGACAGTTCTGCTGTCAGCCACACCAGCCTCTGCAACATCATCACTGAAGAGAACCTTCAGTGATAGGCAGAAGACATCAAGAGAAAGACCTCTAAATCATTTTTGTTTCTTTCCTTTCTCAGTAGAAACCTAGATGTGTGCTCAATGCCTCAGCCTCTGAATTAAAATAAATCCTTTCATACAAACACAACACCTCTTCCAGACTTTGGCTCACATACAGATTAGCGTAGCAGTACCACAACAAAGCTGCAAACACACCTTCAGCTTCGGAAGTCGCTTTATTTTATGTTGGGCTCTTTTTTGTCTAACCTATTACAAAGTTAGTATGCTGCTGTTTCCAGGCTACTTTTTCCCATGCTACATTTGTCGTTCCAGTTACCAAACCACATACATATCCACTAACACTTCGAGGTCTTTGTCATAGCCTGAAATCTGAAGACAGGTTGTAAGATGAATTTTTGCAATGTCATCTTGGCCAATGTTTCCTGAGATGTTCCTTTAACTGTGGGATAGTGGACAGCTGTTGTTTGCAACAATGGCATCTGAGGGGCAGTTTGAGAAGTTCAGAGACATGATCCTTCACCATCACTTTTCCCTTGCTTCTTACCATCTCTATCACATCTGAAAAAAAAAAAAAATAAA
>JAKFQP010000130.1:335850-357910 GCA_023375905.1 Nycticorax nycticorax | reverse complement strand
TTTTGAGAAGGTGTTGTCTACATATTTGCCATAACTTAAAAATAAAATGAAAGTAGGTTCTATACAAGGATAAGGGAGATCATCTCAGTGCTCTCTCAGAGTACAGTAATGAGAAAGTGTGTATATGCTGCAGCCACAGAAGACATTTGTCAGATTTCTGTGTCTTGAGTCTGACCTCCCCAAAAGCAAGCAGAAGACAACAACAAAAAACCTCGAGGAAAACCATTATGCAGCTGCAGGGAAGCAGAGGGAGGGAGGTGCATCTGGAGCACCTGCAGAAGGTTAAAGAAGCCACCCAGGAAATTCCTGTTGGCACAAGGAAATCGAGTGGAGGAGGAGCCAGGGGTCACATCCTGTCAGCTGGCACAGAGGCATTGTAGTTAAGTTTGCAGGAAACCAGGAAACTGCACCATGCTTGGAAACAAGGCAGAGCTGACTGACTGAAAATATGAACCTCTGCTACTGGCTCACCTTCAAGCCATGCCACCATTTTAGGTGGTCTCCCTGAAGAAACAAAGCAATGGCACTGCTCGCCTGCTCTCACAACAACCTTTTTGAAATCTGTTGACCAAATTTCATAGTGCAGAGAGCTCAAAGATAATTAAGATAATGACATTCTGCAAAATCAGTATAGTAGAGACTTCCAAATTAATGCTACCACAGAGAGAGATACAATTTGGCTCTTATGCACTACTCCACTGGTTAATCAGATCATTAAACTGCGGAGGGAAGAAAGCAAGCCCATTTAACTCTGTTAGACAGGAACTACAGTAAAGTACAAGTGTACAGCTCTCACCTGCATTTTTGGATCTTGCATGGAGCTCTTTAGACCCTGACTCCAGTGTCCTAAATGTTCCTGAAGCACGGAAGGAAAAAAATAACTTATACGAGAATTAAGAAAACAAGTAAGTGTGTTTTAAAAGTATTTGGTTAAGTACTGTCATTAGTATACAACAGTAAAATAACAGCTGAATGACAGCTGAATTATTTCCTTTCTATAAATGCCAACACACCTGCTTCAACTGCCCCCACAAAGCTACTTTTGAAAACTTTTAACAAAATACTGTTAAGGTTCAAAGTTAAGTCTTTCAAATGTTGGAAACTAACAACGGGGAGCTCTAAATTTGTTTGAATTTAATAATTTGCACATAGTTATGGCACAGTTTATTACTGTTGATGACGGATTATTTTACTAAAAGACCCTCTGCTTCACAGATCACAAAGGCCAAAGGAGGTACAAGGATCTCCATTAACTGTCCTATCACATGCTGCTCTGCAGAGAACAAAGAAGTGGTTGCAATGTGTGGCCCTACTCTTAGGTGTATTTATTTTTTGATACTATGCAAGGAGTGGCTCGTACAGAAAACAAAAAAGGCACAGGAAGATCAAGCCAACACTAGCAGGTATCTCTTAACTTGGTTACAGAACACCTAATAGAAGGTGCCTCAAGTGCACTTTTTTCAAAACAGATGTTTCATCTGTTCAGATCACTTCACAGGCATTATCAACAACGATCTTCATATTCTTATAAAGGAAGATGTAGAAACATTATTATAGTGCTGACAGACAAACAGTGCTCATATCACCACAAATCTGGCCCTAATGTAACTAGCCCAAGTTCACAAATGAAATAAGTGGTCAGTCAACCCTCAACAATCTGGGACTGAAATTTTGTCCTGAGTGGTTTCATTTCTGTGCCTTCTCCTCCAGCAACTGCACTGTTATAGTTCCAGATGCACTAAGCAGTCTTTTATTTTGTCCACGCCAGCAGGGCTAAAAACTCCCATTCAAGAGATTTTGGCTGGTAACATTCATTAATGTAAACATAAAGA
Organism: Nycticorax nycticorax; assembly: GCA_023375905.1. Lineage (NCBI taxonomy): Eukaryota > Metazoa > Chordata > Aves > Pelecaniformes > Ardeidae > Nycticorax > Nycticorax nycticorax. Next base: position 356,078 of record JAKFQP010000130.1, on the reverse strand, counting down.
ATGACCAAAGCAGTTGAGGGAAAAAACAAAGGCAGTTTAAAAAAAAAAAAAAAGTGGGTCAAGCTGTTCCTTTCTTTATGCGTAAGCTTTTAGATAACCACTGCTCTATTTGGTAACACAGGAGATTTCATCTCACGAGCCAGCACAGTATCCTTGTGTGACTCCAGCAACACTGAGCTCATGTGGACTGTCCCGGCAGGAACAGCAGCAAGAACCAGAGATTAAATCCTCACCCACTACAAGCAGGGCCCTTCACAGAGACACACTCCCCAGATCAGGTTACAATGGGTGCCAGGTGACTTTATCAGGGTGATGTCAGGAGCAGAGTCTTTGCCTCAGCGCATGTCAGCTCACATGCTCCGAATGCTCTGAGGATCTGTGTTGACCTGAGACGCTTTCCCATCAGTAGTACCCACAAAAGTAAAAGATCAAAGCCCCGATGAAGAAGACAACCCCAGGAGAAACAGCACAGGTACTAATACCAATACACTTGCCTTTTTGCTTGAAGTTCCTTCACGTGGAGATACAGGGGTATCGCTTAGCTTGGGATCTGCAGAACTGCCTCGTCTATCCACCACCTCCATCTTCATTGTTTTTCTGGGCACAAACTCTGCATCATCATCCTCGCACAAGTCCTCACATGGCATCCTGTCAGTTTGTATTTTCCCTTCTGCTTCTGTAACAGTTTTCCCCGACTCCTCAGAAAATTGCACTGTGTAGGGGTAAAGTTTATTCACAATATGCAGAATCTGGCCTGGCTTCATTTTCACCTCTTCATCCTTGCCAATATTCACGAGATCAACGCTAGTTGGGTTGACTCCTATCTTTGGTAGGGAGAAAAATTAAAAAGAAGCAAATGATGTTGTAACTGGAATCATCAACCACCACTCCATTGTCTTGGAATATCACTATTCTGGAAAGCAAATGCATTTTGTATTCACTGCACCACCTCCCCACACCGACCAGCTCAGGAGGATCAGTGAAGCCCAACACTGGGGAATCCTCTCTGTGGCCCAGTCTTGCGACCGCAGCTGTCAGCACACAACCCGCAGGGCCGCTGCATCACAGCGGGCAGACAGTTCCGCAGCAGCTGGCTAGAGTTACAGCAAGACCTATGCCACACTTTGCTCAAAAAAATTAACAACCTATTAAACAACTGTTAAAATAATAACAGCCTTAGTAACAATTACTTCTGAAGAGTAACAGTAGTTCTAACAAATTATTTTAGTTCAATTATCCCCAGAAATTTTCCTGGTTTCAAATTATTTTACTTCCTCTTTCTTCTCCTTTTTACTACATTTTGTTTTCTGCTTCTACTGTATGCTGCCCCATCAACACATTTGCCTTCAGATACACAAGCACACTCTTCTGGCTTCATTTCAAGAGAGAAAGGAGTTCAGGCTCACAACCGCTGGCTCACCAAGCACAGCCCACTGCTAACTCTTGCAACACGCTCCCTCCTGTGTAGGCAAAAAAAAAAAAAGTCCCTCTGAGCCCCCAGAAGAGTCCACTACACAGGGATCACCTCCTTGCTCCTACCTTTTTTTTCTTTCCCAAGCCAAATGTGATAACCCTTCTCCAGCCCACAGAAGACTGTTCAAACATGGTGACAACAATTAGCTGTTCCTTCAAGAGAGGCTAAACCTCTCTGCTCATCGCAGCTTGTGCAAAGCATATTCCAGCCTATCTGTATTTTAATGCTTTTATTTTCCATTTTGCATCTTACACTTCCAAAAAACTGTTATTTATCCTGTTGTAGCAGAAAATGAGGACATCAAAGTCAAATTTTTACCTGCCTCTCTCATTGCATCAGTTTACAGCTCTATGCAACTCTAAAACAATTTTCCCCTTAAAACAGTGTTTTTAAGACTGAGAAGTTACCTGATGTTCAGCTGATAATTGAATAGCAATACATTTTCCGCTGCTTTAGGCCTAACTGATAACACAATGTGGTGCGGGCAACCTACAGTGACTGCTTCATAGACAGATTCTGCCTGATCATGACGGTGACCCTAGGGAAATTAGGAGTCTCCAACTTCAGCAAAATGCTTTTGGCTAATGTTTATGCATGAAGCAAGCTCTAGGAAACCAGCTCTTCCCTGTGACTGATAAACTCTGTCACAGAATGTTTCTTTAGCTTTGTCACTGCAATACCTGCCCGCTTCACAAGATGGTCCTGTGCCTCTCATCACTTGGTATTCACTGCGATGAAGCACCCGCCTGATTCCAGCCAGCATCTCCTCAGTCTACAGTTCTGCAGTTTCACTCAAGTCAAGTACAATTCACATCCTCCAGGCCAACACGCTATTGAACAACTGATCACTGTGCTACACACGAATCACCTGGGAAGTAACTCTAGAGGAGGCAGTGAAAACATGCTAGCACCCACCAACAGAGACTATTCCCAGCCCTGAGATTCCAGTAACACCGTCTTCAAATTGCAGCTAAGGCTGACTTCTGCGGAAAATCAGCAGAGAGATCTTTGCTGGATTCACCAGGTGCCGGTGGGGTCCCTGTGCTTACTGAGCTCTGGTGTTTTGACAGAAGACATTACCCCTCAGTTGGCGGAACATGTGTTGTCCACACGTGCTAACGCTGCAGACACACATACATGCCCCAGCTACCTGAAGCCAGAGAATTTTCCCTATCTCAGGGATACTGGTCCTCCTAAGTATGTGAGATTAGGCCTATATCCATCCAGTTAGCAACACAAGAATGCCTGCAGTGCTGTCTCACATCCCATCCCTTCCCAGAGGTGACCACACCTTTTTGATCAGCCATTGGAACAAAAACCTTCCACAACTGCCCAGTCCCATTAACACAAGAACCAATTTGACCTTAAATGAAGGGCTGCCTCAGCTTTAGAAGTTTAAGGCTCGGGAAGCAGATCAGCATGTTTAGGGGAAGAACTCCAAAATCTCCCAAACGTAGTGCTTGGGAGAACAGTTTGAGGATTCACAGCAGCATTCCCTGATACTGCAAGTCTGGCTGTCTGAGACTGGAAAGTATCCGGAAGGAATAGTGCAGTCTTTCCATTGAGGTACACAAAAAAAAAGAAAAAAAAGAAAAAGACAGAACCCTTCCAACAACCACTCGCTGTGCTCTCCTTGGTCATACAACAGCTTCAGGCCCTTCAGACCCCAATTCAGATCAGAATCATCACCTGCAGCATTTGTGGAGTTTAAGTACAACAACCATCCCAGTAAGTAGCAGAAATATTGTACGCCCATTTAAAAACATACCTGCTTAACTGTGACATACCCCTTGTTACAGTCTGCTTTTAACTGGACTGGAAAGAAAGAACAAAGCGTCACAAAACAGTGTAAGTAAAAAGGCCAGAACTCTGCTGAACCATCCCTTGCAGAAAACACTCCTGTATTTTAAGATGTGCGACCTAGTGAAGCTGATCTCTGTGAATGTACACAAAGAATACTCCTGCCTCATCCTGTTTCCAGGACCACAGGTAAAATGGAACCAACCCATACACTGAGTCACACCTGAGTACTTCCTATCATCAATCAGCAAAATTACTTCAGAATAAAGGTGAAATCTGTGAAGTCTTCTACAAATTCTTGCTATTCTCACCAGCCCTCTGTGACAAGACATGGAGTGGGAATGGGTCCAGAGGGAAGAAAGATAAGGCAGGGAAGATGTAGAGGGAAGTATTTAATAGATCACAGATACTTTTATATATTCTCCCAGCGTATCTATAAAATAACAAGCCATAATAAAAATCAGTTGGTGGATGACTAGGGAGATGAAGTGCCACTCACAAGGCAAGAGTGCAGGCAGTGGAATATGACTGCAGGCCTGGGAACTCACATCAAGACTCAATGCTTCGGTTTACGAAGGTGAACTTTTTATTAGGTGTCTCCTCTGATTTTTTAGGACCTAGAGATCTCCATTAAGTGCTTATAAAAAAAGCTTGTTGACTTCAAGAATCAGGCAACACTACAGACACTGTATGCCAGTGACCGCAGAAGCAAGCCTAAGGAAAGCCTGCTTAGATTTCAAGGAAAAACTGTGATTTCCCATTTAGACCTGCTCAAAGCAGGCTTACAAATTAGGCCAAAACATTGGTCCACTAGCTTCACTGTAATTTAGCCAAATAGAAGAATGTTTATTGATAAACATGAGTGCTGTATGTGTATCTCACCTTCTTCACAAGTTTGGCTGCTACTGCACGTAGAAAGCGGGATTTGAGCTAAACCTTACCTTGCTGCCGTGAACACTTCTTATCCGTTATCCCAGTCTCTGGGCCACGCCCAATTACCACTGCTTCCAAGTGTGGCAGTTTCATTCGCTGACTGCATTTTTCTTTCCCCACAAGCCAGCAGACATGCATCACTGTGCTACAGAGCAAAAAAATCAGTATGTTACTAATACACAGCTTCCCAGTGGGTCACCTTCCTGTGAATCGGGATCCAGCAGATTCTGCTGCCAGCCCACTCATTAACTGAGTCACTTCTGCTGTGTTCACGTTCCTGAGGTCCAAGGCAAAGCACGGGACTGACAGTGGCACAAAGTTAAGAGCAAGCTGCTGTTGGAAGGGCATGGATCATACACAGGAACAAATCACTCGGATCAACAGTTCCACCTGACAGGAAAGCCTACCCACAAAAAAAGCAATTGGTTATCCACTGAATCGAGAGTTGTTCTGCGAGCTTAACTCACCCACCAGAACAACGAAAGCAGCAGAAGACAGAGCGGGTGAGAGAGGGGGACAGTTTCACCCAGCAACAGTCTGCAGATGAACCGTGCTACGAAACCGGACCCTCCAGTTTACACCACTTTGGCCCTGGACAGCAAAGATCCCGCGCCCTCCCCGCCAAGCTCGGTGCTCGGCGCTAATCGCTCCTCCCCCCCGCTCCGCGGTGAGCTTATCCCACGCACCCTCCCTCCCTGCCTCCCCGCCGTGCGCCACACACTCAGGAACGCGCGGCGTGCGCCCAGGCCCAGCCCGCTGCGCCTCCCAGCCGGCCCGGTCAGGACGGGCCCCGCCACCGCTTCCCGCGCTCCCCCCTCCGGGCCCCGTCCCCACGGAAACACCGCGCCCCACCCCTGCAGCGCGGCCCCCGCCTGACCAGAAGGCGGGAGCGGCGCGCGGCCCGGCGCAGGCGCGGTGGGGAGCCGAGCCGTCGCCAGGCCTGCGCGGTAGCCCCGCCCCAGCGGCCCCAGCCCGGCGGCGGGAAGGGGGGGGGTGAGGGGAAGGGGAGGGGGCGGAGCGGGGCCGGACGGGCGGCGGGGGGGGTGCCGCTGCGTACCCGCCTACAGCTCGGTGCCTCCTCAAAAGGAGCCGCGGGAGGCGCCGGGAGCAGGGCCTGCCCGGGGCACACGCGCGGTGCCAGGCAATGGCGGCTGCTCCCCGACGCGCAGGCGGCGCGGCCCACGACCCGCTCGCCCCCCCCCGGCGCCTGCCGAGCGCCTCAGCCCGCCGCGCGGGGAAGGGCGGGAGCCGCCGCCCGCCCGGAGCATGCGCAGTGCGGCGCGCGGCCGGTGCACGCCGGGAGTGGCCGTGGCGGCGGGCGGGCCCGGCCGGCGAGAGGCGGCGGTGGTTGGCCAGCCGCCTGCCGCCTCACCCCTCCTATTGGCTGCTCTCCCTGCACCGCTCGGCGGCCGGCGGGGCGGGACTTCCGGGGCGGGGCGATGCCGGCTCAAAAGCGCCCGGATGCGGGACCGGCTCGGAACTTTCCAGAAAAGTCGGCATCGGCGCTGGGCTAGGGAGCGCCGCGGGCTGCGGGACCGCCCGCCGCTCAGGGGCCGCCCTCCGCCATGGTGAAGGAGACTACCTACTACGATGTGCTGGGCGTGAAGCCCAACGCCTCCGCTGAGGAGCTGAAGAAGGCCTACCGAAAACTAGCGCTCAAGTACCACCCTGACAAGAACCCCAATGAGGGCGAGAAGGTCGGCGGCGGGGCGGGACGGGACGGGGCTGTGGGGCCGGCCGCCCCGGGGGGCGAGGGGGCGGGCTGGGGAGGACTTGCGGGGAGCGGGAGGGGGCGTGCCGGGGGGCGAAGGTGCAAGGCCCGGGCGCTGAGGCACGGTGTATGTCTCTCGCAGTTCAAGCAGATTTCCCAAGCTTACGAAGTCCTGTCAGACCCGAAGAAGAGGGACCTGTATGACAAAGGAGGCGAGCAGGCCATCAAAGAGGGTGGCTCCGGTGGTGGTTTCGGGTCGCCCATGGACATATTCGATATGTTCTTTGGCGGCGGTGGGAGGATGCAGAGAGAGAGACGAGGTAACGTGCCGTCTTCCCACGCTTCCCCAGACTTTACAGCGTGATCGCTGTGGCAGACGAGATCAAAGCCTCTAAGGAGAATGCTGTAGATGTTAGGCTTCAGACAGCGTTAAAGTGAAGTTACAGGCTTGATCTGAAAATGGGAGAAAACATCATCCCTAGCCCTTAACGCCTGGAACGGGCAGGGGAGGGCATTTGGTTCACGCGGTGGTAGTTTGGTCTCTTGTGCATTGTCTCATGTTAATAGCTAACCGGATTTCGTGTTTGGAAAGACTTTAGCTGAGCGTAAGCCCAGCTGCTAATAAGCTGAATAGGAAGCAGAACAGTAACATGCCTTAAAATTATTTTTTTAACTAAGCTTCACTAAGTGTAGTATCTAAATGTGAATTTGGTCTTTAATTGCATATATTTTATGTATATTTCTACATAAGATAGCCAAATCAAATTCAGTCTGTGAAGCCTTTCTGTTTAACTGTCCTGCTCAGTGGAATTGAGTTGAAGCTGCAGTAGAATGCTGCTCTGAAATTAGAAGTCTAGATTAATCACACTGGGAAAGGCTCTAGTGTTAAGTAAGCTGGTTAAGAGCAGCACTGACCCCGTCACTCCTTAGTGTAGACCTGGTGACAAAGGGAAGAAAAAAGGGTTTGTATTAAAATGTTACAGTATTGTATCAAAGTGTTCCTAGTAAGCCAGAACTTGGTGTCCTTTGCAAAATTAAGCCCGCAGTAGCTAAAGTTCTAATTAATTCCTCAGTGTAAAACTTTAATTACTCAATTCAGTTTCCAGAAAGTCCCTTGGTGAGAGGAAGAAAGTACTCTGCTGACTCTAGGCAGCGTTTCCGACTTCCTTGTAGGAGACGTGTTCAAGCACTTCGTTAAAACTGAGGTGATGTTATAAAACTTAGATGTCTGGAGTACTACATATTTTTAATTCTGTTAGTGTTTGGCTTATTCTAAGAAAGACGCATTACTGACAAAGCCATTAAAGTTGTGACCTCATTTGACATCGGATAGTAAGGGGCTATTGACTAATACCAGCAGAACAAGATAAAGCTATATTAAAACAGGATGTTAAAGCTCATAGAATTGGTTTATTGTGACTTGAGCATGGAGACCAAGCTTTCAAACTTTGAGTAAATATGTGTTTTCTTTTACAGGCAAAAATGTGGTCCATCAGTTGTCAGTAAGTTTGGAAGATATGTACAATGGTGCAACGAGGAAACTTGCACTGCAGAAGAATGTTATCTGTGACAAATGTGAAGGTAACTGAAACTGGACACAAGTTGCTTCTAAAGCTTTTGTATTTTTTTCTGACTGCGCATAACTGTCCATCTCCAATTTCCGTTCTCCTCAGGTCGTGGTGGTAAGAAAGGTGCAGTAGAATGCTGTCCTAATTGCAGAGGAACAGGCATGCAGATCAGAATTCACCAGATCGGGCCAGGAATGGTGCAACAAATCCAGTCTGTGTGTATGGAGTGTCAGGGGCACGGGGAACGTATCAGCCCCAAGGACCGGTGTAAGAGCTGCACTGGCAGAAAAATTGTTAGAGAGAAGAAGATACTAGAAGTTCACATTGACAAAGGTGAGGTGTCTTACTAAGATGAAGTATTGAACTCGGATGTACTGACTGACTTTGCAGCACTAAAGCAGAAGCTTTAGCAAATGCATGGTGTTGATTTGGTGAGTAACACTGCTGAATACATACACAGTAAATTGCCTGTTGCTGCCTTTAAAAAGCAGGAGAATTGTTTTTTAGGGAAGGTTGATTACTTCTGTGTTTGCATCTAATACCTGTGCCCACAACTAAGAATGAATTCTGAAATGTGCAGTATTGTAAGTGGTGAATTAGTTTTGAGCAACCTCATAGATGTGAGTCTTGATCTGGTATTTGGACCAATGAAAAATAAAACTTGTAGCTTGTTGGCTCAGCTTGTCTAATGAGTTTTCCCTGCTTGTAGGGAAACCCTGCAGACTCCGATCACTTCTACTGTGTTTCAGTGTGAAGGGGAACCAGGTCTGCTATAGTAACAGGGTGCAAAGACTGTGCTAAGCCTCTCCTGCTTGGAACTGTTTGCTATGCAACCCTGACAGTGCTGCGCAGTGCAGGTACTCTTTGCTTGGCAGAATGCAACTCAACACACGAACCCTCACAGTGATGGGAGAGTGCTGAGTGACAAATGCATCTCTGTTGAGGAGGCTGCTCAAAAGGTGGTGGGAGAAGTCTCTGGAGTAGTGTGGCTTGTAAGACAGAGCAAGCTGACAAGCATGTGGCTTCTACAGACTTCTGCCTGATTATCACCTGTAACTGTTGTATGTGTAAGCACACCTTATGCAATGCCTGGATTTTTTTTAACATAGAAAATCCTACAGTAACATTAAATATGAGGACTAGTAGGGATATATTACTGATGCTTTAATCAGGGAAATAGCTGAGAATATTTTGTTTTCCCTTCCTTATAGAAAAACAGACTGAGCTAGCATAAGGCAGCTAGAATTTATGGTAGAGAGACTTGTGGGGGTAAAATGGTTTTCTTAAATGACTGTTAACAAGTCTGAGGGAGAGTCCTTCTTGCACTCAGCAGGCACTGAGATTATGTTTCATAAGTAGCTCTGGCACATGTATTTATAAAACTGAAGAAGTTGATTGATCATTTGCTCTCAAAATGTTATTTTGTGTGCAGTGTTTCTGTTTTCTTCTTAGTGCTTGTGTATAAATGAAAGATGTTTTGGTACTTCCCCTTAAGGACTTTTATCTTGGCAGGTGGCTGGTTTTGCGCTACAGTTAAGCTTAATGATCTTGAGACATAGTTCAGGTTGGCATCCGCTAGCTGTTGGATATGCGAGTGGGTTAAAAAAACTACAAATGCTTCAAGGAAAGGTTGTGATGTTCTAATTTAAAGATCCAGAGATCTCCTGGTACCAGCTTGTGCCTATAAAAATATTTCTCACTGCTGCTTTTCACTTAAAAAGGTGAAAAATGTTTGTTTTTCTGCAACAGGAATGAAGGATGGTCAGAAAATAACATTCCATGGTGAAGGGGACCAAGAGCCAGGACTAGAGCCAGGGGACATTATTATTGTCTTGGATCAAAAAGACCATTCTGTATTTACAAGGTAAAAACTCTGGAAGTCCTTTGTGTTAACTCCCAAGTTGCTTGTCCACATGCTTCCTTGGTTATCACTCACCTTTTACCTACTGGAAATACGAGTAGATAGGATCATGTGGCTAGAACTCACCTGTGAGTTTGTTTAGGTGCCCAAAGGAGCGCTGAGGTGTGCAGGAATCCTGGTACAACTAGTCACAGCCACCTGAGATTTTGCTTAATAGATGTGGATATTTGTAATTACTTCCCTTGGTCTTTCTAGAATAGTGTTCCATCGCTTACCTCAGAAAATTACAATTTAATGTGGGCAGCTGTTCATTGCCCACTTGGCTTCAAGGCATGGAAAACTTCTATTGTGTTCACTTTTCCTCAGGGATCTTATTTATGACAAACTTACTGAATATAGCATGCACCCTTCTGACTAAAGGTGGTTTCCCACACTTCATTTCCTGCCTGAATGCATCGGACAGGGTAATCAGTCCTGTCCTTTCTTGCGAAAGCAAAAGTGACTAAAGAGCACTGACCATGTCTCGGGTATTGTGTGTTACCAGACAGCACTGCCTGGTGTTGCAAGCCTCCTTGTTTCAAGTTACTGTTTGTGGAATGAGGCTGTCCAGTACAGTTTGGTCCGATTAAAAAGCAACACTGGTAATTTTGCAGAAGTGTGTTGCACTTGGTGTCTCACTGCTTCTGTTCAGAGCAGTAACAAGGGAATCCATGTATTTAGAGAAAGCATTTGTCTCAACACCAGTCACTGACTGGTGCAAATAGGAACACCAGTCACTGCACTTGCAAATAGGAACAGTGAGTCAAAAGTTGTTGGGGAAACGTGTGGCTGGTCTGCGCGACTGTCCTGTATGGTGCCGAGCTCTGGAAGTTGGTGCCAGTACTTTATGCCAAAGAACACTGAGCTCACAGGTTAAGAATCAGTTCCGTTCACTTTGGATAAGCTTACTCAGCTGGTTTCTCTTAACTTCCAGTGAAAACAGACACTGAATCAGCTATGCCAAAGGGACAGTCTGGGCCAAACTGTTTGCATGGTTACCTGGGACTTGAAGTCACAACTCTGCTAGCTTATTTTTGTCCATCTTTCTGCCTTCAGTTCTGGTGTCCTTAGATAACCCTTGATATTACTGGTCTTGTGGGATTATGATGAGGTCATGCTGCTTCTGGGACAAGTGGAATGTTCCCCCTCTCCTGTCAGAGTCTAAAATTAACTTTTTGGGCAGGGCTCCTTCCAGAGACCTTTAAAACAGGATAAGGGAAATACTGAAGTTCTCTGAAAAGGCTGGGGGATGTTGTAGCCCTTGAACCTGCGTGCATGCAGACATCACTATCACTGCCATACTGAAGTCAGAATAGGCAGTTAAAACAATAACATTATCTCTTCCAGATACTTCTCGGTGCTTTCTAGAAGGTACTTTCATCATAACCCCAAGTGGCCATCACCTGTTTAAACTTCCCTAGTACCATATCTTCAGAAAGCAAGTGTTACAGATGCAGAGCTAGCTGATGCACTTAAGTATTAATCTACATAAAGGCAGGGATTAATTGTCCCAGTGGCAATGTTTAGGAGGCCAAGAGATAACTTCTTCCTTGAAATGGGAAGGAGTGGTGAAGTGAAACTGAATGCAGGTGAGCCTTGCTTATTTATTTATTTTCAATGTACATGTCTCACTTTGGATAGCTAGATTTGATCAGTAATAGCTCTCAGCATGGGTATCATTCCTGTAATTGCTGGCTTGGGGTGCTGCATCAATATTCAATATTCTTTATTTAATTGTCTGGGCTTCTATTAAAATTACAGCTGTATTGTCCTTGCCAAGTTAAATAATGAAGTTGGGTATGATCCTTTTACTGTTTCTCCCTCTCTGGTGACTGTTTTCGATTGGTTCTACCTTAGACGAGATGAAGATCTTCTTATGTCTATGGATATTCAACTGGTTGAAGCACTATGTGGCTTTCAAAAGCCTATCACAACGCTGGATAATAGAACTATTATTATTACTTCCCATCCTGGTAAGTGTTTTAGCTTTCTGCTAAAATTCCAAGTATACAGCGAATGTAAGCTGGAAGTTTAAAGGAACAGAAGCATCCCATCTTAATGTACAAGGGCTATGTGCTGGTATTGAGCTTTTTTCCCTAGTCTTTGCACTACAAATCTTTAAACAAAAAAGGATTTTTGGATAGCAGTCAGCAGTAACTTTCTCTTTGCGTGATATAGTAACAGACCTTACCTCATGGACATACTTGTATCCTGAGGATACCTCATGAGAATTGAAGGCCGTGGGTCTCTGAAAACCACTTTTTCAGCCTTGGAACTGATGGAGCACTTAATAAATTTGTAAGTATGCTTCCTTTGGGAAGCATAACAAGGTTACAAGAATGTAATGTAGATACCAACCTGCTTTCCTACTCAGAAGTTACCAGGCAGTAAGTCCTGTTAGACTACTATATATTGGTGTAGCTGTCTAACCACAGTGTAGAAGGTTACATAAATGTTGAAGGGAGTTAAAGCTGCTTCTGTTGCCTGCACGCATCCCTTCCTTTTTTTGGTCTTTTTTTTTTAGGCCAGGTTGTCAAGCATGGAGCTATTAAGTGTGTGTTGAATGAAGGCATGCCAATTTATCGCAGACCATATGAAAAAGGACGTCTGATCATAGAATTCAGGGTAAGTGGATCAGCTTACTTCCATGGCACTGTTTAGCACTGAATATCTGTCCAAAATGTAACCTCTAAGCATTACCTCAATCCAGAAGAGATTACCAAACCAGGACATCAGAGAATTGGTTTTTGCTTTTGACAATGGTGAGAACATGTAATCATTCAAACAGAATTACAGTTGAGAACAAAGTTCTGAAACACTCTGTGCTGAAAGTATGTTAAGTACCAGAAGAACTTCTTCAAGTACCTTGTGAATTTCCATTTGGCTGGCATGTTCTTTAGTTTCTATCATCCTGTAGGAAGGATGCATTAGTAACTTCCCCCATGCTGGAGCAAAGGAGTAGACTGGAAAATGCTGATTTCTTCTCTGGAGGCAAGCTAGTGCTGGGAGCTGTGGCAGCAAGCTCTGTCTGCTATGGCTTTAGAGGAGATTAAACCTTATCTCTAATGTTGGTATATCTTGCACTCTGCTTCTAGGGCAATTCCAGAGGGCAGCCTGAGGCAGAAGAAATGTTGGATAAGACTTGGTTAAGTTGCCAGAGACAGAGGCTAAGTCTTCTTACAGACATTAAAAAATAGCCTAGCGACTTAGATTTATTTTTTTTCTTTCTAAGAACTGGGTTTAAGTCATCTGTGATCATAAAGCTGACTTTGGCAGATATTTGACCTGTAGTGGGATGAGAAAAGGCCAATTCAGGTGGTGTTGAGTAACCCCCATTCTTGATTTCAGGTGAACTTCCCAGAGAATGGCTTCCTCTCCTCAGATAAGCTGTCTTTACTTGAAAAACTGCTACCTATAAGGCAGGAAATAGAAGAAACTGAGGAAATGGAGCAAGTGGATTTAGTGGACTTTGATCCATCTCAAAAAAGAAAACACCACTATAATGGAGAAGTCTATGAAGATGATGAGCATCACCCTAGAGGCGGTGTTCAATGTCAGACATCATAAATGGGCCAGTGGATCAATGCTTGTTTTATATGCATTAGTGGGTGAGTGGAGGTCTACAAGCAGTTCACCCTCACTTCCTGCTATTTGTTGTTCTATACAGCCATAGTTGTTTCTAAACGCATAAAGAAATAAACTAAGTAATTAAACTGACTTTGCAATTTGTATAAAGCTCCAGGATGCAAGCTCAAATGAAGTTGATTGCACTTCACCCTGCCTCTTGATCAAGAAAACTCCCTTACCTGCTTGTCTCTTATTCCAAGCCTTGTAATTCCTGTACGTGTGCAATTGCCCAGGCTTAGATTAAGATTCTGTGGTGTTCTTTTTAGGAATTCTAGATCTTATACTCTATTAATAAAGTATGCACAAGTACTTATAATTCATGGTAAGATAGTTAAGTTTTGTACCAGTTAGGATAACATGTTGATATTTTGGGCTTGTACTGGTGTTTCTTAAATGGGGATGGGCTCTAATGCAGCCACATAATGGGCGAAGCTGTGAAGGATGTGGTCAGTCTCCACAGGCCCATTAAAGTCACGTGATTCACAAGCTCTCCGGAGCTACTGCACTTAAGGTCAAACGTTCTCTTCCTCTGCCAGCTTTGGTCCAGACCCTAGAGCTAGACGTGAAGTTTGCTTCGCTTCATCGCTGACTGCTGTTTGGCTGCTGCCCTGCACCATACTGCGTATAGAGCCAGCGGTTGCTTGGCTGCTGCAGGAACTTCGTTTGCTACCGCGCATGAGTAAAAACCTCCAGGCTTTATCAACACGCAGGCGGTTTGGAATCTGTTGGCCCATGGGCTTGCAAAGCCTGACTTCTACTGTGATTACTGAAATCAGATACCCCTTGGTGGTGTGTCACGGAAAGCAGTACCAGCCCTGTTCATGGGCATATGTGAACCTGCAGAGGAGAGAAAGTTGCTGTCAGTGAATACAACCAACTGATGCATCTAGGATGTTCTGAAATTAATGTATTGTGTGCATTATTTTAAGCTGACTCTTGAAAATTCTGTATGAATGTTCTAATTATTGTAGATGAAGCATTTCCAATATAATTACAAAATTGTTCATTGCCTCTTTTCTTAGACCAGATGTTGGTTTAAAGATACCACCCCCTTCTTTTTAGACAGCTATTCACAGAAAGATCTTAGCAAAAAACTTCTTTCAGAAAATATGCTGAGGAAACAGGTCCAGATTTAACCTCCAGTGTGGTAGTTTAGTCTTGTTCTACCATCTGGCTTGGGCCAGAGCTTACGCTTTTCATACTGCTTTGAAGCAAAAGTGTCACAAAGAGAACTCTTCTTTTTCTTTGTGGAGGTAGCTGCTCTGTGACAGTACCTGTGGTGTTAACTTGAATATCTGGGAACTGTTAAATCTTAGAAAACACCTCTAGCTCTTGTAAGTGTTACAGGTTTCATTGTATAAAGACAGCTGGTGCCATGGGTTTTGTACCTCACAGGTCGTTCCATTTCAGGTACCTAGAGACCACTGATCCCCTGTGTGTTTCACCTGGTTTTTTTTATTTATTCATCTCAGCAGGAATAAAATTCTGTAGGCAATGTGTCTTTCCAAATTCTATTTGAATGAGCTCGTCAGTGAGCTGTACAGATGTGGCCAGCAGGAGCATTTGCTCCATCAGTAGTACAGTTTGGCTGAGTCCAGGGGAGGAACAGAAAGTAAGCCTACTGCTGGCTGGGGCTGAGACTCCTGCACACCTGTCTTGAGACTAAACGGCACTAAGACATGTTACTTGTGTTAAGTTTGGTAAGCACCCTTGCTGCTTTTTTTCCTTAGCCACTGGATCAAAACAACTAGGGCAAACCAAGCTCAGTGCAGTGCCTTGAGGGTGGCAACTGGATGTTACTTTGCATCAGATGACTGTTTTATAGAAAATAAACATTCCATAGCCTTTTTTCCTCAGGGACACTTCAGTTTTTCTTTCACCACACCCATAGCTGCATCAACACAGTTGAGGTAGTGTTTCTGTTCTTGACTTGCTCTCAGGACTGTGGTGACCAGCTCTGCTTCATGCTTGATGACACCAGAGCTAGCCTAGAGGGTGGGCCAGCTCTAGCTTACAGGAGGGTGGATGGCCAGAACCCTCCAGAAGCCTTGGCAGAGCAGCCCAGGGAAAGATGCTACTTTGAAATTAGCTAGGGACTGACATGTAAAAGCTATGTGCTAGAGAAACACAGTTATAGCAGTTAGAGCGAGCCTTCAGCAAAAAGCACTGGCAAGTGAAGGCAAGAGCTAGCAAGAAGGAGGACCCAGCCCTTAGACCTTTAAGTCTTTAAGTGGGATACTGAGTACAATGTAAGGCCTCTTCCAAGCTTCTTAGGTCTCCTGTGATATTCTGGGCGTCACACAGATGCAGCAAGCAGCAAAACTTGTTCTGTGCCACTGAAAAATAAGACATTTTTTTTTTACTTAGTGTTGCTCCATGTGGGATATAGATGAACTGAATGGACAGCTGTAGAAATTGAGGATACAGTATCACGTAGTAGCTGCTTCCATAACTACCAGCACAGTAATACAACCTATCATAACCTGTGCTGATGTTTGCAATTACTTCCATGGTTTCAGCTTCAACAACACCAAATTCATATCATCAGACTTACAGTCTAGTCTATTACAATGATTCTTTCCACTGTGTGCCAGGCATGTAGGACTTGTTTTCTCCCCAGAAATCTAGCAGCTCCACTACGCCGCAGATTTGCTGTGAAACTCAGAAAACGCACTGCAGACTCCTTTAAGAGCCTGCTCTCGTTTTTCCTTCTGCCTGTAAGACAGCAGGGCCCTAGCTGTCCCCTCCTCCCTGTGCTTTGTCTACCTGCTACCCAGCTGCAGTGCAAGAATTTTGCTCAGCCCAGAGGAGTAAACTCCGTTGTGGGAACAAGTACAGAATCCACAAATGCAGCAGGTGAGCTGGACACCGGAGATATCCTTGGTCTTGTTGTCCACAAGCCATGGGAGAAGTAAAACAAGAGCTAAGTGAGAAAAGCAAAGTCAATGCTATGACCAATGGACTTTGCAAGATGAACTTTGCTTCCGTATAAGGCTTGGACTCAGCGCTTGCCAACTAGCTAGGTGATATGGGAGAAGTAGTGGCTTTGTTTTGTGATCAGTATAAAAGGATGTAAAGCATTAAATAAAGTGATTCTGATTCCGATTCCGCTTGCGCATGTGCATGAACTCGGAGTCTGTGCCTTCATTGCCACACTCCATGATCCCAAATCTGCTTTGAACTTGCAGTGTGACACAAGGTCAAGCAAGCAAGCAACTCGCCCTATGAATTCTTCATTAGCAACTTCATCTGAGAAGACATGTTCCTGCTTCCATTTGCAACTAATGGGTGCTCAAAGCATTAGTAAAGCACACTGAGAGAAACAAGGTTTGGTTTAAGCCACCCTTTTCCAAAATCACAAGTAAAGAAATGCCAGGTTCCGTGGTTTCTTAGGAGGTAAAATGAGCACTATTATAGTGCCCAAAGAATGGGGGACTTCAACCACGATGGTATCTGCTGGCAGGACAACGCAGCAGGACATAATCAATCCAGGAGGTTCCTGGAGTGCCTCAGCAAGAACTTCCTGACCTGAGTGATAGAGAAGCCAACAAGGAGAGGTGCTCTGCTGGCACTCATACTCACCAACAAGGGGCTTCTTGGGACTCTGAAGGCAACCTTGGCTGCAGTGACCGTGAGGTGGTGGAGTTCAGGATCCTGAGAGGAAGGAGGAGGGTAAAAAGCAAACTCTCAACCCTGGA
Organism: Nycticorax nycticorax; assembly: GCA_023375905.1. Lineage (NCBI taxonomy): Eukaryota > Metazoa > Chordata > Aves > Pelecaniformes > Ardeidae > Nycticorax > Nycticorax nycticorax. The sequence goes on along the minus strand of JAKFQP010000130.1, from coordinate 339,367 downwards.
CTTCAGGAGAGCAGACTTTGATCTCTTCAAAGGTCTCTTTGGAAGCATCCCATGAGATAAGACCCTGGAGTAAAGAGGGGCACAAGAAAGTTGGTTAATATTCAAGGTTCACCTCCTCCAGGCCAGGAGCTTTGTGTGGATGAACAAGTAACTTCTGGCCAAACTCAAACACAAAAAGGAAGCATCCAGAGGATGTAACCAAGGACGGTTAAGTTGGGAGGAATACAAAGACGTTGTCCAAGCATCCAGCTCAACTGGATTTGAGTCTGGTCAGAGATGTCAAAGACAAGAAGGGCTTCTATAAGTACATGTGAGAAAGGCTAGGGAAAATGTGGGCCTGTTGCCGAATGAGATGGGGCACCTAGTTACACAGGACATGGAAAAGTCTGAGGTACTGAACACCTTCTTTGCCTCAGTCTGACTAGCAACACTGGCCTTCAGGAATCCCAGGTCCCAGAGACCAAGGGGAAAGTCTGGAGCAAGGAAGATATACCCTTGGTAGAAGAGGATCAGGTCAGGGAAAATTTAAGCAAAATGAACATACATAAGTCCATGGGCCCCAAGGGGATGCACCCACAAGCACTGTGGGAGCTGGAAGATGCCACTGAGAGGCCACTTTTGATAATCTTTGATCTGTCATGGTCATTGGGGGAAGTGCCCGAGACTGGAGGAAAGCAAATATCACTCCTATCTTCAAGAATGGCAAGAAGAAGGTTCGAGGGAACAAAAGGCCTGTCAGCATCACCTCCATCCCTGGGAAAGTGATGGAGCAGCTAAACCTGGAAACCATTTCTGGGCACATCAACAAGAAGAAAATCATTGGTAGTAGTCAGCATGGCTTCACCAAGGGGAAATCATGTTGACCAATTTGATAAACTTCTACAATGAAATGACCGGCCTGGTAGACAAATGAAGAGCAGTGGATATTGTCTACCTGGACTTCAGTAAGGCCTTTGACAGTGTCTCCCATAAGATCCACACAGAGAAGCTATTGATGTATGGGATGGATGAGCAGACAGTGAGGTGGATTGAAAACTGGCCAAGTGGGCAGGCCCAGAACATGGTGATCAGTGGCACAATATCTAGTTGGAGGCCAGTGACTAGCAATGTACCCCAGGGGTCAATACTGCCTTCAGTCCTGTTAAAAATCTCCAGTAATGATCCGGATGATGGGGCAGAGTTTACCTGCAGCTAATCTGCAGATGACAGAAAACTGGAAGAAGTAGCTGATACAAGAGTGGGTTGTGCTGCCATCCAGAGGGACGTCAGGCTGGAGAAATGAACTCACAGGAATCTCCTGAAGTTCAGCAAGGGGAAGCGCAAGGTCCTGCACCTGGGAAGGAACAACCCCAGGCACCAGTGTGTGCTGGGGGTCACCCAGATGGAAAGCAGCTGACCAGAGAAGGAACCTGGGGGTCCTGATTGGACACCAGGTTGAACATGAGCCGACTACGTGCCCTTTCTGGAAAGAAGGCTAATGGTATCCCAGTTGCCAGCAGGTTGTCAGAGGGGATCCTTCCCCTCTACTCAGCACTGGCAAGGCCACCCCTGGAGTACTGTCTCTGGTTTTGGGCTTCCTAGTACGAGACATGGACATATTGGAGAGAGCAAAGGGCCACAAAGATGCTGTAGGGACTGGAGCATCTCTCATATGGGGAAAGGCTGAGAGAGCTTGGACTGTTCAGCCTGGAGAACAGAATGGTTGGGAGGAATTCATCAATGTATATAAATAGCTGAAGGGAGGGTGTGAAGAGGATGGAGCCAGGCTCTTTCCACTGGTGCCCAGTGCCAGGACAAGAGGCAATGGGAACACACTGAAACGTGGGAGGTTCCCTGTGAACATCAGGGGACACTTTTTGCCATGAGGGTGACCAAGAACTGCCACAGGTTGCCCAAGGAGATGGTGGAGTGTCCAACCCTTCCAACCTCAGACATCATGTCATTCTGTGAATAAACCTCGACAGAATACTTATTGTTGATTTGGCTTACAAAGCTTCTGATTTGGGAAGACAGGAAAGGCTTAAACAAGTAGGCAGCAGCACATGCCTGCTCCCAGACAAGCAACTGCCATTTCCTGCCCAAAAAAGCAGAGGCGGTATCAGAAGAATTTGTTACTACAGAGAGAGCAGTTTCATAGGCTAAGGGGCACAAAGAAGCTGAAGAGGGCTTCATAACCCCATTTCATAAGGCAAGAAGCATCTGTTATAGCTAAAATTGTTATGCTCCCTTCACTTCAGCAGCATCCATTTCCTTGTATCTTGCTCCACGGGGAGCCAAAGAATTCCCACATGTGACTCTTACTCTGCTGCTGAAATAAAGTGTCCTGGTTTCAGCTGGGATAGAGTAAATTTTCTTCCTAGTAGCTGGCACAGTGCTGTGTTTTGGATTTAGTATAAGAATGTTGGTAACATACTGATGTTTTAGTTGTCGCTCAGCAGTGCTTACACCAGGCAAGGACTTCTCAGCTTCCCCTGCTCTGCCCGGTGCACAAGAGTCTGGGAGGGGGCACAGCCAGGACAGCTGACCCCAACTGGCCAAAGGGGTATTCCAGGCCATACGATGTCATGCTCAGCATAGAAAGCTGGGGGGAGTTGGCTGGGGGGCACCCATCGCTGCTCAGGGACAGACTGAGCGTCGATCAGTGGGTGGTGAGTGGTTGCATCACTTGTTATTCCTGGGTTTTGTTTCTCTCTCTTCTTGTTTTCCTTTTCATTACAACTTTTTTTTTTCCAATTATGAAACTGTTCTTACCTCAACCCACAAGTTTTCTTACTTTTGCTCTTCTGATTCCCTCCCCCATCCCACTGTGGGCAGGGAGGGTGAATGAGTGGCTGTGGTGCCTGGTTGCCAACTGCGACTAAACAACAGTCTTTTTTGGTGTCCAACATGGGGCACAAAGGGTTTGAGACAATAACAGATTAACCAGAGCTTATTAAGGAACTTATATCTGTTAACAGCTGCAGGTTGCGATATTGATTCATCTGTTCTTGATCTTAGTTTATCTGGTCTGCACCAACGGTGGACAAAGTGTTTAGCTGACTCTGGCAATATGAAGAAAGTCTCTCTCAGCTGTGGAGAAACTGTCCCAGGAGTTCCAGCAACTCAGAGAGGACGTGTCCTACTCCCAACCTATACGGATTGGTATATCAGCTATTAGGAGTCAGTGTTCCTCTGCTCAAGAGAGAGGGTATAGTGGATACACACGACAGCCACCCTGTGGTTTTACCTGCATGACCACAAAGAAGACATGAGGAAGTGGGATGGAAAATCTGCCTCTAACCCTAGAGGCACAGGTCCCTGAGTTACAAGGAAAAACAAATCACATAAGGGGGTGTTTCCAAGAAAATTGCCGCTATGGTTTCCAGTGGGCAGTTCCCCAGAGTAGAAGGGCTGATCTTACTCCTGATCTTAATGAACTCCCGACTTGTACGCAAGGAGTAACAAATGCTATGAGCAGGACTAGAGGGGCCCTGCCTTCAGCCAGATGGAGGAAAGGGACAACTGGGTTTACTGGACT
>JAKFQP010000130.1:313337-331839 GCA_023375905.1 Nycticorax nycticorax | reverse complement strand
CCAAGTGCCGGGTCCTGCACTGGGGTCACAACAACCCCATGCAGCGCTACAGGCGTGGGGCAGAGTGGCTGGAAAGCTGCCCGGGGGAAAAGGACCTGGGGGTACTGGTTGACAGCCGGCTGAATATGAGCCAGCAGTGTGCCCAGGTGGCCAAGAAGGCCAATGGCATCCTGGCTGGTATCAGGAATAGTGTGGCCAGCAGGAGCCGGGAAGTGATTGTGCCCCTGTACTCGGCGCTGGTGAGGCCACACCTTGAATACTGTGTTCAGTTTTGGGTCCTTCACTACATGAAAGACATTGCGTTTCTGGAACATGTCCAGAGGAGAGCAATGAAGCTGGGGAGGGGTCTGGAGCACAAGTCTTACGGGGAGTGGCTGAGGGAACTGGGGTTGTTTAGCCTGGAAAAAAAGAGACTGAGGGGAGACCTTAATGCTCCCTACAACTGCCTGACAGGAGGTTGTAGTGAGGCAGGTGCTGGTCTATTCTCCCTGGTAACGGGTGATAGGATGAGGGGAAATGGCCTCAAGTTGTGCCAGGGCAGGTTTAGGTTAGACATTAGGAAAAATTTCTTCACAGAAAGGGTTGTCAGGTAGATGAGGTGCTTAGGAACATGGTTTAGTGGTGGTATGGCAGGGTTACGTTAACAGTTGGACTTGATGATCTTAAACGTCTTTTCCAACCTCAACGATTCTATGATTCTATACACAGGAGTTCCAGTTGTTAGGAATAAAGTGGTAAGGTGGATGTTGTCAGATCCCAATGGATGTGATCAACAAAATAACAGCTATGTCTCCACCAACTAGCTAAAAGGAAGCACAAGCTTTCTTGGGCATTGTGGGTTTTTGGAGAATGCATATTCCAAATTACAGTCTGATCGTAAGACCTCTCTACCAAGTGACCCGGAAGAAGAATGATTTCAAGCCTTTGAAGAAATTAAACAGGAGTTCATGCAGTAGCCCTTGGGCCAGTATGGGCAGGGCAAGATGTAAAAAATGTGCTCTACACTGCAGCCGGGGAGAATGGCCCTGCCTGCAGGCTCTGGCAGAAAGCACCAGGGGAGACTTCAGGCCGACCCCTAGGCTTTTGGAGTTGGGGATACAGAGGATCTGAGGCCCACTATATTCCAACTGAAAAAGAGATATTGGCAGCATATGAAGCAGTTTGAGCTGTGTTGGAAGTGGTTGGTACTGAAGCACAGCTCCTGCTGGCACCCCGACTGCCAGTCCTGAGCTGGATGTTCAAAGGGACATCCCTGCACACACCATGCAACTGATGCTAAGTGGAGTAAGTGGGTCACACAATGGGCTCGAACGGGAAACCCCAATCGCCCAGGAATCTTAGAAGTGATCATGGACTGGCCAGAAGGCAAAGATTTTGGAATATCACCAGAGGAGGAGGTCGCGTGTGCTGAAGAGGCTCCACTGTATAATGAACTGCCAGAAAATGAGAAGCAATATGCCCTGTTCACTGATGGGTCCCGCCGTCTTGTGGGAAAGCATCAAAGGCGGAAGGCTGCTGTATGGAGTCCCATAAGACAAGTTGCATAAACTGCTGAAGGAGAAGGTGAACAGAGTCAGTTTGCAGAGGTGAAAGCCATCCAGCTGGCTTTAGATATTGCTGAAAGAAAAAAATGGCCAGTGCTCTATCTCTATACTGACTCATGGATGGTGGCAAATGCCCTGTGGGGGTGGTTGCAGCAATGGGAGCAGAGCAACTGGCAGTGCAGAGGCAAACCCATCTGGGCTGCCGCATTGTGGCAAGATATTGCTGCCCGGGTAGAGAACCTGGCTGTAAAAGTACATCGTGTAGATGCTCACGTACCCAAGAGTCGGGCCACTGAAGAACATCAAAACAACCAGCAGGCAGATCAGGCTGCTAAGATTGAAGTGGCTCAGGTGGATCTGGACTGGCAACATAAGGGTGAATTGTTTCTAGCTCGGTGGGCCCATGACACCTCAGGCCACCAAGGAAGAGATGCAACATACAGATGGGCTCGTGATTAAGGGGTGGACTTGACCATGGACACTATTGCACAGGTTATCCATGAATGTGCAACATGCGCTGTGATCAAACAAGCCAAGCGTTTAAAGCCACTCTGGTAGACATTGGATGAAATATTTATATGGGGAGGCCTGGAAGATTGATTATATCACACCCACTAACCCACCAAGGCAAGCGCTATATGCTCACCATGGTGGAAGCAACCACCGGATGCCTGGAAACATATCCACCCAGAACATTATCCTAGGCCTTGAAAAGCAAGTCCTGTGGTGACATGGCACCCCAGAAGGAACTTAGTCAGACAAGAGGACTCATTTCCAAAACAACCTCATAGACACCTGGGCCAAAGAGCATGACCCTATCATGCACCGGCCTCCCAGAAAACTGAAAGATACAATGGGCTGTTAAAGACTACACTGAGGGCAATGGGTGCTGGGACGTTCAAACATAGGGATACACACTTAGCAAAGGTGACCTGCGTAGTCAACACTCGGGAATCTGCCAATTGAGATGGCCCTCCCCAGTCAAAGCTCTTATGTACTCTGGAATGGGATAAAGTCCTTGTAGTGCACCTTGTTTTCATTTTCATTATTACTACTATTATTATTATTGTATTTCAGTTATGAAAGTGTTCTTATCTCAACCCATGAGTTTTCTCACTTTTACCCTTCCAATTTTCTCCCCCATCCCACCGGGGGCGGGGAGGGTGAGTGAGTGGCTGTGTGGGGTTTGGTTGCCGACAGGGGCTAAACCACAATACACCGCCTTTCTCCTTAGGATTCACCTAAAGCCTCTGCTTTTCCCCCTGACATTCACATCCAAGTTTGCTCAGCCTGTCTCTCACAAGTTGCCATGATCCAGAAGGTCGCAGGGTTTATGTACAGCTATCTGGAGCACACTCACTGGAGCCCACATCATCAACAGGAGATGAAGTAACCGTGCTTACAAAGGACTCCCCAGACCCATGCAGACACAAGGCAGAAAGTGAAGAAAAACTGTACCTGAAGAGCTTTTACAGTTGACTTTTAGCATCATCTGTCCTACAAATCTCTGCCACGGATTTTCTTTCCCTTCTTATCTCTCACTGAACACGGGTGTTACTAAGCTGCCCTGCATCAGAGGCAGACCCTCCCACCCAAGCTCACAGTTTGACATCCTCAGCAACGCGTGCAGCGTCACGGATTCACACGGGCTGGCAGACACCCATGGAGGCTGTCCAGTCTCTCAGACGAAGATTCGGCTGCTTTGTAAGACATCCACAAAGGATCTTTTCTTTTTGAGATCAACTCTCCAGTTTTCAGCTGGTCTCTCTAAATCTTTCTAGGACTCAAGGGAAGGTTTGATTTTTCTTTGCAGATGGCAAGCTGGCAGTGGTTTCAGAGCAGGACTACACACCGTTATCTACAGGCTCACGTTACTTGGGCAAAGTATTTCCCCAATAACATTAAAAAAAACCCCATTACATCCACCACCTGCATAACTGCGCATGAACCTAAGCGCGCTTATTTTTTGCTGAGGCAGCAGTAGCTCTTCTGCATACATTCTGCAAGCACATGCAGATGGGCAGCTGATTCCACCCCTGCAAGGCTGAAATTCATTGATCTCAGATTCAGCAGCAGGAGGATGAACTGACCCATGAGACTTCCATTACACAGCGCTCCCCCTGCAAAGCATTTTGCGCTCCTCTATGTCACGGAACTCACCAGCTCCAAGCAAAATAAATTGAAGAATAAAGCAAGGCCCATGGGTGAACAATGCCTTCTTTAATATTAGTTAAAGCACTAGATGTTGCCTTGTTCAAGTCTTACAAACAGCTAAGTGGCATAACACCTGGCTGATTCTCCAGAGAGAAAATGTCTTCCTAGATTACATTAAAAAAATTAACATTTACCTTTAAAAAAAAATTTTACAATTAAAAAATCAACATTTCCAAGATTATCGTGTACTTTTGTACCAACTGCCAGCTATTTTACAAATTACAGCTGCAACGCAGGAGGTAAGTATTAGCATTGCCCTTTCATAAGCATTACATTTAGCTTTTTTGTCATGACTACTTGATTCAATAAAATCTGAAACTCTTATATAAAAAGCATAAATACCAGATTTTCTCCCATTTTTAAGCTAGAGAATGTATTTCAATCTTTAAACATTCGGGATTCTGACAGCTTTATTTGCTACAACTACATTTCTTTTAAAGAACAATGTAAGATATCGTTTACGTTGAGGATTAACAGTTCCGTGTAATCTGAAGGCAAAATGAACCACGAGTTAGATAATATAGAGATCTTCTCCTTGATCAAAAGTACAAACTGCCAATGGAGCTTGCCAGACGAAGGACTGTCAGATGTTTCTGACACATAGGTGTCTCTTCAGGCAGGAAAAATAATCACTTTTTTGCTATCTAAAAAAATAACTTTATTGCCATATCTAAGGAAGTAAAAAACAACTTGGGAATTAAAACATTACAGCTAAACACAGAACTAAACACTACAGTTGTAGTGAACAAGCAATGCTATGTGAGAAGCTAAACTGAAATTGTTCTGCAATTCCTTAGACCAATATGCATGTAGACCAATTAAGTGCACCAGTCGGTGCTGAAGGAGGTCAGTCACCTGCTGGCAACCAATACTTGCATTAGGATGAAGCCCTCCAGCTGAAAAAAAACTGTGAGGGTACTTGAATTGGAACTAATTTATAAAGTCAAAGAGAAGCTATTACTCTTTGAAAGATTACTGTGGCAGGAAAGCATTCTACCAGAGATGAGGACAGGAAACTGTGTGGCACATTCAGATCTACATGCATTCGTCTCATCATTACAGACAAAACCTCATTTTTTGCTGCATCCTACAAAAATTGTGGTCAGACTTTAGAAGATTCTGGTGTACATTCACAGCTCTGTGCATTAGTCAGGATCTCAAATGGAATCATCTGCTCCAAACTGAAGAGCCTGGAGGCTTCTTTTTATCATAGTGTGGGACCTAACTATCACCTTAACTAGGTCCAAGGTATATGAAATTAAAAAGAAATCTTACAAATAATTATTTAAAGCTTAAGTACGCCATGCCCTTTTGGGAAAACAGGAAGCTAAACTGAGTAAACTGGAAAAAAACCAAAAGAACTGCAGCATGTGCAGCACCACAGCACTAGGAACTCAGCCTCTGTAAACCAGCTTTTGCATGTTTTAAAACATTGATCCCCTGAGGCTGCTTCAGTTAAAGCTGGTCACATAACATAAGGGTGAATTCTTTCTAGCTCCGTAGGCCCATGATACCTCAGGCCACCAAGGAAGAGATGCAACATACAGATGGGCTCGTGATCAAGGGGTGGACTTGACCATGGACACTATTGCACAGGTTATCCATGAATGTGCAACATGCACTGTGATCAAACAAGCCAAGCGTTTAAAGCCACTCTGGTAGACATTGGATGAAATATTTATATGGGGAGGCCTGGAAGATTGATTATATCACACCCACTAACCCACCAAGGCAAGCGCTATATGCTCACCATGGTGGAAGCAACCACCGGACACCTGGAAACATATCCACCCAGAACATTATCCTAGGCCTTGAAAAGCAAGTCCTGTGGTGACATGGCACCCCAGAAGGAACTGCTTAAGTTAAAGCTGCTCTGAAGACATTATGCACTTGTAGGAAGAGGGCCCAGGTAGTAATTCCTTTTAGCCTGGAAGTAACACAAAACAAACCAAACAATAACAAACAAAACAAGAAATCCCAAAAAAACCCAACCAAACAAATGAAAAACCAAAAAACGCAACTATATCTCACTGCCAAGTTAGGCTGGTTTATAGCGGGAAGTGCTGGGATATGGGAGAGAACAGTTCCGTTCTGAGGAAGCTGTGTGACACTACTTAATACATACAATTGGAAAAACTATAGTGAAAATTGAACACAGCAAAACCCACTGGACTAGAAAAGCCTCTGCCTTCAAGCTGAGGACAGAGCAGCCTCATCAGCATTCCAGGAAAACTGTGCCTTTTTTTCAGCACTGGAGAAAAGACAGCTTTCCCATTCCACATAATTCATTCAAATAAAAAAAAAAAAGCATTTTACTGTATTGTAGGAAGTCAGCCACCACTTGTAACTGTGTGTACATCCTAGCTTGTTCAACTTTTATAAACACTATAGGAAGAGTACAGACTTCAGCAGACAGAAAAAACATTCTCGCTGAAGTTGCTTCGGCTACTCTGGTAAAAATAAAAGTATCTGAAATTAATTGATGCTATATTTAAGCATCAATCTACCTAACTTTAGGCCAAGAAGTAAAAATGTAATTCTCTGGAAACCTCAACTGAAAATTGAGCAAATATCCACATTCTGTGAATTTAAACCTTGTTAGAGCACAAACATCAATAACCTGCAACTAACAGGCATACTTCATAGCTCATTGTAAAATCAAGCTATGGCTTCCAGAGCTTGAGGAGGCCATCTTCACTGTACGTGGCAATCAGGTTCTGGTGGGGGTGATGAGCAATGCCAATGACATCTTTTTCATGAACCTAGAGAGTAAGCAGAAAGATGCATCAGCAGATTCTTCCATTAGCAGATTCAAATAAGAGCTAGAGGAAAGCTGCACTGAAGTTTAACATGCTTTGTGCATATGGCATAAGCAGAGGAACATACACACACCCACACACACACACCCCCCCAGTATTAAGGTCCAGTTCACAATAATTTTTGCCACATAGCAGGTACTTTTTGTGGGGCAAGGGAAGGTTCAGTGAAGGTTTACATCCACTGAAATCCACAACATCTAAGTGTTCCCCATTAAATTTAGACATTCAAGATGGTATTCCTCTTTAGTTTAATCCAGAGCAAATTTAAGCCCGACAGTTTTAAATCTGACAGCTTGGTCAGATTCTCCATCAGCCAGAGCCCCGGTCAAGACATGCTCCAGTTCAAATAAGTTTGAACCAATTCACTCTTGGCTTGGTAGATAAACATTTTCATAACTTTTAAAACTAAAATGGTTCTAAAAAATATAAAGACATTCTACAGCCAACTGTTCTGGAACACGTTTGGTACAAGACTTCTCCTTACAGACTTCATAAATAACAAACATTTGGATCATCCTTGTGTTTAGAAGCCTGCAAAATCTCAAAGCTAAGAACTTACAGTCAGAGTTCTCTCCAGCTTGCCGGTCACTGTGCTAAAGCAATAAAGCACAAAATCTTCACCAACACAGTAGATCCATTCCCCACGAGGTGAAAGCGCGCAGCAGACAAAGTCACCACCTTCTCTCTTACCAGAGCTAAAACTTCTTACAATCTGTAAAGATACCCCCCCAGAAAAGTATTTGTCAGGGTTAAACTGCAGCACATCATAACTATGTTCAGGGCAAAAATATTTAGGCAGTACTAAGTCTGTTTAGAACATGGGATCTTTCCATAGAGGCAATCACTTTCTGCAAGTCAAGCTGTTCTATAACCTGGGTACAGAATAGTGTGTCATGAAAGCAAACTGGAGAAATCAGGTTTAACCCCAGGCCAGGTTATTAACTAGGTTTTTGGCATTCTTAAAATGAGAGGGGGGGGGGGGGGGGAGAGAGAGAGAGAGAGAATTGAAAGGACAGCAGTAAGATCACATACTTGTCCTTGCATATTCATAATGACAACTGTGTTAGATCTGTTGCAAACAACGAAGTGTTCTGGGTTTTTAGGCAGCAGAATGACACTGTTCACAGTAATATCTGTCCCAGCAGTGCTGCCAAGAGATTTGAAGGTGTTTGAGCACTCTGTCGTCTTCACGTTCCAAACCTAGTATGGAAAATAAATGTAAAACCAATTAGCTTTAAAAAAATTAAACAACAATGAGCTAATTCAAGATATGGGATTCCCAATTTTTAAGGCTCCTGAAGGGAAATATGAATTCTAAAAATTGAAGCTTAAAGCAGATTTTAAAAAAAATTATCACATCTATTTTGGAGGGTGGACACTATCAACAATTTCACTACAACTAAACTGCATGTGAATTTCCATTATCCAAATGCAGCCTGGCTCCCTTTCATTACATGTATTCCCTGAGGGGTGAGCCCAGACTTGCTTTCTGGTGTTAGCTGGTATCAGTGAATGCATGTGCAGCCTCTGCATGTGCAATTCGCCTTACACAAGACAGACACGAAAAATCGCTGAAAAAGCAAAGCCTCACTGATGCCGGTGGGAGAGATGTCCCAGCTTAGAGCTGCCTCAGGCTCAACACCAGGCTGTTCTAGCTGTTTAGAAACAGGAAATGGAACTGCTTGTTTAATATTTAAAATAAATTGTAACTCATCATCTGTGGATTATTTTTGCTGTTTACAAACTACTACAATCAAAATGAAAGATATCACCTTCTTACGCTATTCCCATGATTGTGGCAGTCTAGCAAAGACTGCAAGTTTGAAATAACACCCCATTTAATAGGAACAAAATCTGTCACGCCCTCCTAGGCCACATCTATAAACCAAATGTGTTTACCCACCCCACCCCCCATACACTGCATGGATGCCCTACTTAATGTAGCTGTTTCTATACACATTTATTTATTTATTATTAGTCAGTAATGCCCTGTATGCAACAATGCTTTGCTCCTCTTAACTACTATATACTGAGTAGTTCCACTCTTTGCTGAGACTAGAAGCCAAACCTATCACTTCTACAATCAATTTCATTAATGCTACATTACCTAGTTTACACAGCAAGGGACTGCTAAGCACCAAGAAATAAACAGGTGTCCGACACAGTAAGCAATAAAATGCCATTATTTCAGACAAGGGAATCCCCACATTCCTGGACAAGAGGTGTCACAGTCAATTCTATTTCTAGAATAATGCAGGAACAGGAAGGCGTACTGCACTTATGTCCTCCTTTCATAAATACAGCAGAAATGGGCTCTGCAGCAGTCTGTTGGCACAGTATGAAACTTCATCAGTTCTCACTTACACCAATCTACAGCAACGGTCACAAACAGAAAGACCTATTACTGATATAACCCCAAGTCCTTCTCCAGTGACTGCAGCAGTTGTAACAAATCAGCTATAACATGCAAACAGTCTGAACGTGTTATTTACAAAGTGCTGTCTTACCTTCACTGTGCCATCAGAGGATGCACTGATGATATAGTGGCCATCCTGGGTAAAAGTAGCTTCATTGACAAAGGATGAATGACCACGGAACTCCTTTAAAGTTTTTCCAGATTTTAAACCATGAATCCTGCCACACAACAGAGATCACAACTGAGTGAGCAACTTAGGCAGTCTGAACCACCCTCTGGCTTCACCGTATTTTAAATCTGAGATACCTTTGATAGGCAACAATAAACAGCGCTAAAAATCTGCAGCCGAAGTCTTTATCACAAGCCCCTTTCATCAAAGACATTACATGTTCCTGTGAAAAGCTTCTGTGAAACCATCAACCCTCAGCCTCAAAGACGTGTATGTAATATACACTGTAGACAGGACTATGAAAGGGGAAACTAGAAAGCTGACAAAACAAAAATTACAGAATTAAGTTTGGAAGTCTCTAGTCCAACAGACTCCTCAAATTTAAGTGAGGTCAGCTTGCTCAGGGACTTGACCAAGGCCTTGTTCAGTTAAGAAAAATTCTTTCCTTATATCCAGCCAGAATTTTTCTCTTTTGCAAGCTGTTGCCATTGTCTCTCACTGTGCAACTCTGCAAAGAGTCTGCTCAGTCATCTAAAAGGAAATGATATTGCTAGTCGGTATCAGCCTTAAATTGTAGTACCTCCTGGCTACAGAAACACGGTTTTCAACCAGAAGTTTGAAGCCTTGAGAATTAAATTCTTTATTCCATTTTAAGCTTGCTATCCTTGATTCAACATCCAATCTTATGTAATTTCAATTAAAATGCTTGTGCTATAGTTCATATATATCAGGATTTAAACAGATTGTCTCTCATTAAGATGTTTTGTAATGCCTGTTCACCATGCAGTTGCCCCCAGATCCACACATTTCTCCATTTTCACCTAAAGCAGCACCATTGGTACCACCAGGTTTTACAGGATAGGCAAGAGCCTAAAGCCTAAAGCTATTGAACATACTACATAATGCCATTCAACTAAACATAAAATGCATAGTCATCGAGCGCTGGACCAATCTGATTCACAGTGTATGTCCCATATCCTGCAACTCAGTTTTGAAAGAGACAGATGAGGAAGTTGGAAACTTTGACGAACAGACAGATGGACTGAGAGAAACCTCATGATGTTGAGAACAGGTTGTTGCAGAATCACCACAGGCATTAGAAGCAATGGGGGGCTGACCAGCTGCAGAGGAGGTCCACAGTGAAGGACCTGGTAGGCCTCAGGGAGAACAAAGAGAAGGCCAGCAGCATGCTGTGGCATAGAGAAAACCCAGCCACACACCAGATGCAGATCAAGGTTCCCCCCTACATGGCAGAGCAGAGCCACTTCTGAAGGACCATGTCCAGTTTTGGGGCCCTACTAAGGGGCCACTAAAATGGCCAGAGGGGTGGACCACAAGATGCATGAGGAGAGGCTGAGGGCTGTGTGTGTTCAGCCCAGAGAAGTGAAAGTTCAGGAGCATCTAATTGCTGTCTTCCTTGTAGACAAAAAAAAAAAGTTAAATTATTATGTCAGAATAACTACAAAGAGAAGTATCTGTGAACTAGATAAAACTGATCTAGGTTGCTTTCAGCTGCACTGAAGTGTCTGCATTATGACAGAAGAGCTTTCTTGCAAACCATATCTACCCAGCAGCGAGCAAATTCCACTCAGTAACAAGACACCAAATAGGTGCGGCATCAGAATTACCGTGCTACACAAATGTTAAGCAACGCCTTCCAGATGCTAAGAGCCGCAGGAACAAGGGTTTTATGAGGTTACTGCCCATCTGGTAACTCAGATTAGAACAGAGTTTGAGTACTTTTGTGACTATTTGCTACTATTAAAAGTTACAACTAACTTTCATTCTTGCTTTTATCCACCCTGCAATGATCCTTTAAAAAAAAAAAGTATCCAAGTCCTTAGTAAACACCTGAGAAATTTTAACTATTTGGCTAACATCACTACCTAACAAGTTTTTACAGCACAAACGGAGTCAGAGTCTTCTCAGAGGTGCACAGGACAAGAGGCAAAGGGCACAAGTTACAAAGGAAACAAAACAAAGCAAAGCAAAACTTAATTTGTTATGTCCAAACAGGATTTTCTCTGATGGTTTTACAGCCCTAGGACAGATGCCAAGAGAAGCAGTGGGGTCTCCACCCATAGAGATTTTGAGAACTCAGCTGGACAAGGCCCTGAGCAAGCTCTCCTAACTGAAAGACTGGTTGTGCTTTAAGAAGCATATTGGACTAGAGACCTCTAGAGGTACCTTCTAAATTAAACTGTTTTATAATTTATGCCTTGTCTGCCTCACATGGGTTGCACAGACACTTGAGCTTTCTTAGAGCACGGATGCAAGCCTAACCACCTTCATACCTGTCCCACAACAATCCATTGCTTTACAATGTTGTTGTTTAACAGATTATCTGCACACCAGGTAAACTGCAGTACCTGCATGCACATAAGTCTTATAGCATGTGGAAAGTGTCAGCTAATGCCAAGTTTGTTCAGTTTAGGCCAACCACATTAAGAGGGATGTGCTTCCTTGGATCTTCTCCAGACAGACCTCATATCCAGCCACTGTAACTGAGCTGACACACTACCAACTTGCTAAACTACACTAACTGGATTGCGCCAACAAAGCGTCTCTGAAGTCTGCAGAAAGGCTCAACTCTCATTCCTGGGTTTCCAAGATATCAGCTTGTGGGCCTTCAACTTCATGAACAGTTTCAGTGCCCAAAAGGAATGCCACAGACATTGGCAAACTGAACTACACAGACTGGTTAAAAACACCCACATCTCATACCCCAACACAGTGCTGGTGCTACACAGCAAAGGATGGTTTGCATGACAAACAGAAACAATTCCCATGCCGAAAAGCAGAACGGCAGATACAGCCTGGAGAAATGGGAATTATCTTTTGGGGGTGAAGAGAAAAATGATCCTGTGTCCATGGCTCTTTTTCATCACTGAAAGGTTTTTTCTCTTGCCAGCATAAATGTATAAACCAGCTGGCCACATGATTTTTCTCTACCAGAGACTCCAAAACAGTGAATCACAGAGTAACTTAGGCTGGAAGAGACCTCAGAAGACCTCCATTCCACTGCTCTCCTCAAAGCAATGTCAACTTCCAAGTCACTCATGGTTTTGTTCAATTTATCTTTGGAAGTCTTCAAGGGTTGAGATTTCCCCCCAGCCTGACCCAACTCTCTCCATGTTGTCCAAGCACTGCTTCCTTCTCAAGGGGAAATAAAGTTTTGCCTTATATATAATCAGAATTTCACTTCCAGGAGGTTGCCTCTTGTAGGAACTGTGTGCCTGAGAAGAGTCTGGCATTGTCTTATCTATGACTACCTCTAGATGAGGCAACTACATCCCTTCTCAGCCTTCTTTTTCCAGGCCAATCAGGCCCAGCTCTCTCAGCCTTCCCTTATATACACCATGTCCACTTGATGAGATACAGATCAAACCCCAGCACCCTAAAGCACAGGAAAGACTGTACTGCCATTTCCAGATACAAACTGCAACTCCTGCTCTTGAAGCTCTCAGGGTCCACCAGCCTGGCTGTCTTCCAGGGTTGGATCTCTAGTATTCCATGTCAGGCTGCTGGGAAGAACAGATGCCCAGAAAACATTTTCCTTGGGTCCGTCTTCCTCTTGTTCCCACTCTAAAGGGAGTTATCTGGATCCAAGAGAGATAGAGGGGTGGATCTGGGGGCTGGGATTACTGAGATGGATTCAGGGCATGAGCTGAGACAAGAACCATTTTATGGTAAGAGCCAGCAATGCATGACTTAGAGAACAGCAACATGATGCAAAGTGATTTGCTGTGAATGTGTAGGGATGCACCGTAACTCCTCTCATCCACATGCAGCCCACAGGGACAGAGAGACCCTTGTTCACAGGAGAGCCATGACTATTGCTAATTAAAATTCCCAAACACTTTTGGACTTCTGGAAATTTTGCTCTATTCAGCAATTACCACGAGGAAGCAGAGAAGATGCACCAAAATACTTAAAGCTGCTCTCAGAGGATTTCTTTGGATAGCAAAAAAAGAAGAGCCCATGATACTCCTTCACAAGGAAAATAAACTATATGGAACCAACTACTGTCATGTCATCTATTAAAGCTAGTGAGTATGATTAGGCTGTTCAGGCTGTTTTGAAAAATGTCATCACCTGTTACCTTCAGATATTTTTTTACCCTAAGGTTATTACAAAAAAAAAAATGTTATTTTTGAAGGTTGACACAATTGTTTCTTAAGCTAGGAGTCTCCCAGAAAGAAGACATGCAAGGGCAACGTAAGTGACAAGAGAGCAGAAGTACTCGGCCCCTAGCCCCGAATAATGAAAGTTAAGTAAATTGAAAAGTCAAACTTTCAAAATATTCCTCTCCAACCCTCAGCCGTCACACTCTCCTATTAGTATTAAAACTCAACGCAAAAGGATCAAATCCTGGGAAAAATTAATCCATAGTCAAGAGTTTAACTGCTCAATATGAAAATTCTGTGGTTTATTTTCTCCTGCCACACATTCTTGGTTTATTTACCTGATTGTCTGATCAAAAGAAGCACTAAGAATTTGGCTGCTGTCTTTAGAGAAACTGAGGCATGTAACACCTTTACTGTGAGCTCGTTCAAATCTTCTCAGACACTGACCGCTCTGGATTTTCCAAACCTGGAAAAGGCAAGTGAAACAGAGGCAGTTACTTTGTTATGAAATCAGAGAAGCTTAAACATCAGAGCCAATATGTATCTGTTTCTGAGCCATGCTGAGCTTCATTTCTTTTTATATGGGCTTGCAACATTACTGCAGTCACAAGTGAATCCTCCTGGTCACCACCTCTACCAACACACCGTACAAAAAGATTTGTACCTTGATCTTTCCATCTTGTGCTCCGGTTGCTAGCATTTCTGTGTCTCTGCTGAAGCACATGCACAACACTGCATCATCCATCATCATAAAATTATCTTGCGCCTGGTACTTCAGATCCTAAATGAAAGCAAAGATCCATCAGTCAAAACAGTGAATTCAATGAAATAGATTTTCAGGCAAAGTGCAAAAGTACTAGCAGTTTTAATGTCAGTTATATTTTATAACCCATCATCAAGCAGACCTCACAGCCTTACAACAGGGAAGTGCTACTGTCACTATTTTAGAGGCAACAATGATGATCCAGAAAGGTAAAAAAAAAAAAAAAAAAGTAAGTTATGGAAGAGGGAGGTGTATGACAAACCAGATAATTAACCCATGTAAAGATTCCAGACCAGTATCTGAATCACCCAAGCAGGCATCCTTTTCAGATTCACAGTCCCGGAGAAATTAAAACAAACATAGAGTATAATCTCAAAGAATAAAACCAGGTACTCTGGCCAATGAACTATCCATGTGAAATAAGGTGCATCTTACCTTCCTAATCTTCCCAGTAGTGAAGTTCCATACTTCAATGAAACCATCGACAGAGCCAGTAACCAGATACTGTCCATCTGGGGAAAACCGAGCACACTCCACATGCGACTTCTGCCCAAACTGTTTTTAGGAGAATATAAAATAAGCCTAATGAGTCATTTAAAAGAAGCAACTCATTAAAACAAAACTGTAGTCTCATTCTGGTGGCAAAAATACAGTATTTTCTAGAGATATACACTCAAATCCTGTCAATACATACATACCTCCTTTTGATCCAGTAATATCTGTGAAACTTACATCAAACACTCTATGCTTACAGCAGCAGTTGGGTTGGTTGTCTTCCTATTTTTGTTTTTGCAGTGAGTTGTGTATGTTACCAAATACCTTTCCGGAACCCAGAATACATCCCTAAGAGACTTCAAAAATTTCTGAAGTAGTGTAAGTTGCTTCACTTGGAATGATGTTTCTCCAGTGAAGTTTTCACAGAGAATGTTTGGTATTTTTTATATACAATTTTAAGATGTTTTAAAATTTTTAAATATAAGTGACCATGACAACTGAGTACAGAAAAATAGCATTCACTAATCAATAGAAAAATCCAAGAGCAGTGCTGGTAAACAAAACAAGTTCTAATAAAGCATTTTTACCAAGCTGCTACTGAACACAGCTAATTGATTTTACAAGTTCCAACTCATGACTTCCAAAATACATTATCTTCTGCTCATTGTGAGAACTGGTAGACCTACTACAATGAACTAACACTTCTCACTGTGCAGAACTGCTTAGTGAAGCTGAACCTTCACAGGAGGAAACTGCCTAGTCCACACTGTGAGTGCAGCAGGACATTACAGCAGTTTTCTTTCTCTTTTAAAATCTGTATGATAAAATCCTTGAAAAGTAGATACCAATCATATTAGCAGACCTGATACGTACTAGTTTACAAACAAAACTTAAATGGTTCACAGAAGCTAATATGCATGCACAGAAGTTTAAGACTTGAGTATTTTCTTGTACAAATAAAGCAAACCACTTCTGAAAACAGAAATATTCTGAACCATGAAGTCAAAGAAACAACCAATACATTTATCATATTCACAAATACCATGAGCACCCATTCTTGCTAAGGGACCTCATTTCAGACTCTCACAAAATGTCTCCTGATGAGATAAAGCACGGAGAAGTTAGGGGGAAATAAAACAAGAGAGAGAGAGATAACAGAAGAATTCAGAGGGTTTATGTTTATCTCCCAACATAAAGCACAGGAAAGAACAAGCAGCAATAACACACATTACAGCAAACATAACATCACCTTAATGTGTCTGCTCAGCTGTGTGGGGAACTTTTCTTCTTCCACGTCTTTCACAGCTGCTTTGCCTCTGAACAAGTCAATTGTCATACCGGGAGGAAGCAGGCCCTGATGCTGCTGCCATTTCAGCGCCTTTTGAGGAGTTGAAAGCCATACAGTTAGGTATCAGTTAACACACATCTTCCTCATGAAAACTTGCTTCTAATTAACACAATACAGCCATAGACTTTTGTATCCTTACAAATGCACTGCAAACAATTACCTGAAACAAGACTTAACAGATCATTCCTAACTCACAGCCACAAACAAAACAGAACATTATCCCCAAACGATTTTTGCAAGTGAGAATGACTCAGGCCCACCCCTTCTCATTCTACCTTCAGTACACAGTATATAGCTCGTACACAGTTTGAGTTCGATCTTGTGTTAAGTTAAATTACCTGACCTGCTGTCTATTTGCCTAGAACTGCATACATTAAAATTAAAAATTACGCATATGCCTTCCTGGAAGGCACAAGTGAACGCCATTCAAAAGACACAATCTTATACAACCCCCTCAGCAGGGAGTTGCCTCCAGTCACAGGACATGCCTGTTATGCTGAGAAAATTTATTCGGCATATTTACAAGCTTAAAAATTGATATATAAGCCACAAAACAGCAAAATGCATTAAATACTGCCTGCACAGAGTGTCAATGATTACATTCTGAGAATCAAAAAAAAAGAATTTAAGTGCCACAACACAAACAATGTGTGTTAGTATGCACTTTGAAAATAATCTCTATGCACCGAGTATTTGTTCTATGGGAAGAAATCTACTGCTGGAGCGTTGACTTTTCCTAGAACCACTAAATCCTTGCCACATTGTGAAAACATAATTTTTAACTATACCACATGTAAATGTGCAATATTTCAGCTTTACTTTTATACAGTTGGAGAATCAACTACATCATAGTTTTATGTGGCAAAGATCTACAAAAACTGCCATAGCTACCAAAACATTTTTCAAGAATTACCTGCCCCAGGAGCGCCATAAGACGAGATGGAGGTACCACGCTGACTTCTCCAGCTAAAGCTTGCGCAATAGCAGCTCTCCGCTTCTCTTTGCTACTTCCATCTGGGTATGCCTAGAAAGAAGTTGGTTTTGGGTTTGGTTTTTTTTTTTTTACAAAGTAATTCTTCTAAACTATTTTCCACGAAAACATTCATTGCTCTGAACTGAAGCCCCTTCCAGATTAATTTTCTATTAGGCCTTCAAAACAGCCCTTCTCTTTTAACATCAACCCTTGAAACATTTGGGATATGCTTTCACCAAAAACGTCAGACTGACATAATCAGGCACAAATAATGCCTTCTTATTGTTATTATACAACACCGATTTTATTTACAAACCTACATTTTCTTCTGCATACTTAAGATGGGAAAAGCAAGGCACAGACATCATCCTGTGGGAGGACACCGGCATAAATCCCCAAACTCCCACCTTCAGTATACTTCAAAACCACTGCTCTGCTGCCTCAAGATCCAGTCTTACACATCATTTCCCAAACACTTCATAAAACGTGTAAAATCATCAAACTGGGAAGCTGCGCTCTCTCACTCACAGAATGGAAGGGAAAATATCCTGTACGCCATTAGCAACTCGGACTGATGCTTAGTGTCCTGCAAGACAGCATCATAAGGTCTCAAGGAAAAGCGTCACATACCTCACGAGGATCGAAGTAAGATCTGGCCAGAAGGTTTTCAAGGTGGATGTACCGCTCTGGCTGAGTTTGTTTTAGCATGATCATGGGATCAGTTTGTCTCAGGAGAGACCTGGCAGCACCTAGTTCCCGGAGCTCAATCAACTCCAGCACAACCTGCAGCAAGAGACAAACATCTGCATCAGCAAAGGGTAAGTGGGAAACTCCGGAGAGGGGCTTCCACCCAGGCCAGGGAAGTCTGAACACAGCCTGCACTCGCTCACCTGCTCATAGAGATCAATGAGGGTCTTGTCGGGCAGCTTCAGCGACTGTATGGCTTGCAGCACCGTGTCCCAATGCCCGCTGTTGATGTCAGCCACAAAGCTCTCAATGCTGTCCACGGTGTTGAGGGACACAGTAGTTTCCTCCTGAAGAGTGGCGAGGGCTCGGTGGAGGCTGTTCTCCTTCAGGTACTGCATGATCAGCCGGATCACACTGCAGGGGCACCGCACGCAGCCGGTCACGACACCAGCCCGGCGGGCTGCCCTTCCCGCCGGCCTCCCCACAGCCCCGGCCCCCCCCGGGCGCCCAGCCGCGGCGCAGCGCGCACCGCCACCCCCCGCGACCACGGCCGCCCTCGCGTCCCCCGATCCCCTCAGAGACAGGCCCTCCCCCACGGCCACGCCGCCCCACAACAGCTCCCGCGCCGGCCTGGCTCCAACCCGCCGCCGAGGCTGGGACCGGGGCCGGGGCCGGGACCGGGACCGGGGACCGGGGGCCGGGAGCTCCCCCCCTCCCCACCGCCGCCACACGCACTCGGAGGACTCGATCTCGATCGACATCTTGAGGAGCCGCCGCCACCGCTCACAAGAGCCGCCACCGCTCACAACAGGCCGTCCGCTACCGCCACTTCCTCCCTCGCGCCCCGCCGCTTCCGCTCCGCGCCACGCCGCGCGGGACCGCCCCTCCCACCTGACTCGGAGCCTACGTCACGTGGCGGGCGGGGCACACGGCCGGGGGGGGTGGGG
>JAKFQP010000130.1:298528-312792 GCA_023375905.1 Nycticorax nycticorax | reverse complement strand
TCCCTCAAAATAGCAGCACTTGAAACAGAACAGCCACTTTAGTGACACAGCAAGTGTGACATCAAGGCAAGAGCACTAATTTAAGTTAACCTGCACAGTTCCTCTGCAAGTTGGCTTTTCAGTGTTCTCCTGGAAGCGTGGTCTGCGCCTTCAGCATAAGCCTTATTGGAGTGTTTTACAGTTCGAATACAGAACGCGGGTTTTCCAGCTGGTTTCCCACAGAGCTGCAGTCTACCCACTGTCCTTCGCTCATCAGGATTTCAGACAATTCCCTGTGGTGACGCAGGCACGTCGGACTGCAGGCCAGGCCTGGCACGATGGGGAGCAGCTCCTTGGCCACCTGCTTCTTTGCCTGTGCAGGTTTGTGGATGCGAACCAGGGATCTTACTTGCTGTTTGCAAGCCTGAAGTCACTGTGAGCTCTGCATTTCAAGAGTGTGGTCATGTGTGAAAGACTCACACTGCATAAAGTAGTATTTCGTAAGTAGGGAAATTACTCTTGGCTATCTTGGCTGCCTTGATTATGGATTAAGCACTGGAAAAATGCTGCTGTACCAGGCAGAGCCCTCCAGTGGCGAGGGGGGATGTGAGAAACAACTGTCCTTTAAACATACAAAGAGTGGCTGTGGCAGTCTGCCCGTGCTGCTTGGACTCTGACCGAGGCCAAAAGTCTTGAAGCTCCGGTTAACGCTAGAAGATGAGTAAAGCTGACTGCCCCTCCTGCCTGCGTGTAGGTTTAGGTGACGTTGCGGGAAGGGGGCTCCTCACTCCCTGTGCAGCATCAAGGATCATGCTGCTTGTCTCTCCCCAGCATGGGGCACTTCCCACCTGCTCCCAGTAAGTGCCCGATACCAGTGCTAGACTGCCAGCACACGGGGATGTGAAATCTGCTGTACTCAGCCCCTCTTGGATGGACTTGTTCTTTGCTGGTTTTTTAGGCTTAGCATACAATTTGCTGGATGAGCCATGGAAAATAGAGCCGTGTGTGAGAAACTGCCTGCCTTTGCCAACGAAAGCTGTTCTTTGCCTTCTCTGTCCCCAGGGTGCTTAAGAAAGTAATCCAATAGCATAAAGTTGAAAAAATAGTGAGTGAGGCACACGGCTAATGTTGTGGGTGCTGTTGTTTTCTCCCCTCACCCCCTGTGATCGCAACACATTTTTTTTAACTGCTATTACAGAGGTGCAGGGATTACTGCTGGGAAGTATCAGTTAATCATTCCAGGGATATTTGTTTTCAATGACAGGTGTATTTATGTCTGTTGAAGGTTGTTTTGAAAACAAGTCTGATCCAGACTTTAACAAAGCAAAGCTGTAAAATCCAAAGATGGCAGCTCTTTTTGTGCTGGCAGCACATAGGAGTCTGGCTCAATCCGTCAGTAAATTCAGCTGGTGCTGTCCTGTCTGCCTTCCCTCCTATGTTACTGGCCTCTACCAGGAAAAGCCAAACAGGCTGCCTGGTCCTGAACCATCACAGTCCTCAGGATGGCGTTTTTCTGAAAGGTGAAACCAGCACAGGAACACGGTAACAGCCTGGTGGTATATACCCCATCTGGCCTTCCTTCCCTGATAGCTGCAGAGGGAGGTGGACTAAAGCTAAGCTGCCCTGTGCAGTGAGTCAGGGCTTGGTGAGAAAAGGTTCCCAATGCACCAAGTGCTGCACAAACACACGAGAAGCGGACTTTGGCTTTGTGGCTAGACACAGCTACGGCCAACCTGATCTTGTGCTGGCAGTAGTCCTCCATCTGGAGACCTCCAGAGGTCCTTCCAGCCAGCACTTGCAGGGTGCCAACTCTGGGAGAGCATTATATACAGGAAGGAAAGGTTTCCATTTTATATTTTGGCTCCACTGGGAAATGGATGCAAAGGGAGATAAACAATCTTGCTGCAGTTAGGCAGCACAGATGGTGTGCAGTAAAACTGAGAATTGAACCCAGTCCTTATCGGTCCCAGACCTGCTCTTTTAAGTGAGAGCTGAGCAAGTGCCTTGGAGTCAGAATTTTTAAGGGAAGAATGTTACCTTTTTTTCCTGGCAGAAAATTGAATAAAATAACTTTCAGATCACTTCCGATTCAAAAGTAGTCAGTTTTCTGCCCTCCCCTCCTGCATCCCTCGTGCTCTCTTGCTTCCCTGGGAGAGCACCTTGAGCACCAAGCCAGGAGTGAGCCGTGCCTTATGCTGACCAGGTCACCCCTCTGCAGTGGCTGGGGAGTGAGATCCAGGCATTGGCTGGGGTGCAGAATTGCAGCCCGCAACTTAGGGTAGCTGTACACCTGGGAGGACCTCGCTTTCCTTGCCAGGCAGTTGTCTAGCTTCATGTGTGACTGTCCACTGCCCCACAAGCTGCAAGGCTTATTTTCCTGTGCTCCAGAGCTGTACTATGGCACCAGGAGGCCACATAAGCTTACAGTGACCACGATGACCTTTCTCTGCTCTCCGAATTGCAGTCTAGTGACCTGCAGTAGAGTTTTGCTTTTCTCAGCTTTCAGACCACAAGGCCGGAAATGAGTCCTTCCATCATAGCACGTTTGCTGTAGTCTCAAAGTAAGATGTACCCCTCTGAGGCCAGCATCTTGAGAGAGGCTGCGTAGGGGAAACAGCCTGTGTCATTTCTGTCTCTCTGTTCTTGAGAATGTTTTTTATGGGCCCTGAAAAAAAAACCCCACCCCAAGACCCGCGCCTTGGAGGGAAGAGACATATGACTTGAAATCAGTATGTGGTTCTAGGGAGTTCTTAAATCTGTGCAAAACCAAGCTTTGCTTCTCATTGCCAGTGAGGCAAATGATGTGCCGGGCCATGTGAAGAGATGCAGGTTGAGGGATGCTGGCCATCCGTGGGGAGGGATGCAGAGAAGCTGGAGTGGGGGCAGCAAACAGCTGTAAGCAGGAAGGGGTGAGGGGCATGTGGCCTGCAGGCAGAGCTGGCAGGAGCCGGGCTTGGCTCGCCTGGCTGAGGGGAAGCAGGAGGGGGGTTTAACATCAGCCTAAAACTGCTGGTTTAGGGCAGCTGCAAATCGCTGAAGACTCAGCCGATGCAACGAGGGACAACAACCACACAGCACTGGGGATGTAGTCAGCACAACTCCTTCGCCAGCAGCCCTGGGACAAAGCACCAGGGAGGTTGGGGTGATCCCTGTCCTAGGGAAGGGGTTTTAGCTGTGGCCACATGAAGACTGGGGGGGCTGGAAGAGCCCTGACACCAGCAGGGCTTGGGCCGAGACCCCCTGAGCACCCTGGCGCTGCTGCAGCCCTGCAAACTGCGGACCACATTCTGGCTTTATCCAACCCTTGGCGGCATGGTGGGGAGGATTGGTAATTTAGGCTTGTCTCTGAGAGATAGCCAATGAAATGTATCTTGGACTAATTAGGCTTTAGGGCTCAGGAACTCCGTTCCAGTTGCCTGGCCTCTGTTTTGACCCCTTTTTTCTTTGAAGTTCACAGAGAAGAGGGGAAAGGAAATGAGAGGAGAGGCCCTGCTTTTCCTGTAAAATGCCTTATTCCTTATAAAGTCGTTTGGCAGAAATCTCTTTCAGCTGGACAAGCTGACTACTTCAATACATGCCTGCAGTCATTCTCCCCCCTCGACTTGTTCCTCTGGCTGCTCAGTCATTGCATCAGTAAAACTGTGGATGCACAGACAGAAATACGCCTCAAAGAGGTAGCAGAGGAGATCTCCAAAAGCGTGTTAGGGGGCTCTGAGCTGCACCAGCTGCATTATTTCCTCAGCTGGCTGGAAGTGCACAGCACCACACAGTACAGTGGGGCCAGCTCCAGCTCGGCTCCAGGTTGTCAGACCTTTCTTCCAGGCAAGCCTGCTGGGACACACAGCTTGCCAGGCCATGGAGAAACCACACCAAACATTCTCCCTCCCGCGTTGCACGAGGAGGAAAGCAGCCCAGGCCTGGTGAGGGAGAGGCACGTAGTGCCTCAGATCTGTCCTGGGCACTAGGGATGTTTCAGAGCAGGGGACAGCCAAAAGCCCCAAAGGAAGGCAGCCATATTCCCTCCCTCCCACTGTAATGCAGAATCACCAGGAGGTTTTGCCAGGAAGGCATCTCTGGCGGTCTGTAGTCCAACTCTCCACTCCAAAGCTAGATCAGGTTGTGCTGGGCCTTGTCAAGTTGAGTTCTGCGCACCTCCAGGGATGGAGATCTGGTCTCTGAGATGCACCACCCTCATCTGGAGGAATTTTCTCATGCCCAGCTGGAATGCCCGACCCTGCAGCATGTACCCGTTGCCCCATGTCCTGTCCTTGTCTGCCTCTGAGACGAGTCTGGCTCCATCTTTTCCATAACCACTGTTTAGGCAGTGGGTGACTCCTGGTTGTCTCTTCTCCAGGCTGGGGAAGCCCAGTTCCCTCAGTGCCTCTTCATACACCCTGTGTTGGAGGCTCATCACCACCTTGGTGGTTACTGCTGGACTCTCTCCAGTTTGTCAGTATCTTCCTTCTACTGGGTAGCCCTGAACTGGACACAGTACAGAGATGAGTCTTCAGCAGGGATAAGTGGTGAGGAAGGATAACCCCTCCCATGCTGACCTTTGTGAGGGTGCTTCTGGTCCATTCCTCCAGCCTCTTGAGGTCACACCGGGTGGCAGGCCTTCCTCCCAAAACACAGTGACCGGTCCCACAGTTGACAATTGCTATAGGCTTTTTCTTATCTTTTCTTGGGATGGGTTGAAACTCACCTTTCCACCAGAAACGTGTGCAGAGGGCCAGCAAAAGACCCAAAAGCTGCTCGGGGTTTCTTCCCGTTTTTGCTGGGCATCCAGGACAGGCTGTGGGAACCACTGTTTCCCTGGAAGGTGGCCTCACTGCAAAAGGCGGCTAGCATGGAGTGTGGTTAGAGCTGGAGCCACTCTTACTTCTCCTTTTGAGAGGTGAAAGCACAGCCCGATTGCGGTCAGAGATTTCCTGCACCTATGTTCGGTGGCTGGCCATCTGCAGTCCTTGAGCTGGTGGTTTCGCATCCTCTTTTGGATCAAGGCTACCCCGCTGCTGCAGCGATGAGGATTGAGTCTGGCCACAGCGGGGCCTGGGCTCTGGTTTGGGTGAACAACTGGTGATGGGGAGCCTCCGGCTTGCCCAGTGCTCCTCATGTGTGCCTGGGGGTTAGAAGGGGTCTGCAGCAGCCTGTAAAGGGCCTGTTCTCAGACTGCCCACCGGATTCATCTCAGCCCTCTGACTTCTGGCTTGGGCATCTCAGAAGCACTGGCACCTTCCCTAGGCTGTGAGGGGTGGCTGTCCTAAGGCTGGTTAGGGAAGGAGGACGCTGGAAGGAGGAGGCCACAGCAGGTAAAGCTAGCACTGGGTTGTGCAGGGAAGTTTTCTGCCATTTGCAGTGAGGAACAGCAGCTGAGGAGCATGGGAAGATGCAGCGCAACTTGCAGATGGCCAGGCAGTTGCTGGAGTTCCCACAGAAGACAGCTTTTGGCTTCCAGCACTGTGGTGTTTCAGCATGCAATTAGCGCAGAGCGTTTGGAGAAGTCATGCATGCAGCTATACACTGGCGTGGGGGCACGGCAGTGCATTAAACCAATAGAGCCACAGGCACCCCTGCAGTTTTCATGGACGTGCCCACTACACTTCTTATCTGCATGGCTTTTGAAGTCCTAAATTACTTGCAATATGAGGACAGCCAGGCATTTATTTATTTGGGTGCATATAGAGCAGAGGCCTCCTGAAAGCAAAACATGGCATAGTGTACTTGGGCTGTCTCATCTTGGAGGGGGAGACCACAGATTTACTGCTGAAGCTGGACCTTGCAGCCCATTGGAGTGATTTTAATGTGTGACTCATGTCAAAACTGCTTTGAGGTTAGAAGTGAAATTAGAAATTAGGCTGAAAGGACTGTTATTCACAGGCAAAAATTTATTCGAGACATTTGCCTTTCATTTGTAAGGACTGCAGGCAGGGGAGAACTGTGAGAAGAGTAATTTCTGTGTAACTGGAGACTAATAATGAATAATGACACTCCCTGGTGACGGTAAATAGGATTGATTATATTAACTTGCAGGCTGTTATATTTCCAAGTTGTAATCTTGGGCTGGGCTCTTGGACGCTTGTACAAATGAGGCAAGTTGCGATATCATGAGCAGCAGGAGTAAGGAAGGGACAGGGAATGGTGTTCCGTGGCTTGGCAGGTGGCAGCCTTTCTTCAGGGTTAGCCCCAGTCCCGGTCCCTGGCGGGCATGGCCAGCACCGGCAAGACGCTCAGGCTGCTCTCCCAGGAGCAGTGGTCCATCTTGCTGCTCTGTCACCAGCATAAAATGCCTTTGCCTGTGACTGAGGCTTGGCTCTGGAGCAAAACAAACCGTTTGACAGCACGGCGAGGCTCGTCTGTGCCTGGGTTGCGGGCTCAGAGGGCTGGGGATTGATGTTAGGCGCTGGCCACCGCGCTTGCCTCTGCGGCAGGGCAGGAAAGCGTCCTGGTGGCTGGGATTTCAGGCACCAGCGCCAAAAGCAAGAGCTCTCTCTTCAGGCCGTTCTTCTCTGACACACCAAACAAAAGCAGTTTTGGTGCCTCAAAATGTCCGAGCTGCCTGCTTCTCGTTTGGCTGTGTCTCTGCCTCTGGGTGTCTCTTGGGGCGTGCAAGGCAGGGGACCAGCTGCTGTCCCTTTGAACAGACAGTGTCCCACTGGGGAAGGGTGCTCCCTCCCAGGTTAAGTGGGCGCAGGACAACCACAACTCCTCTCTCCCATCTGTGCAGGAGCCTGTGCAGGGGGAAATCTCACCAGCTTTTTACCCAGCTGGCAAGGGAGAGCTGGGCTGATGGGAGGGAGCACCGCTGGGACAGAGAGACCCCCTAGCATCCCGCGCTGCTGCCAGGATTGCGGGGATGGCAGTGTGGGAGCTGGTGTCCTCTTGCTGCTCTGTGTGTAGCCTGACCATTGCAAACCTCAGAGAGGACAAGGCACTCTTTGGAGAGAAGCAGAATCCTCCAATTAAGTGTTTGGGGTGGGTCAGCTTGCACCCATGTCTCGTAACAAAAGACAGATTTAGCAGCTATTTGCACCTAAGGAGGATTTTCTTTTATTTGTTGCAACAAGAAAAGCTGTAGGCATTGCTTAGTGATTTAATTTCAGTTAGGTACCACAGACCATGTTTTGCACTTCATTGGGTAACTTAGTAAAGCACCTTCAGACACTGCTGTTTATGACCAACTTGCCTCACCTGTGTGGTTTCGGACCCCCAGCAGTGCTGGTGGTGGAGCATCTGGGGGTCTCCAGTTCACACCCCCTGTTCAGATCAGGGCTGAATGTGCTGAAGCAGCGCAGCTCAGAGGTGGCAGGGGCTGGAGATGGCCCTAGGGTAGTGGAGGTGAACCCCCAGGGCAGCTCCAGTGCACCTCCGGTGGTGCGGTGTGCGCACACCTCCTCCTTCTCTCGCCTGTGCGTGCGCAGATCGGCGGGGGGACAGAGCTGAGCCCAGGGTGACACACAGGGCCGCACAGGCACCAGCAGCACAGGAGCCACCAGGGCCCTCGGAGGGTCTCCAACCCCGGTGCACAGCAGCTCTCTCCTCAGCACAAGGTCAGGACAGCTGTGGCTTTGTGCAGCCACATCCAGGAACCTCCCCAAGGATTGAAACCTCCTCCCTCTGTGCCGCCCTGTCCCCTGCCCATCCAAGGTGTGGTGGTTTGGGTGGCAGATTCCTGTGCTCATAACAGTGGCAATAAACACACCCACAGGACTTGCCTGTGCTGAGGGTACCTGCGGAGGCACACCATGCTGTGAGCTTGGGTTTGGAGCTGGGGGCCCCTGGAGGTCCCTCCCAACCTGTATTTTCCCATGATTCTGCTGCCATTGCAGATTTGGTTGTTGGATTTCTTTCTGCTTCTTCTAAACAAGAATTTGTTGAGAACAAATTTGCCATAGCTCGAGCACTTTTGTGGTGAGAAAGCTGTACAGGGCCTTCGTCCTTTAATTGCAGCCCCAGGAAAGCTTTCTCCTGGCTTATACCAAAAGGGCAGGTTGCCACCCAATGTCAGACTCTTAACCACCTTGGGCCTTTGAGACTTGTTTACCAGGTCACAGCACCACGCCAACGCACAGAGGCCATGGACTTGGCAGAGGATCCAAGGATGGTCTCAGAGACTTGTCGCTGGCATTTAATGAAGAGTTTTGTACCTCTGCAGTGATACGTGTGTGAAAGGGAGCCTCTCCTCCCTCCCAGCCCCATGTGGCCATGGGGATTGTGGAGGGTTGGGCTTGGACCATCTCCATCCTGACATTCCTCTCACCATGATGGAGTACCCCACGCTCCAAAACTCTGCCCCAGGAATCGGGGAAGGCCTCTCCATGACTGAGATGCACAGCTGTCTTCTGAAGGCAGTGCTGCACTCTCATTTTTGTGCCTGATCCAAGAAAAATGTCACAACAAATACCTATGCTGGCTGTGCTTCCCTGTGACAGGAGTATGACTTCTTTCAAGGCACATTCCAGCTTCAAGCATCAGTTTGCTGTGCTTTTTTTACTGGAGCCTTTATGAATGCAACAAAAAGACCTGGATAAGGAACCATCCCTCATTTGAAGAAACTCTGCAGACGCCTTTGTGGGGTAAAAATGGAAACAAAACACCACCTACCTAGGATACATCCAGTGATAACGTTGCTTAGTTACAGGCTGGCTTCAGGGTGCATGATAGCAAAAGTTGGAAAAATTATTATGGTGACCATTTCACAAATAATTAACCTTGTTGCTTTTCAATTGCTTAATTAAATTGCCAACAGCATCACATCTCAGGACAAACCCTGCTATTCAAAGTTTGACAGGTCAGGGAAATGATTATATGCATCACAAGGGGTCTACAGGTAAGACTCGGAAGAAAACTCTGGCTCCTGTTGCTTTCCTCTTTTGTAGATTGGATATTTCTAATTTTATTGCTTTTAATAAAAGCCTTCCTTTGCCAGGGAACATCAAAAAACAGAAGTGCAGCAACACATATCTGCAGACAAAGGATTAAGTTCTAGAAAACATGGATTTTACACATACATGTATACGTACATGAATACTTTTTTTTTTTTTTACAGTGCTGGAAATAATCATTATGAAGGGGTGGCTGATACGGTGGAAGGCAGAGCCTCAGTCCAGAGGGACCTCTATAAATGGGAGGACTGGACCACCAGGATGCTCACAAAGCCCAGAAAGTAGAAGTGCCGGTGGTGCCTGGTGCACAGGGGTGAGGAAGGGATAACGCTGAGCATATCAGTCCAGGCTGGGAAGTAGCTGGTGGAGCTACTGGATAGGACTCGGAGGTAACTCTGAACATGAGCTTGAATGTGGGCCAGAAGTAATTCTCACTGTGAATGATGCAGACTGCATACTGGGCTGTAGGAGCATGGCCAGCCCAGTGTAGGGGTGCTGGAGACTCTTGTGTTTCTGTGAGTCCAAAAAGTGCTTCAAAATGGTGCATTATAGTAAGGAGAAGTGGGTGATGATGCTGGCAAAGCGCAAGAAAGATTCCTTTGCAACCCTCCGTCGACCGGCAGAGGTCACAGGTTATCAGACCAGCAGAAGCCCAAATGTTTCCTCAGGGAGACCGCAGCAGGCAGGCATGCTGGCAGGAGACAGCAGGCAACACATTTTGCTGTGTGTTAGGCACTGGAGTGATGGCTAAAGAGGTTGCTGGCATGGCCTAAACTACTCATTATCTGGATGGGGCAGCCATGAGAGCCGCAGCAGGGTGCAGGGTGCCAGCAGCACCGACCCTTCAGCTTCCTCCCAGGGCCACTGTTCCCGGCATGCTGGAAAAGCAAAGGTTAGGGTGGGTCTTGCAACACAGCCTGTTCCTTTCTCAGTCAAAATGGGAGGTTTTGGCACTGCCTGCTGTCCTTCAGCTTGTTCTTATATTTTGCTTCTGCTAGGCGTTGTTTTCTCCAGAGGCCTGGGGTCCTGGGCCACACTGTGTTTCCAGCGTTGCTCTTGCCGTTACCACCACGGTTTCTGCTGGGTGGGTTTCTGTCTTACCATCTCCTGTTAGCAGAATAGGGGTTGCTGAAATGCTGGAGCAGTCTCCCCCCCTGAGCTGTTGGTGCAACAGCAGCCCAGAGTTAAACATTAGCAGAAGTTACTTACTTCCCCTAAAGGAGGATCTTTATAGCTCTGCCCTTATTTTGTATTGTAGTCCCAGCAATACTGCAACTCTGACAGCAGGGGTTAGAAATTTGATTTGTTAAGACATTGCAATGTCATTATGTCTGGTGCTTTTTCAGAGTTTCCTGGATGTTACTTGAAACAGGATAATCACTTACTCATGTGCAACCGACAACCACATGGAAGCTGCTCACAAAAGAAGCCGCAGCCTTTGCTGACAAAGGAACTCCTTTCTGCTTTATTTTTCCAACCAAAATTCCCCAAACAAAGTCATTAAATTTCTCCCTTTGTTCTGGCTTTTCTGTTTGCTCTCACTTACAAGCAACTCCAGTCAGGGGATAGAAGATATGGGACTTTGGTCTTAGAATAATGACCTTGGTCTGAAGTTTTTTCTGTAG
Source organism: Nycticorax nycticorax (assembly GCA_023375905.1). Taxonomy (NCBI): domain Eukaryota; kingdom Metazoa; phylum Chordata; class Aves; order Pelecaniformes; family Ardeidae; genus Nycticorax; species Nycticorax nycticorax. Next base: position 302,306 of record JAKFQP010000130.1, on the reverse strand, counting down.
GCAATTATTCCTAGTCCAGAAATACCAGAATGGGGAAGATTTTTCTTCTTTGGGCTCATTTGTCTAGTGCATTCACATTACCATAGATGGAATACGTTGGAGAAAATATAAGAGAAGGATTTCAGTTTAATCAGGTCCAGGCACAAATTTTGGACCAACAGCTAATACAGCAGAGCACCAGCAACATCTGTCTCCTCTCTGCACTTGGATCCAAGAGGACTCAAGAGCTAGCCAAGTATTTTTATGACAGAAAGATTTGCTTATTCAAGAACTGCCTCCCCTTTTCTCCTCTTCAGTTTTCCCCGCCTTCTCCCAAACGCAAATCAGTAACCTTTATTAACACGAGGTCTGAAAAACATTTCTATGTTTAAATGTGAACACAGATGGGTGTTTGTTTTTGGGGATGTCAGTCAACCGGGAATGCGTAATCAATGTGAGTGATGAATTACATGCATCTCCATCTGCTCGGGCAGCCCTAGGAGCCCGGCGCTGGGCTGGGTCAGGATTCCTGGGGTTGAGAGCCCAAAGTGGGGGCAGGCAAGGGAGGGGTCAGCTTCCCTGCAGGGAATGAAGCTCTGGTGAGCTGGGGGAGAGCGCCTGGCACGTGGGCACAGCTGGAGTGTAGAAGACGTGGCGAGAAGACACACTGATGCAGGGACACATTACATGATGGCTGAGCAGGTCTGGAGGATGGGTGGAAGGGCTGGGCTGTGTCTCCGGCCCCAGGCAGGTCTGGTGCAAGAGGTGGACCCATGGTGGGGTACAGGGGTAGGGGGTGCTGCACGGGGATGGCTTAGCCTGGGACATACCGATGGGAGCCACCCCAGGGAGAATGGCCAGACCCTGCTGGGGCCAGACCACTTTCCATTGACCACCATTCTGGAAACAGGGCAGAGGAACGTAGACGGGGCCTCACCCAGCACCATCTCTGCCCACCTACTGTGTTTTCAGGCAGGACACAGCTCCTCCAGAAGCGAATGGGTGGGGTGGGAGTGGGGTGTGTTTGGTCTGCTGAGATGAATTCATCTGAGATTAATTGTCTGTGGGAGGTGCCCTTCTCACAGTCTCAACCCCTGGGTGTGATGTTTTGTGGTCTTTTGTCTCTCCCTCCACCCTCAGCTTTACAGATCATTCATCCTCCCTTGCCGGAGGCAGCCAAGTCTAAATTGATCTGGTGTTAACCATCCACCCCACAGAGGCTGAGATCCTAAAGCTGGGGGACCCTGCATGTTGGGCTTTTGCAGCCACTGTGAGACACTTCTCGGCCACATCCTCACACAATGAAATGTTAGTCATCTGACATAAGCTGTTGTCTCTCATTTGCCTCGCTGGGGAAGGCCACCAGGCTAAATCATGGCCCTTCATGAGGTCTTTTCTCCTGGAAGGTTTGCTAGTCACTGCAGTGGGAGGGACGACTCAGCTGGGGGTTGTGCAGGGTACAGTCCTGAACACAGAGAATGGGGATCTTCCACAGGACATGTCCTTCAGAGGTCCTGCAAGACTTAGACAACCAGCTGGCTCATGATACTAGGAAATCAGAGGAACACTTAAATCAGAAGGGAGGTCTGTAGCACTCTAGAGCATCCCCTGCTCGAAGCAGGCCAGCCCCAATGGTCTGGTTTGATGCGCGGAAACAGACTCCACATTCTGTAAGATTGTACAGTATGTATGTTTATTCAGCGCTGGGCAGCACGGGGGGTAGTCCCACCAAAGTCGTGCACACCTCCACGTGGCAACTTGTCCTGTTTATATGTAGCAAAGTGTTACATATGCATAAAGTTTCCCAATACGCCTATACATATGCATAACCTGTCCCCGCTTCATATTAAAATTCATTTCATGAGATCATTTCCATAAGTCCCGCCGGACTGCGCTTGCTCAGTGCCTCCTTGTGGTGGTCGTCAGGGGTCGTGGGGAGGAAGGCTGATGGCTCCTCTTCATCACCTCTAGTAACCCCTTGCTCTTGCGCAGACTCAGTTGTTCCTTTGCTCTTGCCCAAACTGCAGGGTTGGTTTAAGCCAGTTCTTAAGGCAAATTCCTGGTTCTTATCAAGACTTGTTCTCGTCCCCTAAAAGGGACTCCTCTGCTCCTTCCAGCACCTACTTCCAAGGCTGCAATTAATCTACTGTTTGCTCTCTTTTCTCTCTCATCCCAACTTGTGTATACTGTCCATGCCACCAGCCTAGGGGGCTTTTCTTTACAATACCACCACATTGCTGTCCTCCCCTCCTTCCTTATTGATTTTGTATCTCCATTATTCTCCCACATATTATCTTAATAATCTCGATTTGTGGCCCCTTATTTTCCCACTCTGACCACTTTAGGTTTGGCCAAAGCCTTTTCTCAATTTTGCCAATTCAGTGTCAGGGAATTTCTTTAGTTATAACTTAGGGAAAATGATCCCGCTCATCTTCAGAACTATATTCGGTTTTAATTAAGGGTCGCAGGGAGGGTGGTTCGGGTCTTTCTAAGTTTTCTCTCGCCACTTGCGGATCGTTAACAGGGCAAATAGCCGGGGCGGGGAGGGCGGCTCCTCGTGGGCAGCGTTCACAAGGAGTTGCTCCTTAAGAGCAATTTGCAAATTCTTGACTTGATCTTTTTCCTCCTCCAGCTGTTTTTTGTTTTTTCAATTCACCAACTTGTCTTTGCGAGGTACTATATTCGTTCCTGGGAGGTTTCACGTAAACAAGGCAAATCTTAGTTAAGGAGGTTTCACATTCATTTTCGCAATGACATGCACAGTTCTCCACATTTCCCACATTCATTTTACAATCATATCGTCTCAGTTACTCACCCATTCACCAGTCATACCAGAGTTAACTCAGCTCATTCACACTTAATTATCAATTTTCCACACAAATATTTTCTTGCAAATCTCTGTAGTTTTCTCCCAGTCTCCCTACCACACGTCCCAAACTTCTGGGATTAGTTGCTTCTTTCCACACACAAACTTCACTATTTAAACATTCCTAAGGTTTAAGCCCAAACTACGGAAGGAGTGACTCTCTATACGTTCTGCCACTTTGATTATTAGCCAGTTCCCCGACACTTAGGAGAATGGCCAAGCACCACGGCAGCCCAATTTGCACATCAAAAGATTTACAAATGTTATAAATGTTCCAGGCGCCTTGTCCGTCTCTGGCCGTGCTCCTCAGAGTTATGGAACCACAAATCAGGACCCCCACTCGCTTCACAGCGACGCTGTGTCTCAAACACAGACACACACACACGAAGATAATAGACCTTTAACATAGAATTCCCGGGCGTTCAAATTGTACAGTTATCACTCCAGTTAACATCCATCCAGCAGCTGCAAATATGAGACCCAAGCGCAATTGCGAGGGGGCCCGCTTACCCTTCTCCTGCTTCTTCTACAGTCATTAGCAGGTCCGTCCTGGCTCCCGACACTGGGATGCAGCGGTGACCTCAGATTTGCTCGATCTACCCCCAAGATCGCTAGCGGCCACTCTATCGGTCAGCAAATCTCCTTGGCCACTCTATCGGCCCGGGTACCCCCCTTCCACATGGGGACTATGCTGCACGCCAGACGTCTCTGCGCGATTTACCAGCAGCCCCGGCCACACGTACGACTTACAGGCTTTTCCCATAAAACATACCATTTTCCTCCGTGGCTTCAGGAGGTTCTTGTCTGCTCCCCCGGTGGGCGGCTGGCAGCAGAGGCTCCTCCGAGGAAAGTACTCGGGGTGCGCCCAGGGGCGTCCGCTCCACAGTCGATCCCGAGGTCAAGCAGAGAGTCTCCTGCCTGGCTCGCCAAACT
>JAKFQP010000130.1:276542-297717 GCA_023375905.1 Nycticorax nycticorax | reverse complement strand
TTTCTTTTCGAGGTTGGTGTCCTGCAACAATAAAGCTGCTACCTCGATATATTTAGTTTCTGGAATTAAAATTCACTGCCCATAAATTTGATTTCTGCTTCCAATTTTTCAAGCAGATCCCTTCCCAACAATGGCTTGGGAGAGTTAGGCAAATACAGGAACTGATGGGTGATTATCGCTTTCCCAAGTTCATTGTCAAAGGCTTAAAGAAAGGCCTAACTTCACAAATTCCTGTCTCACCAACAATGCTTATATTTTCAGAACTCAATTCCCCTTCTAAGGTATTTAAAAAAGAATAAGTGGCTGTTGCATCTACTAAGAATTCAATTTTCTCTTCTCCCAGCTTGACTGTAACCAGAGGTTCCACTGGGAGAGATTCCTCTGGTCCCCATCAAATATCCTCATTAATTTCTGCAAGTAACAGGGGACTGGAGTGCTTTTGCAAGGGACACTCCTGCTTCCAGTGACCCTCCTTCTTGCAGCGTGCACATTGTTTCTCACCGGCTGGGGCCTAGCTGGCAGGCCCCTCCATACATCATTCCACGTACTTGTCCTTCGTAAGGAGCCGCAAATCTTCCTGCGTCCGTTAGTTCGCACAATAGTTAGCAAAACATTTGAGCACTATCTGTCAATTTGATTCTCTGGGCTATGCAGCAATCTAGACGATTATTACACAGCTTCTTATCTACTACGATTCCCTTAACCCCTACTCTCAGGTTGTTCTGAGCCTTATCAGTTTGGGTTTGGGGTATCTCTAAGACCAGAGACCCTACCAGCCCTCTGGTCCCCAGCTGCAGCCCTTCTGCAGGGAAGCAGCTTTCCCTTGCATTCAAACAGCTTTTCCCCTGTGGCAGCCCTTTGCCCAGCCGATGGTAAGGTAAGTGTGTACTTCCACCTTTCCATGGGCATCTTCCTCCTCGGGCACACAGTGACAGCAGCAAGATACGAGGCCACGAAGTCCCGTGCACCCCTTGGGAAGGGGTCTTCGGGGTGGGCAGGCAGCTATGTGCTGTCTGACCTGCACGGGGAAGCAGCAAGGAAACCCAGTCCCCGAGCCTGTGGTGGGGCTGGAGCCAAAACAGAAAAAAAAAAAAGAGTGTTTCCTGAAGGTCAGGCCTTCCTCGTTTGCCCTCCTGCGCTGCCTAGCAGCCGCGGGGCCGCAGGGGAGGTGGTGGCGGGGATGGGGCTTTCTCGCTGCCGTCCAGAGGCCGCAGCGGCTGGGTGAGTCCCTCCCTGCGGCCCCAGCTGCTGGCGGGGGGTTGGAACCCATGGCTGATTTTTTTCCGGGGCTAGCAGAAGTTGGTTTGCAGAAGGGAGTATGACGGCATTTCAGCCGTGATGACTGCGGTTTCCATGGCAGCCTGCAGGCGTGAGTCAGCATCTCCCTGCTGCAGTGGCCGGGGGCGCACACTGGATCAAATCAGTTCTGCCAGCTAAACGTGGGGGCTGCCCATGCCCACCTGAAGGATGTGTGCCCTTCATCCTTAGCATGAAGCTCCTCTTCGCTACCGCCAAGCATATCTGCCCGTGCTCGCGCCGTGTGCTGGCTGGGGCTGTGCAAGCGCGCAAAATGCTGCGTCCAGATACGCATGGCTTCAAACCCGTAGCCAAGAGCAACAGGAGAGCTGCAGCGTGGTCCTTCCCTAGGCACAGAGCTACCTGCCTCGGGCTTTGCAGCTGCAACTCGAGAGCAGAAGGGACTAGCAAGCACCACTATGTGCTCTGTACGCGACCCACTGCAGCTGAGGCCCCGGGCAGAGCGGGGAGCTGCAAACTGCCATTAGCAGAAGCGATGCAAACTCTACCTTCTGCGTCTGTGGGAGTCAGAGGGCGTAAAAGCTCCCAGGCAGCTCACCACACAGCCCTGGCCTGTGAGCATCTGCTTAAAATGAGGGAACAGGAGGGTCAGCAGAAAGCCTGGCTGGAAAGGCAGGACTTCACCCATCACGCACCCACCCATGCCAGGCCTCCCCGCCCAGGCTGTGCACCCAGCGAGTACCCTCAGCAATCACTGTGCAGGGTTTGGGTGCCAGAAGAGATTGGGTGTCTCTGCCCAGGACGTGCAAGGAGCCAAAGCCCAGTGAGAAATGGAGATGCCATTCCTCCTCCCTGGGCCAGGAAAAGGTGCAACACCAGTAGTCGCATGAGTGCTGTCAACCTTTCTGGCATTCCACATAGGCTTCACTCTTACACAAGTGGCAAAATGCATTTTCTTCTGATGGGGGGCTGAAGTATTCAGTCGAGAGCCACAGACTGTGGGAACAGATTCAAATTAGCAATTCCGTGTCCTCACCTGGGCAGCAGGTCTGGGTGACAAATGGCACTGTGAGGATGCGTGGAAGTCCCCCAGTGTTTCTTTAAGTGCTTTGTTTTGAGACCAGTAAGTGCTGTGTAAATACTGGTGTGCTGGGAGCAAGCTGTGCTTGAAACATGAAACTCCTCTGAGAGAGGTCGCGTGCTTACTCCGGGCACATCGCAGGACTGCTAGCAGACACCAGCCCAAAGGAAGGGCAAGGTGGAAAAACGTGTCCCACATCCATCCCCCAAGGCACTGCTGCTCCCCACCCCTCCCTGCCCTTCTTGGCCCTGTGTTCCCCATCCCTCTCCACTACTCATGTGTTGGCACCTCGCTTCTTAAGGGACCACTGCCCTCAGCCTGCTGCTTTCACGCTTCCCCGTGTCCGAAGCTGAGGCCAAGCTGCTTTGAAATCCTGTACCCAGTGAGCAGTCTCCTTGCCCCGTCTGCCACTGAGGATGTCTGTCCCAAACAGCAGCGGAGCCTGCCCCTGGGGCCTGAACAGCCCGGGCTCCTCTCCCCGCTACGGCCACAGCTCCCGGGACTCGACAGCTGTCTTGCAATGCTTGTAAATCGCTGTGTTTCCAGTGAAGTGAGGCTAATTTATTTCCTGGGGGTCGGCCAAAAAATGTTGCAACTCAGGCTTTCTCTGCCGTCAGATTTTGGTATTGTGCAGGGTGTAGTTTCTCTTCTATGCCTTGACCCACAGGACTGACCCTACCTGTGTGGGTTTTGACCTTCCACAACTACCCAGATTTGCCTGGAGCCATGAAAATGGCAGCTCCCTAGCCCAGCAGCCTTATTCTCTGTCCAGCGCAAGATGTCTCTGCTGCCTTTCTATATAACAGGACCTTGCAGAAATGCATACATGAGCAGAGATGTACGTGATCCTCATGATGATGTTTTGCCCGGTACGGTAGATCCAGGGTAAGATACACACAGGGGTTGCTGCAGGCACAGCGTGGACCCACAGCACAATGCAATATTTGGGCAGGTGAGAGCGTGGGCATGACCAAGGGTTTTCAGCTGCTGATCCACCCTCATGCTGCCCAGCTTTTTGGGCAGGCTGTTTCCCTTCTCCTCTTGCTCACCTTATGGGGCCAGTTTGCCATTCAAAGAACTTGCCCTCTTACTTTAAGGACCTTCCTGGTGGATGAAGTGCCTCTGTGGCTGAAGAAAAAGCCCACGGCCTGCTAGAAGAAGCACAGCTTCATAGCAGGCAGATTTTGGGTGTCCTGGCAGCAATGCCTCCAGGCTATCTGGCGTATAGACATTTGCAGGGTCTCTGCCAGCAAGAGGTGTGCACTCCTTGCACATGCATAGTGACAGGCCTGGATGTCCTCCATCAGCCTGCCCAGGGTTTCAGCAGTGGGGAGGTACTTTATATACATCGTGCCACGGCTCTTCTCCTGTGCATGAGCACATTTGGGTGCCTTGTGCTCCCCAGAAACGTGGCAGACAAGTCCCTGATCTGTGACACTGATCTGCTCTCCAGTCAGGCAAGCTTTTGCTGGCATCAGGCTGAGGTTAAGAGCACAGCTGCTCAGTTCGGTGCCAGCAACCCTTTCCTCTGCTGAGTCCTCCTTGGGCCAGGATGTTCCCCGTGTACTTGCTTTGCAACTGTCTCAAAGGTGCCAGGACACCAGGCAGCTGTTCAGGGGTGAAAAGCGTACAGCCATGTCACAGCCTCTTTCCCCCCCTTGCTTCTTGACTTGCCAGGATGCGGTTTTCAGCCCAAAGATTAGTCTTTCTCTCAGCATGCTCAAACCCAGGGCAGGAGGAGCCCTTTCATCACTGGCTGTGCTCCAAAACAGCATGCTCACAGACTTATCTGTGATTGCATGGCTTCCCTCAATCAGCACAGCTATGCATGTCTTAGTGGGCAATAACACGAAATAGAGTATGGTGGCCACCAGAGAGAGCAAAACATGCCAAAGGGCTTGGCCATGCTGCTGCCAGATCCCTCCTGCTGAGCTGCAGTCCTTCTGCCATGGAAGCACTTTCTCCTTCGGTTTGCACAGTCCTGAAGCCAGGGCAGGGGTTGGGATGTGGGGCACGCAGGGGTGGAAGGGCATGGGCTGCTCTGCTGTGCCGCCGCTGCTGTGCATTGAAGTACTGAACCACAGAGGGACAGTATGTGATGGGACAACGTAAACCACATGCTCAGCAGCTGTGGGACTGGGGCACTGCTTCCCCCAGCCACCCTGGTGGATGCAACGTGAGTAAAGATGGGCAGCCGGTCACATAGGACCGGGGCAAGTGTAAACTCCATCCCTGTCCTGCTCCAGCATCCCCCCAGATTTCCAGCCTGAAACTGTTCAGGAGAGGAATTTCCAAAACAAATGTTGCTATTCGAGGAATGCAGCAGGGGGGAGGAAATAATCACAACAGAGATAAGGAGAAGTCAGTCGACTTGACAACCGCGCCAAGCAAGCTCCTCTGGCTCCGGCTGGTTTAGGACAGGACTCAGCAGCCGGCCTCCCCCTGCCCCGGGGCGGCCAGTGCTGCATTAACACCAGCTCTGCTGCTGGGGGCTGGGGAGGCAGCTCTGGGGCAGATGCAGGGGCGGAAGAAATAAGGGGTTGGGGAGGTAGGGCACCATCCATCCCTGCTCCCCGCTGCAGATGAGCCACCCAGCTCCTCTCCTCGGCAGCTTCCCTTCCCCCTGGCTGTGTGGTGGCCGGGCTGTTCCACCCAGCACACGGGCGGGTTTCAGGTGCCTCCTCAGAGGGACATGCAGCTGTCCTGCCCCATCCTCCCAGCAGGATTTTTGGGGGCTTATCTCCTTTCCTCCCTGTCCTGGGCTGTGTTGTGTTCAGCTGCCAAGATTCCCCCGTCCTCGCTACTGCTCCCCTGGGGGACCAGCTCTTTTTAACGTCTATCTGGCCACGTGGCACTCCTCTGGCAGGCTGCTGAAGGCCTTGCATAAATGTTCTGCTGGAAAACATCCGAGGTCCAGGGTCTAGTCCCCTCCTCGCAGACAAAAAGGCTGCATTGCTCTTGGCTTGGCGTTCAGGAAGAACTGGTTTGCTAAAACCAGGTATCTGCATCCACTTTTGCTGACCCCACACTGGGGCTTTTCGCACCCGATGCTTGCGGAGAGGCTGTTCTCTCACTGACGGGCGGTGAGGGGTTTGGCAGAGCCGAGGTCTCCCTCCCAGGACTGTGCACATCTGTGGCTTGGCAAGTAAATGGTAAGAGAAAATAGGTCCCCTGGCTGGACAACCTGCAGAAGGAAAGATGGACGGTCAGTGCTCGGGCAGGTGGATGCACAGCATTCACCCGGCTGTTCCTGACACGCTCAAGTCACGGGACTCATGCTGTGCACCCAGAAATGAAGGGGATGCTCTGAGTGTCGAGGTCTGGCAAGAGCCTACATAGGCAAAGTTAGGAATTAAAATTTTCAGCCCTTCAAGATGAAATTGTCCGCCCAGAGGAGCGGGTCTATGCCAGCTCTCGGGTGAGCTGAGCTTTGCTTGTCCACTCTGTGCCCTTTGAGCATCTTGCACACGTTGGTCATTCTAACTCACTGCCCTGCCAGACTTGCTCAGCGCTTTCATCTCTGATAGAACAGTTGTGAGGGTTTAAAGCAGAAGATGCAGTTGGCCAGGAAATGCCTGGTTTATGGTCTCTGTCACAATGCAGAGCCACAGAAGATATCTGCAAACCCTCCTCCCCAAAGACATGCCCTGTGTCAGGGGAAAAGAAAGGAGCAAAGCAGAGACCTTACTGATGGGAGGCCAGAGGGGACCATCAGAGCGTTCCCCTTTGCTGTGCTGCGGCCCCGAGCAGAGGTCAGAGACGCTCACTCCCTTCTGGATGTGCGGCACAAGGTAATCTTCCCGCTGTGGCACTCCTTCCTCGCCTCGGCAGCCTCTTTTGAATATGCATGCTTCCTTGTTCCTCTGAAAATGCAAACAGCAGCTGAGTGCTTTTCCTACCAGGGCTGTGCACAGAAGCAAGATCCCTCTGTTTCTAGCGCTGTTACCCACTTGCTTACAGCTGGAGGTTGCATTATCCCTATTAACTGCAGCACACAAAGAGCTCATGGTGCTACCCACAGATACACTTCAGTCCCTCTGCAGCACTGCTTTCCAAGGCAGATCTCACATCTGGCATTATTGGCCTCCGGTTGCATTTCTGTCATTTATTTATTAAAGTTAATTTCACCAGACTGTAATGATTTATTCAGATCCGGAGCCTCCTGTAACAGAGAGCCATTATTTGCTTTGCCACCATGTTTCTGCCATCTGCAAACTTCATAAAGGTTTTGTAACAGCTACTTTTTAAAAGGTCACCGGACCACTTTTTAAGCTCTGGGTTTTTTGCATAAGGCATGGGTCTTACCAAAGCATCAGGTGATATTAAGTCAAAAATGCTTTGAGGAAATCCGATTATGTAACAGAAACACCAGTCCCTCTATTGGATTGAAGCAATAATCCTGTTCTGGATTTTTCTGAAGGAAGAAAAATAGGAGAAAACAAGTTTATTTGACAATGCTGTGCCTCATGGCTGACTTCAATAGCAGTTTTCGGCCTCTTTGTTGATCCTGAGTGCCAAACTGACATTGGGATAAGTGGCTAACTGTTCCCTTGTGCTTGCTTCTTTTATCTTCACGCTGGAAATACTGTGCCAGTTTTCTTTTTCTGCAGGAACTGCAATGAAAACCTTGGCTGGTGCGGATGGAGAGTGCGTGGGTATGGGAGCACCTGCAAGAACAAGTGGCAGGAGCAGCCGCAGGGCAGGCAGACATGGACAGCACCTTCATTAGCTGATTACAGGGGTCCTGCTGCTTTCCAGACCATGCCAAAACCAAGGATGGTCTCAAATATGTGACAGCCCAAAGCAGGCCATACTGAAGCCATTTAAAATAGTGATGGGAAGACAGGGAACAGGGTAGGAGACATAAAGCATCCAGATACGGAGATAAAGGGCAGCGAGTACATCTTAATGGTTCCCAGAAGAGGAGCAGGATGGAGAGACAGGAGACCATGATCACCGTCAGCTCCTACTGGGTGCAAGACTCAAGAGCAGCACACAGTTCCTGAGGTAACAACCCAGGAGCCGCAGCAAAACCTCAGTAGCAAGTGTCCCTTTTACTCTGCATCACCATTAAGCATCCTTGGACAGACTGCTTGCATTTTGGTGCTTGCATCCTGGTGCTTGCATCCTGGACAGACTACTTGGATGCTCCTGTTTTGGACATCCTTGTGAGTAAGGGTATGCGGGGAGTGGCAGTGAGGAAACCAGCTTAGTTTCAGAATAAATATTCCTCCTGATCATGGGGTCCCACAGTGAGCTTTGCTGCATTGTTGCAAGATGAGCTTTTGCCAGCATTTTCAGGGTGCTCAGAGACTTCCGATTTGCTTTGCTACCATCTACTGCTGTCACCTGGGGCTCCACCAAAAGGATGTTGCCACTGCTGGTAACAGCCCCAATCCTTACACTGAAACGGCGGATGCTCACCACGCCAGGACCCTGTCCTAGCCTGCTGTACCTCTTGCCAGCTTGCCGTGAGTGTCTGGTGGGTGAACTGACCTGTGGTGCCAGGCCTCTCTTGTTGATAATGTGCGATGCAAGTGTGATAGCAGTAGAAGCCTTGAAAGTTTTGGAACAGGACAAAAGCAGAGGCTCTAGGGCTATAAATAACTTGCTGGCAGTCGATTAGGTGTGCAACCTCAAAAGCTGGGAAAAGGCTGTGTTTGGTGTACCAAGGAAAAGCAGCAGCAGCTGGGCAATAAGAAACATGCCTGAGCAACAGGGTCAGGCACCGGCTGCGGTGTGGGAAAGCAACACCCGCCGGCGCCGCGCAGGGAAGGGGGTGGAGGCCCAGGGCTGAGAGCCTACCTTGAAGAAGTGCCAGGATGCTGAATGTGGTGTGTTTCTGGGGGCTTCTGTCCCCAGAATTGCTGCTGCAGGACGACTGTGGGGCTGTGGGTGCCCCTGCTCGGTGCAGCCCTGCTCTCCTGAGGACCACATGCAGCCACAGAGCAGCTGAGGTGGGAAGGGACCTCTGCAGATCATCTGGTCCAAACCCCCCTGCTCAAGCAAGGCCACCTAGAGCCAGTCACTCAGGCCCATGTCCAGATGGCATTTGAACATCTCCAAAGATGGAGATTCTCACCATCTGCCTGGTTGCAAACCCTGGCAAAGCCCTTTTGAGCTGCCAGTGTCAGCCAGGCTGGTGCATGGTGCTGTGAGTGTGTCTGAGCATGGGGTTTTGTGCACATTTCTCCTATCTAATGCTCCAGTCCTCAGGGAAGCTGTATTATGTATCAGTGTGTCTAATCATGATTTTGGGCAGCATTATAATCTCTCACCTGTGGGACACAGCACTCCTTAGCAAAATGCCTCAAAGGCGGGCCAGGGGCAGTGTTTTAGACACGCTGGCTTTCGAGGCAGCTAATTGTGCAGAGGGCCAATGCCCAGGCAGAGTGCCATGCCAGCTCGGTGCAGCCCTGCAGTTTGCAGCTGCCACCACTGACTCTGCTGATGTTCAGCTTCCCTTTACACGTTATGGGTTTGTACCCTCACTGATTTCACACCACTTCTGCAATCACCTGGCTTCTTGTCCACCAGAAATTCTCATTTCAGCGAGATCACAGCTTTGAGGGCTGCTAGGTGGACCTCCCTGAGAAATCCCCATTTCCACACGTTCCCCATGTTATCTGGGAAATCCTCATTATATCAACAAGGCATGGTGGGACCTTGTTTCTATTGGATTCCTGGTGAGAAGTACCACAATGTTCCTGCAGGTTAGAGGTAACCAAACCAGAGTCAATCGCTGCCTTAGCAACTGTGCTTTCTAAGGGAATGATGGTGGTTTAGAATGATTTAGGCAGGGAAAGGTGTCCAGAGGGCTCTTGCTCAATCCCTTTGCTCAAAGCCAGGGTAAATCTGAATTCACATTAGGTCACTCGGGGGTTTGTCCAGGCGAGGTGGAAGCTGTGGCCTTCCCCCTCCTATTGCTCCAGACACCCAACCCATCCCCTCAGCTTTGTGCCCCATAGTAAGACTCCTGCTTAGACCAAACTTTGGAAAACTGCCCAGAGCTGGAAAATATGTGGTGCAAACTTCTAGCAGCTGGATGAAGAAGTGAGTTGTACACACACAGGCGGAGAGTCAGTGTTTTCCACCTGAAATGGGAAAAACTCAGGCATTCTGCGAGCACAGCTGCACCTGGGGACTTGTTTCACCTCCACACCCCACCTCACCTGTGCCACCCGTGTCCTCACGTGGCCTTCGCACTGCCTTGCCTCAGGCGTGTCCCAGGCATTGAAGCTTAGTGGGTGGATGCATGAACTGCATGCGGACCCCAGCGCCTGGGCTGAGCTTAGCACCGCCGCCCCTGTCAGAACACACCTGCCCCGGTGGTACTGCAGCCAGAAGGGCAAAGAAATTGGACCACCGACAGAAAAATAAGCTCTTTTCCCTTCAGAGCTGATTTTCTCCAGTGCTGATCTCATCTGGCACGTCACCCTCTTCACTGGGCCCACTGTCTCTGAGAATATTTCTGGAAATGGGGAGGACAACAGTTATGCTGCAGAGACATCTTCCCCTGGGCTGCCGGAGCACATCCTGCTCCCGAAGTGATGCTCTGACCCCAGACACCCTTCACCAGCACTGCTCTTCCCTGTGAGGACTCAGCAGTGCATTTCCCTTACAGCAGCCACTAAATCCCGTGGGAAAGAGATATGGTGATGATTACTTTTTTTTTTTTTTAAATTTTGTTTCAAATTAGATTCTTTTCTGTTCCAGGCTGTGGTTTGGAAAAGGGAAACTGGGGCATTTGATAGGTGGGGTGCTGCTGGAGGGATTACTTTTCAGCCTGTCTCTGTTTCACATGGGAGTCTGCCAATGTTTTGCATTTTTTTGACCAAGCTGTTTCTTTCCTTCTCAAGAGAAAGTCAGAGGGTGTAAAAAAAAAAACCCAAAACCAGTCGGTGAGCTCTTACTGCAATGTCCTACGTGCCAGCGGCCAGCACCTCCACAGACGCCTGGAAGAAATGCTGCCAGACATGGGCTCAGCATCGCTTTGCAAGCTCGGGGTGAGTTGGACCCAAGCGTGGAAAGCTTCACAGCTCCTCCCTTTCTGTCCTGTAGCTGGGCAGACGCTGACAGTGGTAAATACCATGCTGAGTTTTGGCTTCTCAAACACAGTGCAAAGCAGGTTTGGAAAGTACAGGCAACTGTCTGGCTCCATGCTTTTTCCCTGGCAGTGCCCTGCAGGCTTCTCCAGGCTTGCTGGCAGTATCTATGGCCCTAGCTCCTGGCCACCAAAGCAGCAGCGTCCTTTTGCACAGGGACCATGCTCTCCTCCTGCTCCACTGGCTCCGGCTGGGTGCTCCTGAGGGGCTGGTTTGTTGCTGTATCGCTCAGACAGCTTGGGAACCCCTTGACTGACCCTCAAAACATCCTGGGGGTGGAGATCCCCTGTACGCTGTTACAGAGCTGCACCACTCACCTGGGGAAGGGGTTTCTCACAGTGTCCATCCTGAATCTCCCAAGCTTCCCTTCTGCAGGAAGACAGGAAATTCCAGTCAAAGTCCTGCTTGGCTAAAAAGGGAGCTTCTTGCACTAAAATGCAAAAGAAGATGCACGTAAGAATGGGAAATACAACAGAGCAAAAGAATGTAGTAGACATTGCTTGCTTGGATACTTAGAGGTGGTACCAGGCAGGTCCAAGACTACCTACGTCTCAGACTAGTGAGGGTCATCAAGGGTAGTAAGACAGGACTCTACAGGCATGCTAAAAGTTGGGGAAAATGCATGTCCACTGACAGGTGGAGGAGACAGTGTGGTGCTGGACAACACGGAAAAGACTACAATGATAAATGGATTTTTGTAGCGTCTTCACAGGCAAAGCCTGATCCCAGATCTCTGCATTCACCTGCACGGTTTGGGAAGGAGATGGGAGGGCCAGACATGGGGTTTAAGGACTGCTTGGAGAAGCTGGACATACTCACATCTGCTGGAGTGGATGGCACTTACCCATAGGAGCTAACAGTGCTGGCTGATGTGAATGAAGCTGCTGCCAGTCACGGTGGGATATCACGGCAACTGGGAAAGGGCTGATCAAAAAGACTAATATTATGCCCCCCTTTAAAAAGGGCAAGGAGAAAGATCTGGGAAACAGCAGTCTGTCAGCAATACCTCCATCCTTGGAGAAATCATGGAGCAAGACTTCTTGGAGATAATTTTTAAGAACGTGAAGGGCAGGAAGGTATCTGGGAATGGTCCACAGGTCCAGGCTTTGGACTTAACCCCAGTCCCTTGTTTTCCCCACTCAGCTCTTCACTGCGTGATCTAGTGCAGGCTTGGGAAGCTGGTCACCTCTGACTCTGCAGAGACCCAGCCTCTGTGCACCAACCTCTGCGTTGCTGGTAGAAACACTGAGCACAGCAGACAGAACACAGCCTGCGGGAGCGGGGCTGCTGCCTTGGGTAGACAGAAAACAGAGGTTTCATATGGGTGCATCGTCCTCAAGCGCATGGACATCCTGCAAGCGGGACATAGGCAAATAGGAGCGGATCCAGCGTCAGCACCGCTGTGCTAAGACGCAGAGCAAGAGCAAAGGGCAATCACACCCTCTTCAGACTCCTTCCAAGGGGGTGAAAGGGGTCAGCAAACTCCAGCTCAGTCCTTTTCTGCTGCCTAACAACCGGCTCTTTTTTGTTGGTGTTTTTTTCCCCATGGGCTGGAGAAAAGGAAGGTGTAGCAGGGTAAACATCTGGGATACACATCGGAGAGCTCTGCTCACCCATCCTGGCTGATGGCAGGCAGGTGGAGCTGGAGGTGGGAAAGGAAGCTCTGCTAGAGCAAGCATGGTCTCACAGCAAAAGAGTCAAGGGATCCCTTGCAAGCCACGTACTGATCTGGTCCAGGGAAGCCTTGGTAACCAGCGGGGAGAAGGGTGAAATCCTACTGACGCTTCTTAGCTGCTACTTTCAGCAAGGGACAAAATTTCCATGCAGGGCTTCTACCAGCCACTGAGCTGTGTGGCTCCTGCCCTTTCCTTGCTCCCCCAAGCAGAAGAAGGGAGGAACAGCTCAATACTATGGGGACAGCAGTAGGAGAAAGTGGAAGGTCCCTCTCGGACCATTTTTCTGCCCTTAGATACCAAACTTTGAACCATGAGAAGAAAACACCCATGATCCCTGTGCAACGCCTTTCAGGGTCCAAAAGCCAACAAAAGATGCCACAGGGACCACTTACCCTCCCCCACAGCATCCCTCTCTGGCACAGCACCCCAGTCTGCTGGCAACTTCCATGGAACGGTGCCCCAGTAGCTAGCCCTGGGGGGATGAAACAGGCAGAAGCCGCTGCCCTCTTCCAGAGTCCCTCTGTGAACGTGGTCTTCAGGGCATGCCTCCAAGCAGCTGTAGGGGCCTGGGGATGTCCTGCCCACTATGCCAACCTGGGCCCCGGGGGCTGGTGGCTGGTCCCAGCTGGGAACAGGCCCTCCTTCTCCCTGGAGAGTGCAGGGGACCTTGCACCAGCTGCCTAGCCTTAGCCACAGTCTGGCAGCCAGAAGGATCTCTTCCATAGAAACTGTTTTCATGAGAAAGTGCCAAAGAACACAAGCAAACATTTGCATCAGTTTCCCAGGAATGACTTCTCCCTTTCCACACTCTAGCCAAACCCACAAGCACCTGGGGAGCAAACAGTGGCCTGTTTTCCCCCAAACCGACAGCCTGGGTGAGGGCTTACGTCCCTTGCCTGGTTTCAGGAGGGGTTTGCATGCTGTCCCCCTACCCACAGGTAAACGAACCACCCTACGGTTTTCTGGCGTCATTCGGGGACTCTTGGATCTGTTTCTCTCACGCCGGTAAAAATTTTGCAGTGCAGAGAGAAAAATGCACTAGTGGGGGGTGGGGTGGGGGGTGCAGCCAGAGGGGGGGAAAGCTGGAGAAAATTAATGCAAGGAGGCTAAGGCATGGCCCAGTCCACCTCATCGTCCAGAAACCCACCTATCCAGAGNGTGCAGCCAGAGGGGGGGAAAGCTGGAGAAAATTAATGCAAGGAGGCTAAGGCATGGCCCAGTCCACCTCATCGGCCAGAAACCCACCTATCCAGAGGGGTAATTCAGAGTAATGCTGCCAGACATCATAACTGAAAATACTTTATTTGACATCAATAGTAAAGTAGAAACATTGGATTATACATCCGTTGATATATAAATGATAAAAACGCAAAAGCAAAACCATCTACAGGAAACCCATGAGCAGTCCAGTACACGAGTAACATCCTAGGGAAAAGCTGCATGCCAGGACCCTCCCTCATCCTAACAAGCAAACAGTAATCCCAAAGAAACCGAGCATTAGCATTTCCTTTGCAGCTATTTGTTCTGGGTTTCAACCGTTACACACAGTATCACTTTGAATGTTTCTACCAGTACGGGAGAGGAAAAAAAACCCACCACCCAGCACAGGTCATGGCCAGAATACACTTCTGTGCAACATGAGTGTTTGCAGGAAAGGCCCCCAAAAACTCCAGGAAGAGAAAATTTCATGGCCAGGTTGAGTCGAGAGCATTTTGTGAGTTTGACCGATACAGTTTACACAGGGACAATGAGATCTGGAAATCACGGGTCAGCACCGAAGGGCGGAACAAGCAACGAAAGGCAGCTACATGGCTTGTGGCTTTAGCAGTACAAGAGAAACCAAGTGACAGTCTCTCGCACCGCTAGTGTCTCGCTGCTGAAAATGATTTTCAGGTTTCCTGGTTTTCCAGTTTCCATTTTTCTCCTCTTTTCAAGGCACATGTGTAGAAACCTCTGATTGCAACAGCCAGAAACAAGTGCTCAGACCACCTCCATGATATTCAATGGTCTCAGCGTGCAGGGGAACCAGTTGTTACACTTTTTTCTAACCTTGAGAGAATCCTAAAGCAAGGATTAAAAACCCAAACCCCCACAAAACCAACCACTCTGTTACAACAGGTAGCCCCTTTGCATAGCCTGTTAGCAGACAGACACCAGGGCAGCTGAAGGTCCCGACCCTTCAACCGACAAAAGGCTCGCCGCAAAACCAAGGTGCTCTCTGCAGAGACCCGGGATTTTCAGCGGAGCCTCGGCAAGTTTTGGTGCTGATCTGCCACCTGTGGGAGTGGGGCCCTGCTTCTAAGGCACCTTTGAAAAAACAAAAAAATAAAAGTCCTTGCCCGTGTCTCCATTAGTGGTGCAGACTACAGCTACACCGAAGTTTTACAGGCAGACATTTGACCTGACTTCTGTAACACATCCTCTTCTTGTACCCCTCTGTATCTGCAGGAGCTGGAGCCTGACCTGCCAAAAAGGAGTAATTTTTTTAATGCAATGATAAGCACAAGAGAGTGGCTTTTAAACACAACCGCGCTTCCTCGTGCTTCACTCCTGCTCCATGCAAGCCCACCTTTGCTCGGCTTCCAGCAGAGCTGAAGCAGCAAGTCTGGTCAGCAGCAGCTTTTAAGCAAAGGTGGTGGTGGTGGTGGGGGGGGGGGCACTTTTTCAAAGGGAGACTGAAAAGGCAGCTGGGTGTCTCCCTAGTAATTAAAGACTCCATGCATACTTTGAGCCACTGCTGGCCTCAGAAGAAACGCACTGTCCCCCAGCCCCTGCAGGATCCCACCCCTGCAGTGCAAGGGTTCAGCAAAACCTTCAGGTCTCAATAAAAAACCAACCCAAACCCAAACCAAACCAACCAAAAAAAAAAAAAAAAAAGCAAACCCCCAAAAACCACACCCACAAAAAAAAAAAAAAAAAAAAAAAAAAAAAAAAAAAAAACCTAACCCCCAAAAACCCACCCCACCAAAAAAAAAAAGAAAAAAAAAGAAAAAAAAAAGGCAGTGCTGAAGATGATCCCCAACAGAACGAGTGTCCCTGATTTCAACAGCCTTCAGCACAGGCCAAGGAAGTGCAAATTGCAGTGGTCAGAGCTGGTGGCAAAGTACTCGCCAGGAGGAATTCAGTTCTCAGTTCTAGCTAAAAGCTTTAAGTCACTTAAACCAGCTTCAAGGGTGTCAGCGCTTGAGGCTTTCACACGGTCACAGGAAGGAAAAGCAGGGTGTCTGTACAGGTGGTGCCCTGGTGCACTGACAAAAAGTAGTAATCCGAAACGTGCATGTCCCTCAAAGCCTGAGAAAATCTGAATGAAGTTTCCCGATAGAGGACATGCATTGCAACAGCCTTTAGGCAAAGAAAAATCAGTTGGATGTCAGCCCTGCTGTGAATATTTCAGCACCGCAGGAGATTTCATGGACAAATACACAGAGCAAATACAATACATGGCTTATATATAATGACGCACATAAAAAGCCTACTAGTCTGAAGATAAAGGAGGCCTTGAATCATATCCTATTATGCTGCACCCTAGTTTAATCTGGTATTAAATATACTGCTTATGATATACAAATTACTTTAAAACATTATTAAAATGTTACAACAAAAGCAATAAGTGAATTCAAGTTTTATGCATGACCTTGCAAGAAATTTTTAGGAAGGTTCAGACAACGTTTAAATAGCATGGTAACTTTCTACCGCTGTCAACAAGTGTCAGCAAATTTTAAGGCCATATTTTCATCACACAATTAAATTCATTCATCTTTATTTCAGGAAAAAAAAAAAAACCCAAACCCAAACCATTCCCCTCCGCCCCCCGCAAAAAACCCAGGTGGTGTTGTGCTGAGGCAGAAAGCCACTACCACATCCAGAAGTAAGGTTACCTGACACCAGTGGTTTTTGCAGATGCCACCTGTGTAGCTCCCACCCTATGCACAGGGCTCACTGGCAAATTCTGGCAAACTCTGGCTCAACTCACTCAAAGCCTCACTTGAGACTAAAAGAAATAATGACATTCATTGAATCCAGACTTGATTGTTCAACACTTGCCCTGCACACAGAGATGTTTGTTTTGGTCACTATGAGGAAAAAAAAAAGATATTGTCTCCATTAAAAAAAAAAAAAATCTAACCAAAGCGTAAACTTGTACAATTTTAGCAGCATTTTATAGTCCTTCATAAAGTAAAACCAGGAATTAAAAGGAATGTTTTCATCCGCCTCATTTAAAATATCAAAATATCATGGGCAGTAATTGATGATGCATCACAGTTGTAATCAGTAAAATTTGGGTCCAGCAATTAACTCAACATGGGGAGTACTGCACCAAATATATCAGATCCAACATTTTCTGGCAAAGTAAATATTTACAACTCTTATGTACAGCTTCTGGTCTTACAAAACAATGGAGATCTAGAAAGTTGTGTAAAGTCAAGTTTGGAATTTAAAAGAGAAAAAAAGAACTTGTCCAACCAATTTGGAGACGCTTTGGCATGCCGGAAGAGGCCTTTTTTGTTGTTGCTCATTGCAACTGTTATAAAACCAGCAGATATAAAGCATCAGTGAGGCCAGCCGCCCCGAGCCACGGAGGCAAGGTCTCTCTTGTGCCTGTGATGTTAGCTGTTCGGCGAGCCAATATCCACTGTGATCTTTGTATACAGAGGGTACTTGTCAGTTCTTAACACCTTGTAGGATAGTGTATTTAAGCCGTCAGAGCTCATTGTCTCCCTTGTGTGAGCAATTCGGTCAAACCTGCGGAAGTGAGGGAGAAAAAAAAAAAACAACAAAGAAAGGGGGAAAAAAAAAGTTTAAACAACCTGAATTTCGCATGACACTTTTATAGGCTCTCAGGCGGCATCTCCGGTGTTTTAAGAACAACCTGAGTATCAGTACCGGTCCCATAAACTCCCAGATTTGGCCAGCCTGAGCGGTGGGCAAAGGCATCCTTTTGGGGTCAAATTTTAGCCAGGAAAAAGCAGCCAAGCTTTTAAATCATGCAGGTCTTTTTTTTCCAGCTCTGCAACTAGAGCACAGGTTTTATACGCCAAAGAGAAGCTGGAAACAATTGCTTGGAGCTTAATTTGCTGCATTTAAGAAAAAGGAAAAAAGAAAAAAAAAAAAAAGGCAAGAGGCATTCATTCCACAGTGAAATATTGGGGAAAATGTCAGTAATAAGGTAATAAAGCGGTGAGGGGGAGGCGGCAGCTTAGAGCGCAGGCGACAGAGAGCTTGGCAAGGCAGGAGATGGCCACAGACTTTCCGCAATCGGGCTTTTTGCACAGCAAAGAGAAAGGCAAGCAGCCGGAGCGGGAAAGGCGGGAGGCACCCCTTGAACCTGCTTTGGGACCCGGGGAGACACACCTCTCAGGGTTGGGTTCGTTCTTGCGGTCCCGGGAGTGCCGAATCATTCTGCACTTCCCAATGATGGCATCTGGTCGGGATATCCCCATGCCTTTAAACACCAGCCTGTAAAAGCAAGTACATTACATTACATTAAACACGGATGTGGGATGCTCTGCCACACCTTCCGTAAATGACCACTGGTTTGGGGGGTTCTGCCCATTTTTTTTTTTATTTTTGAGGATATCAGTAGTGCGTTTGCAGGCTTGCCTGCACTGAAAGGGGCGGAAAACCAGTGTCTTTCCACATGAGCACATCAGCATGGGGAAAAGGGACATCCCCTCTGCCAACACGGAAATTCACTGCATCTTCCGCCTGTACCACCAGCTCCTGCAACGCCCAACGCCCACATGAACTCCACACTGCTTCAGGCTGTAGACTGGAATTTGCATGGGAGGCATTTAGTTTTTAACCCATCTGGAAAGGAGCCAAAAGAGCATTCATTTTTCCGGATGTGGAAGCTGCAGCGCTGGTAGAACTGCAGTGAGTGGTGGTGCAGCAGCAACGGGGGGGGGGGACACAGACGGTCAGAGCCAGAATGGTCCCAGCTGGGAGCCGCTGGGCGAGGGGCAGCCTGCCTTTGCACACCCTCTGCAAGGCACCTGCAGTTCGTGGACACCAATGCTGAAAAAGTACCTGCTTTCTCCCTCTTTGTGTCTCCCTTTTCATTTCCACACAGCATCTTCTGCTCCTTAAAACCTGAGCACCCCAGAAAGAGAAGACTACCTCCTTGCTCTGAATGCCCTGCCCCACGGGAAGGCTGTCCCTCGCTTGAGTTATTAAACAGAAGTGCTGAAACTCAGGAAGGTACAAGCACTTTTAGGAAGACCCTTCCTGAAGCCCAGAAGAGCTCATGAAGCCCAGAGAAAAGACCATGCAGAATGGTTTTGCCATCGAGAAACGTGAAGTGGGGGGATTCCCAACTCTGTGCTCCCCATGATGACTTCTCACAGCAACCGCCCTGGGGACACGAAGCCATAAGCTAGCACAGCCCCACGTCCACTTTCTGCCCCCGTCTTCAGGCAGAGGTGGTCCCAGCCTGCCCTGTGCAAAGACCTTCCTCCTCTCCTGCAGTTCTGGGCCTTGCTCAGCTTCCTTCCAGGCAGGAAGCGACAGCTCACGGCGTTATTTAGAGCCGCTTACAGCCTGATAAATAAAGCTCTTCTGGGAACAAAGGGGTCCGCTACCAGCCTGCAGACCCAGGCAAGCCCCAGGCTGCCCTGGGCTAGGTGGGTCAAGGTCTTCTCCACCCCGCTGCATGTCCCGAATCCCCCTCCTTCGGCCAGTGCTGGGACACCCAGAAGTGTGCTGCTCCAACCCACACACCAGCGTGGACGCTTGCAAGGCTGTGCAGCGAACGAGCAATGCATGTGTGGGGCAGGGGTGGAATTTTTCCAGCCAGACCCACGCCCCAGCACACCCTGCGTGAAATGGGGTGCCAGCACCCAGCAGGAACAGGCTTTCGCTGAGCCAGCAGGTCACCCATGCAGCCACCGCCATCCCCCACCCGAGGGGAGGCTCCCCCTCCCGCATTTGGGGTGAAAAGATACCCTGTGCCCCCCAAACCTGGGCAAAAGCAGCACCCCAGAGGACACTCCGGGTGCCACGGGGGGTATTTATTTACCTGTTATAAATGTCATCATCTTCGCCACCCCAGCCCCAGTAATTGTTTGGAAACCCGTTGATCTTTATGAACTGCTCTTTGCTCAAGGCAGACACACCTCCAAAATACTGATTGTAAGGCAACCTGAAAGCAAGAAGAAAAAGCCATTAGAGGAGAGATGCTAGTCAAGGAGCACTGGGTGCACCTGAAAAGGGCATGCCCACTGCAAGCTGCCTCCCCGCAGCAGGGAGCAGCACGGTGTTTTGCTGCCCTGGTCTCGGCTGAGGCAGAGGGAGCTGGTGTGCTCAGTCCCAAATACAGCTGGCAACTTTGCAACCGGCAATGGCTGCAGCCTTTCACCAAAAAGGACAGGCCGGTGAGATGCACAGTGCCTCGCCAAAGGACAGATGGGCGACACGCGTGCCCCGGCAGCGGCGAGAGCTGAGTGAGGCATCGGAGGTGCCGCAGAGCCTTCTCCTCCTGCTGCTCCACCACTTGCGCCCACGCTCCCCAGCGCCCCAGAAAAAAGCTTGCAGCCCAAAACTGAGCCAGCAGCGTGAGCTTGCACGCACAAAGCCAACCAGTTCCTGCTCGAAACTGGGGACAATACACAGGGGGTTGGGGACAGACGAAAATTCAGACCCACAGCACCAGGAGAAGGCCCACGCAGGGATCACCAGGACCTACTGCAGACCTTGTCTCTGCTTCAGCAAGCAGAAGAAACCCCCGGGGCCTGCATTTCTGCTCTAAGCTTCCCCTGGCTGCAGGAAAAAACCGCAGCTGGTGCGATGCCCGTGACAGTCCCGCTCCGAGCAGGGCTGGGGTCTGGAGTGGAGGTGTGCAGGGGTCCTGCCACCAACACCGCTGCTCTATCTTTAGCACTACTGGCCACCACGGGGTCACGACTGGTTTTGACTTTATAGACGAGTTTTTAAACTCCTCCTTGGGGGTTTGGGATAGAAAAAAAAAAAAAGGAAAAGCAAGACACATTTTTGTTCGCAGCAGCTTGTTGAACCCATGCTGAAAGGCATTATCGTTTTGTGTTGCTTTCAGATACCAGGGCAGGTCCCTCAGTGGCCTGAAATTGAACGGCCAAAAATATTTCGTTTTGCTCTTAAAATAGTGTCTGATGCAGTCTTTTTAAAGCTGCACATAATTCTCACTGTGTGAGAGTGTCTCACTTTTCAGACTGGGTGGAAACACTAGCTGTCTTCCAGCTTCCAGCCTGAAACACAAGAAGGGATACAGGGGCATCTGCGAAACGACGGGCTCTTGGGTTTTTCCTCGCCCTACGTTTCACTTTCCAGAAGCTGTGAATTTTAATAAATCTCTCAGCTGCGTTTCTCCCCCTTCCTCCCCTCCGGCTGATCCCACTCGCAGCCACCCGCTCCCTGCAGGGACGCGCACGCCAACACAGGCTTTTGCCAGAGACATTTTCCCAGGCTTTCAATGGTGGGTGGGGATGTGGAAGGCTGCGCCTGGCCTGCTGGGCTAACGGCGGTATTAGGAAGAAAATGCCCCTCCAAAAGGCGTTCTCACCGAAATCCGAATTTATCCATGGATACAGAGAGGTGCCGTGGCTGGCTGTAACATTTGTAGGTGTTCCTGTCATCCATTGGGATGAGGTCTACGTCACTAAACACAAAGCAATCATAGTCATACTCTTTCAAAGCCTCTGCGAATCCTATATTCAGCAGCTTAGCACGGTTAAATTCTTCTTCTCCGTCCTAATTTAAAAACAAATGAAAACAGTTAAGTGACTTATATTTAACAGTTGACATCAGCAGTTTCTTACCTGCCGCCGTACGCCGGTGCTGCCATGCTGGGTTGGTGTGCCTGTGACGGACGGAGCTTGAGCCCGAGAACTCCCCCTGCATGGGACCCATGGGACATCGGCAGCGATCTCCCCCCGGAATTCTGCCCGTGGGATGATGGCACCCGAGCCAGCTGCAAACAGCGGGGGCAGCTGAAGCGGCTGAGGAAAGGCCAGACGCGGCTCAGCTCCCCTCTCTTGGTGGGAAGCTCCGAGAGGGCAGGTTTGATGCTGAGCAGTCCCCCCCCC
>JAKFQP010000130.1:257274-268632 GCA_023375905.1 Nycticorax nycticorax | reverse complement strand
GACAGCCCTTTTGTGGATGCCCTCTCTTAACATCCAGGCTGGCCCTCCCGTGGTATTTGCTCCCAGCTGCTCCAGCCCTGGTGAACAGACTCACTGCAAAACCCTAACGAGCGCAGTAGCTGCCCGCAGAAGGACTGCTCTTGCTGCCGCGTCCTGCTCCCAGCGGGGCTTTGTGTGCATGCTCAGCTCCCACCAAAACCTCTACGGAGGGAGGACCCTGCACATAAAGCAGGAGGTCTTCACCGTAAGCACTAGGCTGGGGATCACTCCTTGAAGATTTGGCTGCTGTACCCTCCCCGTCTCCTCCACCTGGGTATGAACACGTGCACGGGCGTGCATGCCCACACTCGCGCATGCGTCTTAGAGCTACCATCTCCTCTTTGCATTTGCGAAGCGGCCCCCAGGCCCCTCCGAGGGCACGCACAGCATGCACGCTTCTGCTTGCACGTGCCGGTGGTGGGCACGCTGCACTTACGGAGCCCCTTGAGAAGGGGGCACAAGTGATTTTTAGAGCCCTAAAAGACAGTGGCTGTCACAATCGACCTTGTGTATACCCCAACATGTGACTACTAAAAAAGCAGAAATAATGGCCCAGGCTCATGGCTCATTCCCTGGTTATTTATCTTGAAGAAGCTATTTTAGTTCAGTTGTGCTGCTCCACAAACTTGTGCTTGCTCAGGCTGGAGATGGCAAGGAGACTGGCTAAACAGGCAGAGGTGCCCAGGGTACCCCCGGAGGCAGCGAGGAAGCTTTGGCTGCCTGATTCACTGCCTGCACAGCAGAGGCAAGACCTTGCAGAAACCGGCATCACGGGCAGGATGCAAAGGGATCTCCCAATCTCTGCATTTTGCACAGGTTAAACAGGCAAGCTTGCAGGTTTCTCTCTCAGGCAAGGAGAAGGTGCCATTTCTGAGAGCCCAGGCACTGGGATCAGTCTGCCCGTGCTCTCAGCACTCCTGCAGTTCCCAGCTGTGCCCCCAATGTGCCTGCCCGGTTCCCCCACCCCTCTGCCCCACGGGTGCCTGCCCTGCAGCCACATGGCTGGGGCCAAAGCCTCTCTGCCCGAAAAGCATCTTGCAGAGAGCTGGAAGGGTGCTCTGCAGCAGGAGGAAAAGGCAAAAATGGGAGGAACTGGGGCAGGAAGGAACATGCAGCGGCATGACCGGGACCGGGGCTCGGGGGTGGCAGGATCAGGCCAGGTACGGCCACCCCGCCGGGCAGGCGCCAGAGCAGCAAGGCTGGCGGGGGTGTGAGGGGGAGAGAGCACATCATTTCCTCCGAATGTGATTATTGCTTCCCCGCCATGGCGGCGAGTGCTCTCCCAGAGCGGCCTCTGGCCTCGACCCACCTCCACGCCTGCTTCCCCCTTCCCGTCCATCTGCCCCCCGGCATCACCTCCACCAGGAGACCGGCACTCACAGTTAGGACGATGCTACTTCTGTGTGTTTAAAACAGCAAAAGGCGTTGCACTGGGCGCAGTTCACCTAACCGGCCGTGGCCAGCAAACAGGATTACGTTGGGCATCTGTGCCCAGGGACGTTATTTTCCTGCCGTGCTCACGCCCCACCGCCAGCAGTGGGACTGGTGGGACTGACCCTGCGGAGCGCTGCAGGAAGCAGCGGGGCGGAAGCAGCACATCCCTTCGTGGGGCCCTGCCAGCCTGGCCTGCTCCCAGGCACCGGCCGGCTGCCGTCCCACCAAGCAAAGACCTTCCTGACGGGGCAGGCGGAGCGCCATGCTCCCAGTTGCTGCGTGCCCCGCTCCCAGTTGCCGCGCTCCTTGCTCCCAGTTGCCGCGCTCCTTGCTCCCAGTTGCCGCGCGCCACGCTCCCAGTTGCTGCGTGCCCCGCTCCCAGTTGCCGCGCTCCTTGCTCCCAGTTGCCGCGCGCCCCGCTCCCAGTTGCCGCACACCCCGCTCCCAGTTGCTGCGCTCCCAAGAAACAACTGTAAGCCCCATCAGCCTGGGGGATGCTTTCTGGTTTAACAAACAAAGGCTCTTTTAATGTCTCGCGCTCATTTGAGCAGCGCAAGGGGAGGAAACGAAAGTTTGCCATTTAGGCGAATTTACAGGGGAAATCTCCCGCTGGCGGCTTGTGAGCTCCAGCTGAGCAAGGACAGCCACAAGCGTCTGGACACTGCAAGCAGGGGTTTTTGCAGGCTGGCACCCGCCAGGCCCCCAGGGCAAAACGTCGACCTCTCATCCCGCCAGCGCTTGCTCTTGTTTGCCTTCAGGAGGCTGGAACATCAGCAAGGAAAAGTTGGGAGAGGAAAAAACGCATTCATGATAAAAACCAGCTGCGGAAGGACTTGTGAATTAAACAGCTTGAAAGACACTGGCGAGAAACGATCTGTACGGCTCCGACCCTCCAGTTCATCAAATCCGTTTTAAGGGCAGCACACCTTCGTGCAAACGCCGCCCTGAGGGGTGCAGCCAACGCGCAGGCCAGCGAGGAGACCCCAGGCGCTGGCGCCGTGCACGTACAGCAGGGCGGCCGCTCCTGAGGCAGGCTTGATGCAAACCACCCGGCTCATACATTCACTGGCGTCGGTAAGAATACGAAAACATAAAAAAACCTGAATAGGCTGTTTTCAAATACAGAGCAGCTAAAACAAACTACACTTGGTAAAGCCATGCGGCTGACAAAAGCAACAGCAACATGCCACCCACTGCAGATCGACACTTTCAGTTCGCTTCCCAAGCAGGACGAGGCTAAAGCCAAATCTGCAACCACTGGCTTTCCAGCCGGTGAACAGAGTCATGGTTCCAGTTGCTGGTTTTAAATCATTCTGACCGAAATTTGACTACCTGGATAGCAAGCAGCCATCCAAGGATGCTGACTCAGGACACGATCTGCTGATGCCAAGAAAGTGTGCGAAGTTTGCTGCGAGTGCTGTCCCACTGGCCAAAACTGTATCCCTATCTGTGTTTACCAGGTAAACTTTCCAGCCTGATTCACTCCATCTCAATCTTTTCTGCTCCTGTCAAGGTGACCGCCTGAAGTACTTTGAGCCTCTGCTAAAAACAGACAGGCATGCTAGAGCTCTGTGGGCTTGCAGCTCTGGTCACCCATACATCCTGGGATTTGTAGGCAGGCACCTTTTCGGTTCAGAGCTACAAAGCCCCAACAGAGCAGCTTCACGAGCCTCCAACGTACATTTTTAGCAAAAGAAAACCTCAAAAACATGAATAAGCAACTGCCGGAAGCTTGCAAAGGACACAAAAGCATGGCATCACACCCAAACACTTCAGAGATTGTAAAAGGAGGTTTTAGCTGGCAGTGGTGGGGTAAGAGAGAGAAAGAGAGATATGCAAAAAAAAGCCAGCCCCCTCCCGCCCCCCGCCCTGCGGCTCAGAGGCATTTCTGCGCCGAGGGAAGGTGCACAGGAAAAGCGCGGTGCCGGCACAGATGCTGGGGGGCTGCCGCGGTGCACACAAACAGGAAACTGCTGCTCACACGAAGCAAAAGGTGAGGCTTGCAAAAAGCCAGAGGCAGCGGAGCGCCCAAGCCTCGGGAACCGGGGCCACGGCCCCCGGCAATCTTCTCGTCCCCTGCTTCCCAATGGCCGACGCTTGCCACAGCGGCGAAACCTCTTGCCGTGTGAGGCTGCTGGGCACGCGTCCTCCGCGGCGCTCATCCCGCTGGCCCAAGCGAGAGGACCCTTGCACAGAAAGCCCAGGATCCGCTCAGTCTGATGCAATAATAAATCTAGAGGCTGCTCCAGCCTGTCCGGACCACAGATAACTAGAAATGTTGGGAAAATGCAAGCAGCATTGTCCTGCTGAGCCAGAACTGTACCCCTGCATCCCCAGGTGGGGGCTGCGAATGGGTCAGTCCTTACAAAGGCATCCATCCAAGAAGGTGGCAGCGGGTGACACAGCATGGGGCAGCAGCCAGGAAGGGCAGCCCGGGGGATTCTGGTGGGATGAGATGGGGCGGGGGGAAACCCCTTCCCCAGCAGAAGGAGACGGGAAGGAGGGCAGCTGTGTTCATGGGCAGGTTTGGAGAGGATCCAGCAGACTGAACCACCCTCCCTAGCACTTCACAGGAAAAACGGCAAAATCCACCTGCGCCCTTTTAAGCCCAGCACAAGCCTCAGATGTTTAATTTAGTCAGAATGAAAGCAAAAGTGTGTAGCACGGAGGTTGGAAAAAAAAATATCTCCCCTACCAGAGCAATAAAGAACATTCCCATTGCCCTGGCGGACAGCCAGGCGCTGCTCTCCAGCCCCCGAGCCACATCCACACCCGCACCGCCATGCTCATGCAAAAGGAAAGCTGGAAAAGAGAAGCAGAACTCGCAGAAAGGAAAAGAAAAAAAACCCTCTTGCAGGGGCCCAGCAGAAAAGGGAAGGGCCCGTCGGCCGCACCGAGTCCGCCCTAGCTGGGAAAACCAAAACCGCCTCCACCCCAGAAAACACGGTGGCAAGCCCCCCCACTCCAGCCCCCAGAGCCACATGCAGCTTCAGGTAGCTGCAGTCCCATGGCTCAGCCAAGCAAGCATTTCCTATTAAAATCAGCTAAACTTCAGAGCTGCGTCAGCGCCTAGGCAGGCAGCACCAGCCAGGCTCGAACTGGGGTTCAGCCCCGTGGTGGGGGGACGGGACCGGTGGAAGGGACAGCCCAAGCACCCCTCGCCCAGCTGGGTGCTCCGAACAGCCCCCTGTCCTGGCATGCAACCCACCGGCCAGCTGCAGGCATGTTCTAAGGAAATATTCACCGCAGATTTTGTATTCAATTTTGCCTGGAGACAGAGAGGAAGGTAGTGCTTGGCTCATGCCCATAACCCGGTCTTTGTGACTTTTTTGCCTCAGCTGAATTTCATGATTGTGAAAGTGCTCACAGCGGCCTGCCTGGGGAGACCCGCAGGCGGGCAAGAGCTAAATGCCGCCTGTTTGGGTACAACCGTTGAGGTCCTGGAGTTGCCCACCCGGCTCTTCGGCATTGTGGCTGCAGAATTCAGGAAGGGCTGAATCCCTCGGTGCTCGAGACCCCCGGTGTGTGCGCACCCAAAACGGCCTCTCCAGCAGAGCTATTGCTCGTCTTAGGGGATGCTCATGATGCAGCGAAGTAAAACGTTTCTCTGGCAGGAAGAGCAGGGAGAGCAGACCCTGGGGGCTGACAAGCCACGCTGCATCTTGTCCTGAAGACTGCTCAAGGGAAAAACCCACCGCTTCAGCTCCAACTTCCGAGTTTCCGTGAGGAACGGGCTTAGTTACTGCAAGGTGGCTTTTTAACAAACACGCGTCTACTTTAAATACCTGTTACTTCATGCGTCTCCAGCTTCACAGGAGGAGTGGGTCACAGGCCCGCCAGAAAGGTGCTGGCGCTTCTTCCGTCGGCGTTAATCCCGCTGGAGAGCGAGGTGGGCTCCCCGCTGGCCTGGGCTCGCCAGGAGGGCACGGCAAATCCTGCGGGCCTGCCCGAGCAATCCCCTCCGTGCTGATGATTTGATTGATATGTTCTGGGCTGGTTGGGTTATGAGAAATAGGTAGTATCACAACTACAAAAGACGGTCAGAGGGAGTGGTGAAATTGCCCTGGAATTACCGTCCTTCAAAATTCTAGCAGTTAATGTGACTGCTCATTGTTTCGGAAATGGTTTGGGCGTGATAAAGCTTTAGTGCACACTTTATGTGCGCATACGAGATAGAATCGGGATGAGGGGAAAAGGGTGCAGCTCCCTCGCTCTTGGCTTCAGGTGTCCAGGACAGGATAGGGCACGTCCTGCTATTTTCTGGTCGGATGGATGTGAACTTGAAACCCAAGCCTTCAAAATGAGGGGGGTGGGGGCGGAGGGGGGAGGAATGCTTCCAAAGATAAGCAAACGAGGTATTTCCACTGCAGCAATTCAACCTGCTGGAGGCGGTCTTGACTGGTTGGTTGATGTCCCCCAAAAGTTGTCACAGCCCAAGCGCAGAATCTGGCTGGGACCTGGCCTCCTCCACGGTCCCGGGCCACCGTGCGTGGGTCAGGTCCCTGGCAGCAGCTCACTCCGGCGGGATCCCCAAGGCCAGCCCCGCTGTTCTGCCTCCTGCCT
This sequence comes from Nycticorax nycticorax, assembly GCA_023375905.1. Classification (NCBI taxonomy): domain Eukaryota; kingdom Metazoa; phylum Chordata; class Aves; order Pelecaniformes; family Ardeidae; genus Nycticorax; species Nycticorax nycticorax. Next base: position 262,596 of record JAKFQP010000130.1, on the reverse strand, counting down.
TTGGATGCCCGAGGTGGGATTCCTCGCTCCCGCCCAGCGGGCCGGCGGGAGAGCCCACCTCTCGGCTGACACCAGCAGGAGCTGCAGCCCCCCGCTCTGCACGGGGCCATGGCTGGGAGACTCGTCAGGTCTCTTCGTGGCCAGAGGAGCCGATGGGACCTTGGTCCGGGGGCTCGCTGGCCCGGGGAGTTACTGCGAAGCAGCCTGGGGCTCCACCGCCTCTCTCCCCTCGCCACCTCCCTCCTCCCTGCCCACGGCCTGCGCCGGCTCCTGCCGACCGGCGCTGCCAAGCTCGCCCGCGGCTGCCGAACACGGGCAGGGCAGCTCCCTGCTCCCCCCTGCTCAGGGACGAGCGTGGGGCCCAGGAGAGAGAAGCAAGGCGAAGCTTAACCCGGCTGCGATACAGGGGGTGTTGGCTGGTTCCTGGGAGATGGGGACAAAGCCCCTCTGCTCTGCAGCCACGGGGCGCCCGCGTCTGCAGCTGCAGCTCTCTCCAGCTGAAGGAGCTGGGTTCCGTGGGGTTCCTGGAGGCCTGGGCCGCAGGGGATCCAGTGGGACCTTCTTCTCCTTCCTGCTGGCCCGGGGACCGCAGCCTCAGCGGTCAGGTGCTGACGCTGCTTTTCACCCGCAGCGCAGTTATCACCTGGAGATTCAGCATCTCAGTCACTCGGCAGGAGCTCCACCTTAAAGCTGAACCTAGGGCGGGATATGGCAGCTCCTTGCGAAGCTGGGTATTTTTCTGCATGCACATGACACCCATAGCGTGATTCTGGTTTCAGGGTGGAGTTCGAAATGTGGCTTCTGACCAGTAAAGCCTTTGTACCCTGCTGTCTCTCCGTGTATACACTTCATGAACCCCAAAGGGAAACAGGCTGAAAAAAATGAGGATGCATCACATGCGCTGGCAACGCTGCACAACGGCAGGTCTGCATGATTAACTGAGCGACTGCAGCAAGAGAAAAAAAAATTCTTAATCCAACCCCAAATGCTGCCTATTCCAACACAAGGTCTCGCATTAGCTCATGGTGTCTTTTTGGAAAAAAAGAAAAATTAAAAAAAATGGTAATTTCCACGAGAAGGTACTTTTGGGAGAGAAGCAAAGTCCTCATTGGTGGCCCAAATCCAGCGCACGCTCACTGAAGCGGCTTTGAACCACCTCCCTTTGAGCCAGGCAATCTGCATGCGATTAGCCCTGCTCGCTGCTGCCGCGAAATTAAATTCCAGGCCCTCAAACAGCAAACTCAAAACAAACAGAGAGGCCCAGATCAGAAAAAGGCTGAGCTGCCCCCCTCCAGGAACCCCCACCTCCACCCTGCCGCAGGACAGAAGGGGTGGACAGGAGCTCTCCTGGGCTGAGCTGCATCCCAGGGACGTGGCTCTGCCGGGGCAGCCCCCAGCCCCATCCCATCCCACCGGTGGTAGCTGCACCTGGATCCCCGTGCTGCCCCAGGCTGGGGTGCGCCCCCCAGATAGCGCGGGCGGGCACCACGTGCCAGGTGGGGTGGAGGTGCGTCTGTCTAACCAAAAATCAGGCAAGGCTTGCGTACCCCCAAAAGCACCGGGTGCTGCCAGTGGCAGGGAGCGTGGGAGGCGAGGACAGGAGCAGGGCATTGCACGCCTAGGGAAACGGCTGCTGAAACCCCGAGCACACAGGTTTGCAGAAACCCATCACATAAATTCTTTACAGGGCTGTTTTACAGCTTCAGCAAGACATGTTTGCAGGTAAGTGCCCTCAAAGCGAGTCCAGTGACACCCCAGCCTGGGGACAGGTGGTAAGGGAGGTGACAAAAGCAGCCCTCTTTCAGACAAACATCTGCAGGGGCTCGGGGACTGTCCCAAGCTCCTGCGGCTCAGCTGCAGCCGGGAGGCAGCTGGAAAGGCTCTTTGCCGTGCCCCAGCGTCACCAGCGGCCACGTCACCGGTGGCCACGGCCACTGCTTGCCCATCTGGAGGTGCTAATCCCCACCTGGCTCACCAAGCACCTCCCCTTGCAGGCAGGGGCTCTAGGCACTGATTTGTGCAAAGGAAAACAGTGTCCCGGTGAGGATGGGCTGAGCAGTGAGACCTTCTCCAGCCCAGAGGCAGGGGAGAGAGACACTGATGCTGCCCCACCCAGGTCCCAGAAAAACCCAGGTCTCTGGCCCCACCACTGCGGCACCGCTATGGACTGGCCGGCTCTGTCCCCAAAACCTCTGCAACCGAAACCCCTCGAAGGGTGCACAGGAGGGAGGGAGGGAGGGAGGGGAGCAGCAGCTGCAGGGTGCGGGCTGGAGAGGAGGGTCCACTGGCAAGGAGAGGAGGTGAGCAGTGGAATCCAGCAGCCCAGCACCTGGGGCTTGCTCGTGAGGCCACCAGACCCAGAGCACCTCCCTGCTGAGGACCATGGACCCCCAGCACTGTGGGGTGAGGTGGGCTGGGGTGGGTGGGGGCCCTCAAGACAGCGACAATGTCCTCCATCTGCTGAGTGAAGTCAAACTAAGGAGCTTCACACCAGAGGAAGAAAAGTTGAGAGCGCAGATGAATTCTGCATCCAAGTTTGGGAAGCTGCAAGCGCCTGCCTCTTTCCAAACACAAACTTGGCCCAATTTGCAAAGAAACGAGCTATTGCTTCAGATCAACACTGGCAGAGAAACAAGCACGTTATAAAACACCAGATGCACGAGATGGAAAACCTTCCTTTTCCCCCGAGCACATCCCGTCTGTTGTGCCGTGTCCCTGAAACAGCTGCTCTCCAGGAAGGCACGGTACCCTTCCGAGCCAGCCTGCAAGGCCAATTGACAGTCCTTGACCTTTACTTTAACCAGATAAAAGGATGCCAGGGACGCTCTCACCGCAGAGGCTGCTCCCTGCCCGCCGAGAAAGCCCTGCGCTTCAGAGATACGACGTGGTCCCGACCACAAGGGAAGCTGCAGAGCTGTCGGCAGTGTTGCCAGGATCACACATCTGCTCCCTGCCAAACATCTTAAACATATTCTTTGGAGAAGTTTAACACCGTTTCTCAGCCTCTCTTTTGAGGCCAAGAAAGCCTAACTTTGAGCAAACCGGTCCACGTGTTAGCTCCCCTGCCCCCAGCCCTCTCCATGCTCTTTCTCTTTGAGTTTCTGTTTTACTTTTTCGAAACAAGGCAGCGGAGGGACACAGCACAACCCTGGCTGGCGGCCATGAGCGAAGTAACGCCCGTAGCAGCTGGGTTACGGGGCAGGCAGGAGGGAGCGGGGGCAGTGGCTCTATCAGGAAGGTTCAGAAAAACCAAACCAAGACAGAAAAAAAAGCAAAGCAGACAACTGCAAGTTCAGATGAGAGGAGGGCGAGACGCTGCGTGTAAAGCAAATGCTTTCTCCACCCGCCTGGTATCGTGAGTGACCCCACAGACTCAGAATCCCCCAGTTTCTGGGGCAGAAACCCCCCCACAGACGGACGAGAGCCCGTGACTGCAGGCGGGCAACGTGACAGGCACCAGACCGCAGGCAGGCCAAACCTACCAAACCCCTCCGGCACGGTCACCACCAGAAGTCTTCTTAAAAAACATTGTTTTCACCACCTCTTAGGTTTTCACTCTCTCAGCCCAAATTACGCTCCACTAGGATTCTGCCAGTGCTAAAGCATCCTCTACCCTGCCCGTGATTGCATGCACATATACAGGGGCCTCAAACTAGACCATCCGGGAACTCACTGACCTCTCAGCCAGCACATAACCCCTACAAACTCCCATAATACAGTCACTAAGCACCACCACCGATTCGACCGGCTCCTTCCATCTCCTCCGAACAAGCCTCAAAGCATCAGAATACTCCCACCACTTACCTTCAGCATCTACCGTTCAGAGCTTACTGCTTGCACTGGCTTACACAGGCACGAGAAACAGCGCATCGAAGAGAAAGTCCATGCCATAGCTCCTTCCCCCTCCAGACGACTGGCGGCTGCTCGCCCACAAGCTGGGCAAAGGAGCTTGTTTCTCTTGATCCTCGGTTTTTCAAACATGCCTTCGCTAACAGCGGGAAGCACCAGTTGCTATTCAGGACTCTGGCATCTCGAAGAAACAGTTGTTTTTCTTGCATGCCCAAGGTCTCCCAGCAAATAGCCACATTTGGAAACTTGTATTCCTCTTTAAACATCAGTGAAAATGAGCTCATCCCTGGTGGTTTGTGCTTTGGGAAGTTCACCGGTTCATCTATTAACCTAGATTTTTTTGTTTTGTCAATATCCCTTAATTATTAGGGTTTGGGGTTGTCAGTTTTCTAAACTTAAACCCGGGGGGTGAAAAGGAAATGAGACAGACACCTGGGTGCAACACATTTAGCGCACTTGGGTCGTCTTTGCCATGAGATGCTCCCAGGGCTGAGGGTAGGAACACACCTCTTCGGTCTGCCATCCCTTACCAGCCGCACCTGGTATCTAAACAAGGGTCAAGAATGGCTAAGGGGACAGCTGTATTCTAAAATAACCCCCATAAACAACACGTGCTCTCCATCAGGTACAACTTGAAAATGACATCCCTGAAATACAGATAAGCCTGTCCATGAGAGTCAGCTTGTGCAGACTTCTGGCACCGCAAGATAAGCGCTGCTTTAAGACAAGCTCTTTTCCAGAGGAAAATTTGTGCCAAAGAACCTGCCCCCTTCTGCACTCCCTTCTAAAAACAGCAGGCACGTAACTACCCCACCACCAAAACAGAAGAACTTCATGGAAAAGGTACAAGAAAAGCATCTGAATGCTTCAAAAGCACTTAGGCCAACATATATACTACTTCTATGGAGCAACTTTAAAACTTTTTTTAAGAAAAAACCAATATTGTACTACAGCTCCTAAAGAACATAAGTTTGGGGAACGGACACCTGCAGGATTTGGGCTCCTCAGAGGCCAAAATTTCACTGCAGCAAGCAGGCTCTGCTTCTCGCTACCGCATTTAAGATACTCATTGGCACGCAGGTCTCAACCAGAGCATAAATCCAAAATGCTTATATTACCTTATATTAGGGAATTTCATAGCTGTTAAGGACTTTTAATTCAAAGCTGAATTATGGTATTATTTCCCCAGCCCTGATCTATACTTTTAAATTATAAATAAAGGCAAGTGAACCATAAAAGCATTTTAAATTTGGCAGCTGCTTGTAGAGATTAAACCTCATTCAGCTAATGCATTTGCTGAAGAGCCAGACAGCAGGGGTTGCAAACTACCCTCTCTAAACATCGCTAGAAGGGAAACTCTGGGCCCCTGGAACGAGTACCTGGGTATTTGACCGGTCAAAAAGCCCAAGCAGTTCAGCCACACGTATCCTGCGTGATTCATCACATGCTTCCCGTTTGGGGGGGGGGGGGGGG